>OY748292.1:16977555-17441043 GCA_963556515.1 Nudaria mundana | reverse complement strand
TTTAATTTTATCACCTGATTATTGATCTCACATGAAATAAAAAACCTGGGTTGGAAGAAGAAACATCGTTTATTTAAAAAAAATAAACGTAAAAGTACAAAAATCAAAATCAACATAATTAGGTATGGCAATCTAATAAAATCAAATAAATTACTTATTATAAATCTTCTACTCGTAAAATCAACTAGAACAAAAAATACTTTGCTTTACATTAAAACATAATTATAATTTTAAACACAAAAAACGACCATGGTTTATCAAATCAACTTTTTGTAGGTAATAAACTATTATAAATCTTCTAAAATCAACTAAACGCAAACTAACTTTTCTTTACATTAAAACATAATTATTATAAATTTTTAAAACAAATAACGAACATGCTTTATCAAATCAACAATTCGTATAATAGGGTGTAAAAAAAATAATCTTCATCATCTGATGAATACGTCTGTCTACTCGGATTATCATTTAATGATGGTAAATTTTCATACCAACCATGGAGCTCCTTGGGTATTATATTTGTTTTACAAAGCTGTAATAGGTCCCTCTTTTTTTCTTTGGTAATAGGTAGAAGTTGAGTATAAGCCCTAGGAATGTCGTCAGAACTCATAGCAGGCATTTCAGTATTTATCGTTCTTCTTGTTGATCTCCCGGGCTTAGAGAGAATATTTAATAAATTGTATACTCCATCATAGTCGTATCGGTACTTGATAAATCCTGGCAAGTCCTTGTCGAACCGTAAACATTTGATTTTCAACCAACTTACTGTGTCTCCGTTCTCTGCCACAGTCTTATTTTTTATGATATTTGCAGCTAAGAGTTTTACATCTAGCATATCTTTATATGATAATTCTGTTACTTTATATGGTGTAGCTTTCTTGTTTTGTCTTTAGGATCGTGCTTTCTGCATGATATCCTTCCATTCAATTACAGAGTATACTTCTCTGTCTCTTTTCCTTTTCGATGGCACCATGCATCGAGTCTACCTCCATAAAACTGTGGCCACTTTCTAAGTACTTTTGCTCGACAATTTTGATTGTTCTGTGGTTGTGCACTAAATGTAATAAAAAGGCTGCAATGTACTGGTTACGATTTTGCCCTGAACATGTATCGGAATATATAATTACGTGTGTTATAGCCTCAGGGAGTGTCATAATCCATAAGTAAATAGCAGAAGCTATTTCGATGCTGCCTCTTTTGCCGTTAATTTCAGTCTATATCATGCAGTGAGCGTTATTTTGTGGCGGTTTAAACTCATATATAGACAAATTATACAAGTTTAACTTTCTGGAATAGTACATTAAACTATCTGCAGTAGATGGAATCTGTAGAAGACTTTGTAAATCCATCGTGACACACATAAGTGACTCGTCCTCTTCTGAATTTTTTTTTATCAACTTCTTTAGCCCTGTATGATGCTTCTTTTCGCTCTATATGTTGACTGTACTTATTTTGAATAGTACTATTTGTTTTATCTTTTTCGTATGTGTTACACGTTGCACTGGTCTTTTTTCGGGTGGAAAAACGATAAATTGTATTGTGTACCGAACACTTTCCTGTAAACAGGTAATTTGACAGGCATCTTGTTGTCTTCTTTAATTTTCTCCACATACAATTCATACATTTTGGGTATCGATAAAGTGGGATTTAAATAATTTCGAGATGATTGTTTTCTGCAATAATGTGAATCAACGGTAGGGAAACTCTCAATGTGGTTTTTAATATCATTCATTTGTTCATCCGAAGTTTTATTTATAGGCCTTCGTTTGCCACGACGGTCCATGTGTAAAAAAGCGCCATAGATGTTCGTTCGCAACCGGGACCGACGCACGACCAGACCAGTGCCAAATATTTGCACTGAGCGGGACTCAAACCCGCGCCTCATGCGTAGCGGCCGCGTTCACTACCGCTACGCCACCGAGGCTGTCCATTAAACAGTCTAATAGAAGAAACTAAAGGGCACCTTATTTCCTTGCAATAAGATTCATAATTGAATTATAATGTCAACATTTATAGAGTTCTTCCGTAACTCTAAATGTTTAACAACGCAATTCACTTAGTTGTGGAAAACCTCAATAAAATCTATTCCATTTTATTATTAGATTTCAATTTATCATAACAATAAACTAAAACGTAATTAAAATAACAAAAATAAGCAATAATGGTTGTATGGCTCGACTTATTGTCAGTAGGTATAGGTATTAGTTACCTACGAATAGATACACTTGAAGACTCCGACAGTAAATTGGTGATACTTTGGCATGTTAATATTAATAATCAAGTCATTATTAAAAGGACAACACCTAAGTTCTTCTCAGTTCTTTAAGCGAAGCGTGAAGAGGCACATTACTGGGTCGTCAAGTTGAGGGCCACTCTCTATAGTATTCCTGTGTACTGTGAGATTCGTCCTCAATTGCCAGACGTCGCCTCAGCTTACCATCAGGCGGGTGGCGTCAATTTGTCGACCTAAATATAAAAAAAAAAAAAAAAAAGTAAATACTAAAATAATTATAAAAACATTGTACATTACCTACCTCAGACAAATCACCTTCTTGCTGACACAATTTCACCAAAAATCTACCCCTTGAATCCATGATAAAATAGTTGACGTCCTTCACATTATCTAATGGATGCACTAAAATGTCGGTCGGCACGCGTTCACTCTCTCCCGGACCCCACACTCCACCTTACCGATAGGTCTCATTGATGTTTCCATTATTTCGCGCCAATTTGTACAACTGAGTTGTACGATAACTTTGCTTACGTGCGAATACTATAAATAGAAATATTCAATAATTTCACCTATTGACATTTTTTTGATTAGAATCTCTTATAAATGTATATTTTCTCGAAGGAGAAATACATAAAAATAATTATTTAAAAACGAAAGAATGCTCATAACTGCCTGAATTAAATAACTCAAATTGTTTAGTTTTCCTTCAACATGCCTGCTTTCATTAGAATATTTTCGTTCGTGGAAGAACTAAACAATTCAATTTAGCTAATTCATTTCATACTCAAGTGATCAGAAGTCACAGATGTTCATTTATTTATAGAGTTAGTCATATTTTCTAATAATATTTAGTGTTCAATTAAACATATCTATTTCTTCAATTGAAACACGAAAATGGATTTATTTTTGGATTGGATTGAGATATAGGAATGTTTGTTAGACCAAAAGATGCGGCACATTTTAGGGTTCTCGAAAATGGTGAAAGGTCAATTTGGCCAAAATTGGAGTTATTTAATTCTGCCATTATACCGACGAGCTGTTCTCTTTGGAGACAGTCTTGAGAATGCCTCGTGAGTAGGTGAACCATTATGTCGACGTTTTTAATGTCTTCTATTTAGCGAAATTAGTGCAATTATATATAAAAAATCCAACATCATATACTCCATTGTTTTAATATATTTGAGTTTTTTCAAAATGTATTACAAGTTGCCGACAATCAAGAAGCATAAATTAAACAACTCATATCTATCAAAACATCTTTCTTCTACAAAAGCTATAATATAAGATAGGAAATTACCCTCATAAATCTCATACCGATATATTGCGACACATAATAAGGTATAGGTCGCGAGGCGTAAGCGGAGCTTTGCATTTGTGTGAGTGACCACGAAAAGTAGAGTAAAATCTCTTTTTGTAGCTGTGTGTACAACACATGTGTGTGTAAAAGAGGTCACATATACGTTCACGTTTGCAAACTAGTCCTACTGCAAATTAGGTACAAAGTTTTAACACAAAGAATTGACCGTTTTCCATCCTCTGTGGTTCTACTTCAAAGTATTTACACAATTCTTGTTATTTCTATATTTTTCTATTTTTAATAACAAAATAATGTAATTTATTGATTGCATAAGGTGATGAAGTATGAATACATGCATATTGAGTAATATTGTTCGCGACGCAGATTACGGAGTGATTATGAATGTTTGCGTCGTCTCAAAGGACTTGAGCGCGGAGCTCTCTGTACGATATTGCTTCAAGTTCTACTCATAATATATTATACGAGTATAATAGATATATTACGTACAGTTCGCGTAGGAGGTATAAGCGGAGTTTTGCATTTGTGTGAGTGCAGTGTACGTGAACATATATGTAACCTCTTTTACACACACATGTGTTGTAGGTACACACAGCTACAAAAAGAGTTTTTACTCATAAATTTTCGTGGTCACTCACACAAATGCAAAGCTCCGCTTACACCTCGCGAACTGTAAGTACCTACCTATATTAATTAAATTTTGCAATTACTGGTGTGTAAAGTGCTCGTATTATTATCTTCATTACAATTAATCCATACAAACTTATCGTTCATGATATTATTCGGATCTACTCGTAGAAGCTTTTTACCTACTTAAAAACCAACCAAATGCGCGTCGGGCAACGTATACGTAGTAGAATAAGGTTCCGTAGTCACCCATAATAGCATGTATAACTGCTGAATTAAAAAAGTTACCTATCTGATCCGTTGTACTTTACCTCTAAAGTTCATGATTTTTTTCTGATTTTTCCAGCCACAAGACTCGACATAGAGTAGGTAGTGATTGTGCACATCTGATAGATACACGCAGAGAGTTGTAAAACCCAGTTGGAAGTCCTGCATTAATACCTTCAGACAATTTTTATCGCGGTAATGTGTTCCCGTGAGATTAGGGAACAAGAAAATCATTTCCTTATGGCTTATGGTTTAACTTGTAATTACAAAAAAAATCTAGTTCTCCAAACACAAGCTTTACATAGGTAGTATAGTGAGACTGAACTCGTTTATTACTATTTTTAATTTTTGAAACCTTTCTCATTCGGTACTAGTAATGTTTTGTGACTTTAATATACATCCCTGGAAATGAATAACCCATGAAATGAAAAGCAAATTAAATTATAAAAGGGTATCCACAGAAAACAGGTATGAAGTTTAAAATCAATTTTCTCTGTAAAAGTTTAATTAAAATGAATTCATGGCACCGGTCAGTTTGAAAATGCCGGGCACACTGCCGGTTTTGTGTTAACGTACAACTTTTCGATTAAAGGACAGGTGTCAAAGAGAAACTAGAAATTAATTAATCTGGCAACTCTCGGAACAGGAAGTTGAGAGCTCTGAAGTGTTGCTCTGTACGATGTATTTCATATATAATATGTAGGTATATGAAATATTATATAGGCTATTTACTTTTGGTTTTGAAGTTTTTGCCGTATTTTTGAGAAGACTCGTAATACTTAGGTACATGCTGAATATTTTTAGGTAAGTACCTACTTCCTATAATAAGGAACCTATGAACAGGCCTATTTCTCTCGCCTAACAACCGCAAAAAAATACCTGACGTCAGCGACAACTTGAAGTTGTAAATCAGTAAGGGTTGTCACTTGTTTGTGACACAGCATTGACCATAGAGTTGATATTTAGGCAATAACGTTATAATTAGTGGTCAAATTATGCTGGTATATATTTTACTTTACTGGACAACCGTAACGTTCGAATGATTTTCTCTGTAAACTAAAGAATGTGCTTTAATTAACGTCGGAGTGCAAGTTCTGTATGTAAGTACTATTCCCTATTCTGTGCTGTGAACGACTACTAACATTGCTTCATGATTAAGTCATTAAGTCACAGATGTCGCAAATAAAAAACCTTATAGTATGTTGTATACGAGTATCAACTAATATCGCCCGAAACACTCATTTCAATGCAGCACTATTTTTGTTTGAAACTAGTTAGGATGTCAGTTTCATAGTATAGAGTTGTATAAAGTGACGTTAGTTAGTTTATTGCATTTGATTAAAATCCTTTTGCATATCTATGTAGGTATAAAATATTTAGATTAAAAGAACTTTCTCTGTGTATCCGCGAAAGGTTCACAAGAAAATATAAAAATAATTCGCCTGGAGGAAAAATTAAAACACCGTAGCAGGCAACAATTATCTGTTGTGAGTAAAACCCTCGTAAATGAAGAAATCAACCCAACAAAAAATTCGAAAACGTAGACGAAAAAGAAAGTATAATAAAATGACAGGTAAAATGTGCAAAGACCTGGGTAAAGTGTTGTTTTTGCACTGTGCCTGATTGGACTTATTGTGTACGTATTTAAAGCAAAGGTATACAAAGGTATTTAAAGTAAGGATATACAAGAATATCGACAATAATACTAAGTTAGAATACAACAACAAGAGACAAGAATATAGACAGCTTTTTACTTGAAAGACAAGACTTTTCTGTTCTCTTAGGAAACTAGACTCTAGAGTACTCTTGACTGTACTCTGGCACTGAATAGGGAATAGTACTTACATACAGAACTTGCACTCCGACGTTAATTAAACCACATTCTTTTGTTTACAGAGAACATCATTCGAACTTTAGGATTGTCCAGTAAAGTAAAATATATACCAGCATAATTTGACCAATAATAATGACGTTAATGCCTCTATATCAACTCTATGGTCAATGCCGTGTCACAAACAAGAGACAACCCTTACTGATTTACAACTTCAAGTTGTCGCTGACGTCACGTATTTTTTACGGTTGTTAGGCGAGTGACATAGGCTTGACTCTGGCTACTTATTGGATGACTGAACCTTGAATGGGAAGCCAAAGCTGAAAGTGATTTCATTCATTCGGAAAATGACATAAAATATAGGTATTCCTACTTACTTATCTTTTTCTATGGTATTAGTATCTAATTCAAATATATAGGAGCAGCGAACATGATTATAATATACCTATCGTTACTAAAATAAAATAAAACAGTTCCATAGTCACGCGTAATAAGCTCTATAACTTCTGAACTAACAGAGTTATCTAACCCGTTATAAATTTCCTTTAAAGTTGACATGGACTACCGTTACGAATAATTTTTTTTATTTTTGAACCAGGCAGCCGTTTATAAAAAAAAAAAGCTCATCCCAACATAGGTAAAGTTCAGTGATTTTTTTTTCGCGTCTGCCTCATCGTGTGGAGTATCATTAGATAGGTCTGTTAAAAACAATTTTTTGATTTATTAGTTGAGGCTAGATTTTGCATGTAATAATTCAGGGAAAGATACAGGGGAAACGCAGTGTTGGGAGAAGAAGAATATCATGGCTAAAGAACCTACGCCAGTGGGACAACAAGAGCACCCGGTCCCTGTTCAGAGCTGCTGTGTCAAAGGTCTAAATTGCCTGGATGATCATCGACCTTCATAGAGAAGATGGCACCAAAAGAAGAAGAAGGGCTAGATACTCCAATAAACATATTTTTCATAATTTCCTTTTACCAGTTTGTTGGCGTGGTGAATACACATATACATGAAAAGTTTCATGTTTCTAGCACCAACCGGTCAATTTTTTAAACCTTTTATAACATAAATACCTAGTTTACATAACTCAATAACTCACAATATAATAACTTCTCAATGCACTAACGTCCTTAATAACTTAAAAGGCTAGGAGGACTTGTTCTGTGTTAGGAGCATGAGAGCGGATATTAAATCTTTCATGTAGGTAAATGGCAGTGAATATGTATGGTAATGTGGCAAATAATCTGAAGTACGAGCAATATTATACCTCCAACCTCAGATTAACCACAACGAAGAAAGTCATTTAAATGAAATTTGGAACTTAAGTAGGTACTTATTTTAGATTCTCGATTCTGGCTTATAATTTTACCCCGGGAATGTTGTATTTATGTAGAAATTAGCAAAGATAAATCTCCGCGCGATAACTTTAAAAAAATTATGTTTTCGTCTATTTTGGAAATAGTTTAGGATATTTTTGAATCTATCTTATCTCCGCCTCTTCCTTTAATTCTAATGTAGATGGAAATGTTTTTCATTAGCATCTGGTTACTAGGTACCTTCTTAATTAAATTATAAACAGAATGTTATAGAATTGTTGACTTGACTGTTAAATTGTAGCGCAAATTAATAAGATACAAACGAAACGATTGTGGTTTGTGGAAACTGTTTCGAAGAGTATTTATTATGGCAAAATTATTTTATATTTTTGTGATCTTTCTATTTGGGTTTATGGCTCGCAGTAACTTACTACATAAGTATTGTTATTTGAGACTTATTTATTTACATGTTCAAAGAATCACAATAACAGTTATTATATGTACTTAATTTATTACAAGCTTATATTTACTTTCACCTGTCTCGATGTCAGTGTGTAATCAAATCTTATCAAATCAAATATCAAACCTATCAAATCAAAAAGTTTAATTTAACACACTTCCTGATTTCCTATTGAACTAAAACTTTTTATTTTTCAATTTGTAAATATTAATTCGATTTGAAATGGACACCGGAAGAGTATCCTGAATACCTCACAAAGGTTAAAGCGGTATAATTTGAGCCTTAGCCATGTATCTGGCGATATACTTACAAATAAATACTTATATTTGGTATATATGTAATATATTATATGTAACTATAATATGTAGGTCTGTATGTATATGACACATGGCCGTACATATATCCAAGTCCTGTAGACGAACGAGAAAATATAGTGAGTTGCTCGTAAACGTTATTAGGCTTGACAATAATAATTACCAATATAAAATATGTGGGTGCTTTTAATGGCGTCTAAAAACTTGAGTATCAGTAACAAATGGGGCGCGCTCTTGTATGTCTGAGCGTGATGCGTCCTACCTCCGGGCTATAAGTAAACGAGCCGGCGCGGCGGCCGATAAGCGGAAACAAATAAAGGCAAGCAAATATAGTAGTCTCGACACTCAATAGAGTTCGTCGCATTTGGTGTCGAGACACTAGGCCCATGGGGCCACGGTGCGCATCAGCTCTTCACGGAAGTCAGCAAGCGTCTGAGGGAAGAGACTGGGGATCTCCGCGCAGGCAGCTTTCTCGGGCAAAGACTCTCATTGGCAATTCAGCGCGGGAATGCTGCCTGTGTTATGGGCACTCTGCCTAAGTCTCCCTGCCTTACTTATTTATTTTAGTGTTTTAGTTTTAGATAGTATAGTTTGTAGTTCGTTTAGGTTTTTTTTAATTTAATTTTCCAGTTCCTTGTATATATTTAAGTAATATAGTAAATAGTTTCTTGTAAATATTATAATGTACCTAATACTCGATATAGAAATAAGTAACAAATAGTCTATTTGTTACTGATACTTAAAATAAAGATAATAATTTAAAAATATGTTTTATAAACCATACAAACGGGATGAACCTACAAGGGTCACAAAGTGTTAAAGTATTCAATGAGCACGATATTTTTTGTCCCATGTGCTCACCGGCTCGCACGAATGTTCAGAGAGGATAAGCTACGTTATAAAACTAATCATAACGCGCGACATCGCTCGATTTTCGCGCACTACTGCGTCCGAAGAATGGTACCTACATGCATCGTCGCTTACGCTCTGGAGAGACTGTTACGTCACCCGCCCTGAATGTACTCGAAATTTAATAACTTCGATACCGGTTTTTAAAATTGTTTTATGTATACTTTGGTATTTTTAGGTAACTTGGTTATATTTACGTTACTTAGATAGGTAATTATATAATATTAAGCACTTGCGCGAATTAGTTGCTAGCAAGCCTAACGCTTCCAGCGGTCCCAACACCGCCAGGATCTCATGGAGATGTCTCCATGAGATCCTGGCGATTTCATGTGAAAGGTGCGACTTGAGCGACCTAAGTGGGGAAGCACTACCATCGCGGCGGTGAGCCCGATCATAGAGGACTGGCTGTAGAGGCAGCACGGTGACCTCACGTATCGTGTGACACAGATCATCACCAGGCACGGAAACTTCGGTGAGTAGATACTCAGAGTAGTTTCGCATGCAGGTCATGAGGTCACTCCCGCGTGTCAACACTGCGAGGCTTCCGGCGAAGACACGGCATTCCACACGTTGGGCGTTGGTGGAATGCTCAGCGTGGGCGAGTCAGCGCCGGGACCTCGTTGTGACCGGCGTAGATAGCCTCCCACAGGAGACCATGCTACGAGCCATGGTGATTGAAAAAAAAAAGCCTAACGCTTGCATACCAACAATTTGATTGAATTTGATTTGATTTCCTGTCACCACACTATTATGTAATGGGTATGCTACTGACGGGAACCTAGTTTACAAATACTTACACGTCAAAAATTGACACAACAACCGACTTCAAATTACCGAAAGGGGACCGAATAACTGTCGGAATGGGACCAAATAATTGTCGGAATGGGACCAAATAATTGACGGAATGGGACCAAATTAAAATGGGACCACTAATGAAGCAGTAGCTTTCAATTGAAAAAATGTTTCATAATCGGTTCACTCAGTCCAAAGACTAGCAATGAGTATGCTTAAGCTAGTCTTAAAATATTAGGGTTCGAGTCATGCCGATGACATCGGAATTTGTGATCTGTTTATAATTTTCTTAAAATTAAAACAAGTTAAAAAATGGCAAAAATTTGCCATATATTTTAGAGTTTTCGAAAGGTTTTTCATAAAATCTAAAAAATGTCACATGACATGAAGTTCAACATCATTTTAGAGGTCATTGACCATGCTGAGTTGATTGCAGCTGGTCTTGAGTCTCTAACTATTACCGTTCTCGATTTGACTTCGTTTTGACATTGACCTTAAGATCAGAAGTCAAAGGTCAAGTTATTTTAGAGGTCTAGCTCTTACCATTCTCGAGTTGAAAGTTGTTCACGGACGGACGGATATTACTGTTGTATCAGAGATTTTCGAAAAATTTTCGAAAACTAAAACATATGGTCGAATTGATAATCTCCTCCTTTTTTGGAAGTCGGTTGGAAAAGCACTTTCAGCTTATTTATTTGAAGCTACACAGACTCTTGATCAGCTAATGCAGCGAAATAATAATTGCACTGAGCAACACAATCATCGTAGTGTAAATTAATCATGTATAATTTTGTATTATATAAACTTGCATAACCAAACACTGTCTCTTATAATACAGGCTTGCCTAGTTTAAGAGGCATGGATTTACCATAAGGTTGACCCTAATCTACCCTAATTGTGTAAATGATTAACTGTACTATAAGTACTCGTAGTATAAATTGTAAAATGTCTTGTATTCCTACTATCAACCATACAGCTACTTATTTACCTAGTACGCTTTGATTTGAGCTAAAAGGGTTAACAGGAGTGCTAGCAACTCGTATATTTGGTGATTGTATCTGTTCTTTATTCTATATTCTAGAAAAAAAAATGAGTCAGCCAGCCCTTTAGGGATAAAAGGTGAATAATATAAAATACTGTAACATGTAATTAAATAGCTAAGGGGTCCAAACAACAACTAATGTCCAAGTTATTATCACCTGCATGTGGTACACCTGCTTACAAAAGACGAGGCTAATGGCAAAAATATAGGAGTACGAAGGTACTCCCCGAAAATTCGATTATTTAAACTGTTGAATTATATTTCTTTCATCGTCACAAATTGGCTGTGCCATAGCTGGTACGTAAGATTTTGTTGCTTTACATTTCATCGAAAGGCAACGGGTTCCAATTTTTTTTTTCAAAATTCAAATATAGCTTTTTTTACGTGGGACTAAAAATACTGGCAAATTGTGGGCGTGTAATGCACCTCTGCTTACCCTTTCGGGGATATAGGCGTGATATGTGTGTGTCACAAAAAGATGGAATTTCACAAGACCCCTCATAAAATAGTATTAAAATATGAAAGCACTTAACATAATACAATCTTATATAAAATATGAATTATAGAAAGCTTTAACTTAATCAGTATAATGACGGGATAAAACGGGGCTTGAGCAAAAAGCTTATTTACATGCGCTCTACAAACAAGTCTAGTTAGTCTAATTATGTAGCTACTGCGTATAGATAGAGTTAGCCAGTGACCATGGCCGATGCAACCTGTTTGAAACGTCAGGCAATAATGTACTTAATTCCCGCTAAACAGTAAAATATAGATTACTAAATGATAAGGGGTCCCATTAAGATTTAAGAGATCCAACTCAACCTTACATGCATGAAGTGGTGCACTTGCCGATATCCAAAATAGACTACTACCACAGAATAGGGAATAGTACTTACATACAGAACTTGCACTCCGACGTTAATTAAAGCACATTCTTTTGTTTACAGAGAACATCATTCGAACGTTAGGGTTGTCCAGTAAAGTAAAATATATAGCAGCATAATTTGATCAATAATTATGACGTTAATGCCTCTATATCAACTCTATGGTCAATGCCGTGTCACAGACAAGAGACAACCCTTACTGACTTACAACTTCAAGTTGTAGCTGACGTCACGTATTTTTTGCGATTGTTAGGCGATTGACATAGCATATTACGTAGAACCAACAAAAAATGGACGTAAAACATGTTTCTGCTTACGCTTTCTGGATAGAGATATAGACGAGACTATGCATTTAAAATATTATATTTTCATTACTGAATGTTCAATGAAGCCCATTTGTTTAGGAGCATGAATAAATTAATTATGAAATTTATATAGGACGTTTACAATATTAATTTTCTGTCATTAACCGTACGGTTATTGGTTTTAGGAGTAACCGGGTAACCCTATTAAAATTTATAAAATTAATTTGGTTATCTATTTACAGCGGTTTATTTAGGCTCATAATATCTGTCGCTCTATGAGAATTCCAGTGCTTGTATCGGAATTACCGTCCGGTATAACATTAAAAGACGGGTTAGGCAAAGTAGTGTGGCGTCTCCTGTGCTCTTCAACCTATTCATTGACAACTATTATATGCTAATCATCAGGTAATACCTGCGTCATCAGCGGAGGAATTGCAGATATAGATATATGGTTGGTATTCTATACGAGTCATTAAAGAAGAAAGGAATGACAGTGAATGTTTGGAATACGAAAGGCCGTAAGATTGTAAATTAACTATGGATTGTAATCCGTCTTGCATGGTTGATTGATTACTAGCGATTGGGAAAGAGTGGTTGTGAGTTTTTATTGCCATGTTCTTTTCTATCTTTTCTCAAAAAAGTATAAAATATCACGGGCACTATTTTTCCAATCTATTGCATTTGTGTGTCAATCTTGCGAGACTGCTTGTAGTCTGGTTGTATTGATTACGGTGTTTAACGTAGAGCCTGTGAGAGAATAATATGGCAATAAAAACTTACGGCCACTCTTTTCCAATCGCCAGTAGTTACAATCAATGTGTCAATCATGCCGTTATTGTATTCATTGTGTCAATCATGCAAGATTAATTATAATCTCACTGATCACTTTGAGTGGCAATAATTGTTTTTGATCTTAATCGACTAATTAGGGGTGTGTCTGCCTGCGACCACGGCCCGATGTAACTCGGTCGAAACGTCAGGCCAAACACAAGGTAAATTTACGCGTTTAAGTCCCGAATAAGATCAGAAGGATTTCCTTCAACAAGTTGATTTAAAAAGGAAAATTTAAAGTTTGTTAGTCTTCGTGATGTCATTGAATTAATTAGGTAAAATAGGTTGGTATTTCAAACGGTATGTTTATAACCTACTTAATATTATCTATTTAATCGAACTAAACTATGATGTATAGTGAAAATTGAATACATTTAAGGTACTTATAACTCATAAGCATCTATCCATAATTTCAAAGTTTAATATAATGATATTATTCTACTTCTTTGATGTAAATGTTTGCACACCTCTGCCTACCCCTTAGGGGAAAAAGGCGTGATGCTATGTTTTGTTTTTTGATGTAAATACTCCTCAACAGCTTTTACGCATTAATTTTTTTTTTCCAATTATTTGTTAAAATGTGTCTACGAAGGTTTATCACACATAATCTCACCATAAATAAATTGACACTAAAACAAATTAGAATACACTTTAAAATTCGAACGTTCGAGCAATGGTCGAACGATTCAAAACTTAACGCGAATTTCCCGCGCAATTGCCGTTTGCTGAGAGTGATCGGTCCCAACGTCCCGTACCGACTGCTCGACTGGCTCGACTCTCCGGGACTCATCCCGGCCTCCCGGGCGCGTCCCTCCCTGCCTCCCGTCACCACCCGCAGTTACCCGCTCGTCGCTTTGGAAACAACATTCAGCCACTAACCTTTGTTCTCGCGCAAATTGGATGTGGTTTGTATCAGTTCAAGTTTGGATGGAAATATTTTGAATGTTGGTAATTTGTGTTGTATTTGATTATAGTGTATAGGTAAAGATGAATAATTAATGTTCTGTGTAATAAACACCTACTAACAAACTAAACGCCCTAAGCGTGTAAGTTTCGCTGTGGTTTCGTTACGTTAACTGATTTAGGGTAGGCACTAGTTTATTGGTTTCGTTATGTGATCCTATATCGAGCTAATTTTTTTAAGTTTTAAGTATCTACAATTGTTTTAAATAGGTCCTAGTCCAAGGGCGTAGCCAGGATTCCATCAAGGGGGGGGCAGGCCTAAATATAACGACCGGAACTAAATCGGGGTAGGGGGGAGCACCCCCCTCGCCCGTAAAGGGGTAAAACCTGGACCCCCCCTAAAATGGGGCTATTAAAAGTAGTAAACATGATGGCAAGACCTTTTTTTTTTCTTAAATCGGCATCCCTAGGCCACGGCCGCACTACGTCCATTGCCGAGCGCCTCTGGTACGCACTAAAAGAATTGCCAGTGGCGCCCGGCGGACCTTGGTCACCAGCGTGGCCCCTGCGTGGTAGTAGGGTTTTACCCCGCATCCTTGGGGTCGGGTTTTATCCCGCATCGGTGAGTGCACAACGCACTACACATCTTGCCGAGCTGGCCGGAGCCAGCTAGAGGAAGTTATGGCCCTCTCGGATAAATATGCCCCGACAATACGACGGAGGTAGAGAGGCATTCCGTGGTAGACCAGTGCCTCTTTAACGCAGCTTCAGGGTAAGGTGTTAAAGGCGTTGGCGATGTCAAGAGACACCGCCAACCTCACCTAGCCCTGCGACACTGCTTCCTCCGGCAGGGTCTTCGAGTAACACGATCGGCCGGTAGCCGGACGGTGATTCCGTCGGCCCCCCCGGTTTCCGAATCAGTTTCCCCGTCCTCCACACCTTGGGAAACTGGCCCCTTTCGAGGCATGCGCTGAAGAGCCCACTCAGTCGAGGTCCGAGTTCCTTGAGGGCCACGACCTATGCATGGCCCGGTATGCAGTCGGGTCCAGGGGTGGTAATTTTCCGGTTACTGAGCCGAAGTACCACTGCTCCTAACTCTCTGACTTCTGGTACGTCGTCTTCGCCGCTGCTATCTGCGTTGGGCGTCTGAGATCGTGCCATGCGCGGAGGGATGTGATCCTCCGTGCTCGTCGGAAACAGAGAGCCCTAGACCCCCTCCAGCTGATCCGTCTGGAAACTCTGGGTCAGTGGGAGCGCCCTCGGTCGGAGTTTACCTCTAACCTCAAGGTACGGGCGCCCCCATGGGTTATGCTCCAGGGTCTCCAGGAGCTCCTCGCGGGCTGATCATGGCAAGACTAAATCGAACACATACCGTTGAAAAACTTCCATATACCTATCCAATTTTTAATTAATACTGCTCTTCAGAAATTGCACAATGATGCTGGTACGAAACGGGCGACACTTGCACCACAGAATCAACAGATGAAAAATGAATTAGATTTTTTGAACTAAATGTGCTTGCATTTTTGCACTACTCTTCCCGGCCTCGCCTGTCGTGTTCGACACAAGTGCTATACCAGGTGGTGACCGTTGGTGACCCGTACAAAAAGTGCAGTATAGCCATCCCATCCCGCGTAAAAATCCAGGAAGTGAATACATTTTGAGATGCAATACTGCCGCATTGTTTTTATTATTGATTTTTGCATTTGTCTTTTCTTATCCTTTCTTTTTAGATTTATTTCAAAATATTAACAAACGGGGTTATGAGTATTCTAGCTGAATAGTATGAAAAATGTTACTCTACATTGTGATAAATAATTAGGTATCTACGTGAAGCGAAAACTTTGACTCTTTAACTCTTTTTAAGACCATACTACATTCTTAATAGGAGTAATATAAAAAGGCATTGAAAAAAATTGCATTTATCGCTTTGAAAAAATTATCCAACCAATGTGGCTAAGTTTGTAATTAACAACCATTTTTAAACATTATTAACCACTCAGTCGTGTCGTGGGACAAAGGCGTCCCAAAAACAAATTTATACCGAAGCCTCGGAGAAAACTCTTTATTTCTTTTTATTTCGGATTTTACTTCTAGGTACCTGACCTAGAGTTTTGAAATAGATAAGTTTACTATACACGCCCAGTTATTTTTATTTTGCTGTAGCTATTATATTAAAGCTGTTACAAAGGTTCTATCATCAAGCGCGGAAAGTATTTCCGCCACTTTCCGCGCCAGCTGACGTGTCAGACTATGATAAATTTTGCTGTTGAATGGATAAATTTTCATCGTCCATTTGAACGAGTAATTCGAAAGATCGAAAGTACAATTTAAATTTTTCCAATGAATTCTCACAAGTTAATACAAATTGTACTGACATCGATAAAAAAGTAAGTAGGCAGTTTACATAAGTCACAGCCCGGAAAATCGCTGACACAGGGTTGTGGCTTAAATTGATATGGGTAGGACAGCTTAAGCAAGAAAACAGAACGAACACGCGGGCACGTGTTCGCGAATCGCGCGCTCTGCCCGCTTGTTCAGTGTGAACACTTACATACATTTCCATACATTTGAGATTTCGTGACCGCGCCCGCGAGTCTTTTTGTTCGGTTCCTTACGGAAAAGTACATGTATAAGTATTATAATGGCTATATTTGCTTGTTAAATAATCTTTTATACTCAGTCTTTGTTTGTCATGGTCACCAAGGTCACATTTGTTCTTTGTAATTACTTCTTTGAATCCAATTTAAAAACAAAAGGAAAGAAAGTTTAAGGTTGTTAGAAAAAATTGTCATCTACTTACCTACTTTTTGAAATTCTATAACTGCTTTCTTATTGCAAAGTTTCAAGATGTTTCAAGGAAAAATGGAAATGTACATTATTCAGACGTAGGAAAGTAAATAACATCAGAGAACGACTATATGAAAATGTTCAAGTAATGAGATTAACTTAGAAAAGATCTCGGAAATTAAATCGTTACATACTCTTTACATAATAATACTTTGTCTTTCGCACGTAAACCCGCGCTATCGGTGATATTTATATTGACAAAGCCTTTTACATTGATCGGTAGGTCCACTAGTTGCAACAGAGGTTTACTTAAATTGCATTTACTTCCCTTTTTATTTAGGTATCTGTAATAATTTCCAAAAAAACATTCTATACATCATTGCTGAATATTACTTAATTTTTGGTTTAAAGAAGTAACTTTCTATTCTCCTAACCACTTTCGTATGGAAAATTATAGAGCGTCATCTTATTCTGGTATTTGTTAGAAAAATAAAAGGCTATGTTCTAATGTTGTGGTTTTCAGAAGAGCACTATGAGTTATAAAACTAAAAAGACACGTCCCAACAAACGAAGCAGGGTAAAACCAAATATTAATAATTAATTAATTAATAATTAATTAATTATTAATATTCGTAATTTTGTGAGTCGTGAGTCGCAGAATTTCGGTGGGCAAAAAGGCAGTTGGTTTCACACGACGACGCAAAATCAGTTTTCTGCCGACTCAATGCGCGTAAACTCGACCGAATTTCGGTCAAGTTAATAATTCTTTAAAAATATGTAATGGCATATGGTAGTACTTTTCAAACATATCGGGATTCGCACATAAACTTTCAAATAAAGTATGGAACTGTCCACATATCAGCCTCTGACTATTGAGTGGGTTTACCCAGCTTCTTTTTCTGGCCTCCTCTTCGGAATATGCTTCGTAAATACACAATATTTTTAATGGAACCATCGTGCTCGACGACACCAACAGCCCGTACCAACGCTCAATACTGAGTAACTAAATTAAGTACGTCTGGCAACTCCTCAGAAATTCAGTTGAACGTAAAATGAGTAACCAAAAATACGCGACTCACGACTCACAAAATTACGCTCGTTTGGTTTTACCCTTATAGTTCGCTTGCAATAAAACAGTTGACGAGTCCTTTGTATTTATGATGACAAACTGTCATCTTTTATCTGTTCCTCAATCGCGAGTAGGGGAGGACTAGAGGGGATTCGCGGAACAATCATGTGTAAACCGTATTTACCGTATTTAGGTTCATACGCAATTTGAAGTTAGATAAGTAAGGTTAGGTAAGGTTACTTAACCCAAGAATTCATGTAATCTGAGAAATTTTACCTAAATATTCAAACTAACAGTATCTAGATTTAATCTTGCTTTACGTTCAGACTTATGTGGAAAACATGCTTTGAGAAGTTGCAAATGGAATAGGTCGGTAGGTACTTACTCTACTTTGGATAATACGCAATCGCATGTAGAACATCAAAATTGGTACCTAATTTCGGGAGATTTAATTAAGTCCTCAATTTATTCAGCAGAAAAACTCGTTTTATTTCGGTAGGTACTTAAGCATACTTACTATATATTTTATTTACGTAGGTACCGCCTTGAAAATAAGTATAAAGTTGGTATTCTAACGGGTCAATTAATTATTAGGTTGAATGACTGATATAATACCTACACACATCTTTCCTTCATACGCATGTTGCACTACCTTTTCTTGCTGTTAGATAATCGTGCAATTGCAATCATCTCCGATACGTTGAGCAGAAAGCGGGTCTGCCCGCTTTGAGGCATATAATCGTAAACGATATTGCTATTGCGTAGGCATACTTAGTAGTTGCTAGGGAAATGGATGCAGACTGGCTGCATGCAGTAAAAGCTCTAAAAAGAAGAAAAAAAAATCCTCGCTTTTAAAACTATTTTCATTAGGTACTTTTAGCTCTTATTTTTCGTACTTAGTCGTACCTATGTAGAACATTTTTTTTATGTTCGCGTGTCTGGCTTATTGCTTAAATCGGTACTGATATTTGGTTGAAGACGTTCTGTTGAACATTGTTTGTTTTAAACCGTGTAGCACGCAAGCCACGGTGGTTTACAACGTGGCTTACAACCACGTTTTAAATCGTGATACACACAGGGTTTCATAGTCGTGTAGGTAATTATTCTGTGCCCAGTGACAGGGGCACAGGGGTGTGTGTATGACATGGACGATCGCTTATACTGAATTCACGGGGGGTGGCTACCCAATGGCTACCCTTACAGTGGACTTTATAGATGACTGGCTTCTTTGTTGGCTGTAATTTAATTCTCAGTCTAGTGATTTTAATGTCCACGTTATGAATATAAATAAATATATTTTTAAAACATTTTATTTTATTTCTATACATATATAGGTAAGTAGGTAACACGTACCTAAACATCTTTCACATTAATATCTTGGTACACCGACGGAGTAAGAAAACAGATTCATATTTTCATATTTTAAAACAGTGGTTACCGTGAACCCTTTCGAGTTATGATTGGATAAACAATTATTGCCTATTAATTAAATGGTTCTATTCTCAGAAATTCTGGTACAAAATAACTTGTAATTCTGAACGAAATATTTTCGTGTCAGTTGTCAAACGGGCGAGCGGGCCAATTTATTACACTGAAAATAATAATAACCTAATTTTCATACCAAGTTTCAAGAAAGATACACAGGAAGTAAAAATAATTATTTTTCTTTGTGGGTCAACGAATTGCGATTGTGGCATATTTTCATTAACAACAGATTTTAATTAAACTCTACATTATTGAGTAGACAGATAAAACTAAGCTTGGTTTCGATTACAGTAACCTATTCGTTAAAATCTTAGATCGGCTTTATAGAATTTTGTGTAAAATGAAAATGAAAATAAAGCAGTATCTTATTTCTTCATTATCATAATATGTATTTGAAAGTGCTGAAAAAGCTACAATACTATGAGATGAGTCATTCATTCATTATCAACTCCGTTCAACTAAACCTAATAGTACACGTGGCGCATTCTTCCGATAAGAAAGGATTTTCCAAAATCCTACTCTTAAAAGGGTGAAAAAGGGGGGACAAAGTTTGTACGGGACAACGTGACACCTCAGAAACTACTGCACCGATTTTAAAATTTCTTTCGGTAATTTAAAGCTACATTTTTAGCGAGTAACATAAGCTATATAACATCACGACAGAGTTAATAGGAGCGGACCAGCATTGCGTGTAGACTATAGCTTGTTGGACGTTAATAACCGCAATCTCTCAGAAATGGTAATTCCTAGGAAAAAAGGTGTGAAGACTTATTTGTAAGTTATTTTATTATCTACAATTTTGTACAAAACCAATTTTTGATATAATTCACTATTTACGAGAAAAATCCAAAAAACCGAAAATTTTCAACTTTTTAACTTTTCAACCTTGAATAACTTTTTTAGCACAAGTCGGATCGATGGGAACTTTTGATATTTGATTTATAATGATGCACCACTTTGCAGCTCTATACAAATTCATGCAACCTTACAATTTTGTTCCGAATATTTTAACTGGATAACTCTGTTAGCTACGTAATTTGAGATATATGTGGGAGACTCGGTAAAATAAAGCTACTTACGAAAAATGAGCTTGCTGTTAATCAATATTTTTCAATGTTCTACGGCCCGTGTACTATAACTTTGGAAGTTGTGTCATAGTTATAATGAAATTTACCTTGAGGTAATTTCACACAGAATAGAAAATAGCTAACCAATACAAATACTAATAGATACGGTCCTTGTGCCCTTCACACAACCACAATTACGTTAATCTTAGCGGTAATTTGAACCGTCTACGTCGTCACTTCGTTCACTCACCGTAAATCCAATCCCGACAGTCGCTGAGAAATTACCAGCTTGAAATTTTCCAGTTTCGAACTGCACTAATAGAGAAGT
Organism: Nudaria mundana; assembly: GCA_963556515.1. Lineage (NCBI taxonomy): Eukaryota > Metazoa > Arthropoda > Insecta > Lepidoptera > Erebidae > Nudaria > Nudaria mundana. The sequence continues at coordinate 17,420,275 of OY748292.1, read as the reverse complement.
CTTGCCTACACCGCTGTCGCCCAGTAGTATTGTCTGTGAACAAATTGTATCACTATAAATTGATGTTGTCGACAAAATGTTATTTGAAAGTTGGGACGTCGCGTTGGGGTAGGATGTTGGCACAGCGAACACTAATTTTATTATTTTCGATAGTGCTTCCTAGATTCTTTATTAAATTTTATTGTAATCATTAATATTGTTACTTTACGTAGATAGATCTAGAAATTATGAATATGATAAGAAGCAAAAATTCGATGTTGCCAGTATTGGTCATGGTAGCTCAGTGGTCAGAGCATTCCCCCTGTTAGGGAAATCTATTTATAATTTCTTTCTTAATATTTTAAGAATAGTTTAAGCAAACTCATTGCTTTAAAATACAAAAACAGGCGAATGTTATACGTACGTATAACATTGTACTTCTTATTGCCATGGTTTATCGAGACATCGATAATCGTGACGTCATCAGGTGGTCAAGCCCGTAAAAGGACATTCTCCTATTTTACGTTATTTAAGATCATTGTGAATATAGGAAATATTACTGCACAATGCAAGGGTAATCAATGTACTATAATTAAAACCCTTTACTTATTTGCTAAACACGAGACATAAACAAAATATATTATGTTATCTAAGAATTGCTGGAAAATTTTGTATTTACCTGCGAAACGTGTAATTATTTGGATTGTCTGCTTTAATCACATTAAAATTACTTATAGAACAAGACACCATGGCTCTTAAATACAGTGTTACTGTAAATAACACAAGGATTCGCTTATATTTTAGAAATCTAATATTCACCAGTTTCGCTAAAAACGCAATTTGGAAAACTACGGAAAATTCTTGTCACTGACACTGATACACATTTATAAAAGTACGTGGTCGTCTATCTTTATTACTCATAGCAAATGTTTGAATGATGATGACTTCTCCAGACTTCTTTTTCTCACGCTCTGTTGGTCTATTAACACCACCACTTTTCTATTTTTCAAAAATAGATTAGTAGTACTGTTTGTAGTACCTACCTAATATTATTATGAATAACCTAACCGCGAATTCCTGCTTGCTGCTACGGTAGTAGTTTTAATTCAAAGTACGGTACGGTAGTAGTTTTATCCTACATATAATAATAATATACTAAACTACATCACAAAAATCTCTAATAAAGATGTCTATACGAAAAACCAATAGATACTACAGATTCTCATTCCAACAATAGGGTACTAAATCTGTATTAGGCTTACGAAGTAGGGCCAATTAATATGTGCGCTCTACCAAAGAGATTAACTGAACAATAGCTCGAAGCCTCCGATGGCAACAAAGGCCGCTATGTATAGTGTTGTGTGTGATGCAAGTGTAGGATAATTAGATCATAGCGATGGGCATACATTGGCAAATCTGGTTAGGTCATGCAATAGACCTTTTCAGATACTTTACAAGGCACGAATATTGGCAGTTCAGACTGGTAACAAAGTATTTCAAGTTTATCTATATACGCTCACCACGTCCAATTACTTATTACAATTTGTTTTTTTTTATATTATAAATTTAGCCAAGGCTGACATGCCCATTATGGACAAAGGTCTCGACAAAATTAAAAGGAAAAAAAATTTAAACAAAAAGTACACGGGCAAAGTATTTTTATGTTTATATTTTATAACTTTAGTAGGCATGAATAGTATTTAGTCTAAAGTTTAGCCTAAATGTTATTCATGCCTACTAAAATAATAATATCGAAGTATTATTCTGACAAAAAATGCTTAAACTTCTTTTTTACAGATTAGGAAAAGAAGGAACTAAATTAAACAAAAACAAAATTGTCGCAAAAATACAGAAATATCGAATTTCCAATAATATAAAGTTACAGATAAAATGTTAATAGTATAGGTACTAAAACGAAAGCTCTCAAAGTACAAATAATTAAATATTGAACTACTTAGCAGATCAATGGCCTCCAATTAATTTGCTCACCGCCATCGGGATGAGATCACGTTTGCTTAGGTCATTTACCTGCTAATGACATGTAGGTATCTTAACTTTCAGCTCTTAATTGATTTTACTTTGCTTAGACGAATGGAAGTAAAAAATAAATTAGCCTTGCTAAACTCCTTCGGAACGGTTTGACCGAAATTTTTGTGCAAATTAGGTAGGTCTGAGAATCGGTCTTAAACTGTTTTTTAACTTCTAAGTGTTGTGGTAAAACAACGTTTGGGGGGCCAGCTAGTATAAAATTATACACAAATATATATTTAACCAAAGTTCTATTTTCAAACAAAGGGTTTAATGCCCGGACTGCAGATTTTTTTTTGAAGAAAGAAATTTTCGATATGTAGGAATTTTGGTTCGGTTTTATACAATAGAATATAGATAGCGTAATAGCAAAGATAGTAGGTCTTTATCTACGAAATTGCCGTTTGGACTGAATTAAAGGTGATTGTGGAAGCCGACGATACACAATCTACGGCTGAATTAGCAGCAGTTTTCGACGCGTCAAAACAATATTGGTCCATTTGCGTCAAATTGGCAAGTTAAAAAAGCTTGACAAATGGGTGCCCCACGAACTCAATGATCGCAAGCGCGAAGTACGCGTCGAGACATGCCTTGCATTGCTCAACAGACACACAAATGAAGGAATTTTAAACAGCATTGTTACTTGCGATAAAAAATGGATTCTGTTTGATAACCGCAAGCACTCAGCAAGTTGGTTGGATCCTGGTTCAGCACCTAAACAATGCCCTAAACGAAAACTTACCCCTAGAAAAGTGATGGTCACTGTTTGGTGGTCTAGCGCCGGTGTGATTAATCACAGCTTCTTACCAAACGGGGTGAGTATTACTGCAGATGTGTACTGTGAAGAACTGAACACAATGATGGACAATGCGCGACCTCATACTGCACAGCAGACGGTCTCCAAGTTGCAAGAACTGGGGTTGGAAGCTCTTCGTCATCCGCCATACTCACCACACCTTGCGCCTACAGACTACTACTTTTTCCAGAATTTGGATAACTTCTTGGCGGGAAAGAAATTCAATACCCGAGAGGCAGTACAAAATGCCTTTGAATAATTTGTTGCCTCACGTCCAGCTGATTTCTTTAAGAAGGGCATCAATAAACTGCCGCTGCGTTGGCAAAGATGCTTTGATTGCATGGGTGATTACTTCGATTAATACAAATAAAAATACATGAAAACAAAAATCGTTTAATTTTTTTCATACAGAACGGCAATTTCATAGGTAAAAAGGAATACTGGGTAATAGTAATGCACCTTTCCTTCCGCCCACAGATATATTATTTTATATGATAGGATAAAATTGCAAGCCTTCAGTCGCGAATATATTGCTCATAAATACAATAAGAGTGACTCGACGAATCAAGGCAAGGTAGTAAAATATATGCTATTGTGCGACTTTCTCGGTGCAACTCTGATTATTGTCGGACGAGAAGCAATTTTGTAGAAGCAATATATTCTTAAGTGGGTGCACCCAACCGTGACGTCTCAATTTCTAGACATCATATCGAATATTGAACAATTTGTATGAGCATTTGTCGCAATGATTAGCTATTTATCAATAGTTTTATTTGTTTAAAACAGTAGGTAAGTACTTAAATATATATATTTTATTTTATTTTCTTTGGGGAGCTTTTTTTTTTTTTTTTTTTTTATATATGGTTCGCCAAATTGACGCCGCCCGCCTGGTGGTAAGTCGTGACGACGTCTAGCGATTGTGGGCCACTCTCACAGCACACATTACTATTGAGAGTGGCCCTCAACTTGACGACCTACTGATGAGCCTCTTCACGCTCCGCTTAAAGAACCCAGGATTATATGTGGGAGGAAACACGTGCACAGGCAGGGCGTTCCAGGCCACTATCGTTCGGCAGAGAAACGAACGTTTAAAACGTTCGGTTCTCGCGAACATGCTATCCACTGTGTGGGGGTGGCATCTCTGCCCGGCACGAGTCGTTCGGGATCGGAAGGAAGAGGGTGGGATCAGATTGAAGAGCTCTTCAGAAGACTCGCCGTGGTAAATACGGTAGAATGCGGCCAAGGAAGCTATTGTTCGGCGCTGAACTAGCGGCTCAAGGCTTCCCGTTACCTCCGGACAATCTATAATACGGATAGCCCGTCGCTGCATAGCGTCGAGAGCGTCCAGCAGATACTTCGCGGAGCCGTCCCAGAGGTGAGAGCAGTATTCGACGCAGGGTCTAATCTGCGTCTTGTACAGCAGACACCTCTGGTCCGGTGTAAAGAATCTCTTTACCTTATTCAGTATTCCTAGTTTCCGCGAAGCTAGCCCTATACATCTTTCGATGTAGTTTTTATTATTGAGCTCTCGACGAACGTCTATGCCAAGGATATCAAGGTTGTCCTTCATTGGTAATAATGCATTCTGAAGAGAGGGTAGGGGAAGGAAAGGGGATTTCTTCGCAGTAAATGCACACGCCTGTGTTTTGCGGGCATTGAACTCGACCAGGTTCTCGGTACCCCATTGAGAGATACTGTCGAGGTTACGGTCGAGATCAGCCACGAGTCGTCGTCTCTCCTCCTCAATCTCAGATCGCCCCGCCGTCGGACGAACCGAGTAACCCCCGTGCAGTGTGCTGTCATCTGCAATGAATGTTCCCTTTCTGCAGCAATGAATGTTCCCGAGGGATAGCATATCATTGATATGCAGAAGAAAGAGAGTTGGTGATAGTACGGACCCCTGCGGTACCCCGGCATTCACTTGCAAGAAGCGAGAAGCCTGGCCATCGCAGAGGACCCGCACTCGGCGCTCGTTTAAAAAGCTGGCAATCCAGCTGCACAGTTGAGGAGGTAGACCATATGCCGGAAGCTTGGAAAGGAGCGAAGCATGCCAGACCCTATCGAAGGCTTTGGCGATGTCCAGGCTAATAGCCAAGGACTCGCCGTGCCTTTCCATAGCCCCACCCCAGACATGCGTTACGAATGCCAGAAGATCACCCGTTGATCGCTTTGGCCTGAAGCCGTATTGTCGATCATTGATTAGCGAGTGATCCTCTAGGAATTGCATGAGCTGCTTATTTATAAGGAGCTCAAGCACCTTGCAAATGACTGAGGTGACAGCTATGGGTCGATAGTTGCCTGGATCGGACCGATCCCCTTTCTTGGGGATCGGTTGTACGTTCGCCTCCTTCCAGACCTCCGGCACGAGCCCTGAAGAGTATGACAGGCGGTACAGACGCGTTAATACTGGAGACAACTCAGCTGCACATTTTCGTAGCACCACCGCCGGAATGCCGTCAGGGCCACTGGCTTTCCGCGTGTCGAGTGACCGCAGCACTGCCCGTACATCACATTGCCTGATAACAATATCAGGCATTGTGTGGCCACAGTTGGCGATGGCGGAGGGCTGCAGGCCACGGTCGTCGACCCGGGAATTAGCCGCAAAGAGGTCTGCGAGCATATCCGCTTTCTCTTGGGCTTTGTGAGCCAGTGTTCCATCTGGGTAACGCAGCGGTGGCAGCGAGGGCTGACAAAAGTTAGATTGCACGGCTTTGGCCAGTTGCCAGAATCCACGGCTGCCCGTGGGATGGGAAGTGAGCTCCTGACCAAGCCGCGCGACGCGCTGGGCATCCGCTCTCTTAAAGGCCCTCTTACTCGATTTTGTGGCCCGGTTGTACGCTGCTTTGAGGTGGCCCACGTTTGGGTCGCGCACAGCCCGGGCCCTGATCCAGGCGCGATATGCCGACTGTTTTTGTCGAACAGCTTTGGCACAATCTCGCCCGAACCAGGGACGGGCTCTGCGGATACTGGCGACATCAGTGAAAGGGATGTAATAATCCATCCCTAAACTGATCTCGTCAGCAATAGCAGAAGCACTATCCGAAGGAGCCTTTCCTACAAAGCAGCGCTGGCTCCAGGGGACGGACGCATAATAATCGCGTAGACCGTCCCAATCCGCTGACGAGTAGTGCCATAGCCGTCGTGACGTTTGTACAGGACGTGCAGGAGGTGACACCTTCATGCCAGCGTGAACAACACAGTGGTCGGAACTACCCAGTGGGGCTCCTACCGAGACACTGTACTGGGCTGGGCGACTCGTCAGCAGTAGATCCAGCAGAGCGGGCGCGTGATCTGACCTGTCTGGTATCCGGGTGATCCCGCATACCATATGGGTCAGACCGTGGGAGAGAGCGAACGCATGGGCGGCTCTACCCGCATGATCAGTCTTGAGGGACCCCAGCCATTCAATGTGATGGCCATTGAAGTCCCCCAGAAATACTAGGTCAGCGTTCGGGAACCGCACCTGCGCTTCATCAGCCGTCTCGCTGAGGTACTGGAAGAGCTTTGTTGTCTCAGAATCCCCTGTGTGGGATCGGTAGACGCACACGTAGATCTGGCTCATAGAGCCATGGTCCACGTGCAGCCAAAGGACGGAATTGGAGGGGTTCTCTAGGCAGCGCAACCGGCGGCAGCAAACATCCGCCCTAACGAACACGCACACCCCGGCTTTGTCTCGAAATTGATCCTCGATGACATAGCCGGGGTAACACAGGTAAGACGTGTCGTCAGGGCGGCGTATTTGTGTCTCCGTGAGGAACATCACAGCGGGCCGTGCCGTCTCAAGGTGGTGGTGGACGGTATCGAGGTTCGCATGGAGTCCACGGATGTTAGTGAACTCCACCTCGAAATGTGAACTTGTGGGGTTTCCTAGGGCCGCTGTGTAACGTTTTTTTTTTTTTTTTTTTTTTTTTTTTTTTTTTTTTTTTTTTTTTTTTTTTACGGCTAACGGAATTAGCGTCGAAACGAAATTAGCTTCCAAAAGTGGTCAGATATATGCCAATTATCACGATAATCTAACTTATTTTGGGTTATGTTCAACAAGAAAGAGACATCGGCTATCTTTCTACGGAGGTGAAGTGGTATAAGGTGAAGAGTGATACACGTCTGGTAGTAGTCGTTGGGAGGCAGCCTGAATTTAAGACCCAGATATCTGACAAAATGTTTTTGAATTCTCTCAATATCAGAGCTATACTTCTCATAACAAGGATTCCAAATCATACTACAATATTCCAGATGGCTGCGCACATAAGTACAATAGAGAACCTTTATAGTTTTCATATTTCTAAAATGATAAGCCGCGCGGAAGATGAAACCCAAGGACTTGTATGCTCTGTCAGTAACGCGATCAATTTGCTGATCGAAAATCAATTTACTATCATGCAAGACACCTAAGTCCCTCATAACCTTTACCGCCTGTACCCTGCAATTTGTAATCAAACCGAATTACATTACGCTTTCTGGTGAACGTGATTGCATGACATTTAGATACGTTTAAGTTTAATTTGTTTATAAAACAGTACGCGTCAAATCTAATGAGATCCTCCTGCAAAAGTATCGCATCAGTTAAATTATTAATGACAGGGTAGATTTTTAAGTCATCAGCGGACAATAAGAGGTTAGAATTATTAAAACAAGTGTGAATATCATTAATGAAGAGAGCAAACAATAGTGGACCTAAAAAAGAGCCCTGGGGTACACCTGAAGGAACCGTAATCCAAGGAGATATGGAGCCGATCATGGCCACTGCTTGCATTCGGTTTTGGAGATAAGATTTCAACCATCTCAATATGTCACCATGAAAGCCCAGCTGAGATATTTTGATAAGAAGTCGTAAATGATCAATTTCATCAAATGCTTTAGTATAATCAGTGTAGATTGCATCGACTTCACTACCACTGTCCATATTTATAGTCAGGAAATCATTAAAAATACATAGATTTGTGGAAGTGGACCTAGCTCTAATAAAGCCGTGTTGCTGAGGAATAAATATGCGCTTGCAGCATTCATACATCTGGTCAAAGACAAGGCGTTCAAGTACTTTAGCCAGGTGACAAAGCTTGGAAATCGGCCTGTAGTTCTCGACATCCTTTTTCGGTCCCTTCTTGTGCACGGGCGTAATAAATGCCGATTTCCATAACTTGGGCATGCAGCCCTCCTTTACAGAACGACTATACAAGATAGACACAGGTATCGCCAATTCTTTGGCGCATTTTACTAAAAATAAGGCGGGCAAAGCATCCCGACCCGCGGACTTTTTTACATCAAGACGTGACCGCAGCCTATGAACCCTCTCCTGGGAGACCTGGATTGAGGACAGGTCGCAAGGTTGGTTAATAGGCTCGTGAGGATTTATTGTGGTAATAGGCGCTGATACATCAGTGGTAAATGTCGAACTGAAATAACATAAGAAGAGCTCACATATACCATCACTGGAGCTACTAGTGATAGAAGAATACGTCATGGTTGCGGGATACGAGCTGCTCCCTCGCCTGCCCTTAATATACGACCAGAATAATTTTGGATTGTTTGATATTGAATTTTCAACGGTTAAAATATAGTCTTTGAAACACTCGCTTTCAACTTTTTTGACCCTTTCACGAAGCAGCCTAAAAGTTGATTGATCTGATAAGTTACTATAAATTTTGTTTTTTTTTTAATATTTATATTTTTCCTTAATTATTTTAATAAGGGCAGGTTTATACCAAGGTGGATAGTGATAGTTAGGAGAGGGTCGCAAAGGAACAAATTGTTCTCTCAGTTTAAAAATAGTATCATAGAAATAATGGACAGCGCTGTCTATTGAATCGAGAGTTGATAGTTGTGACCAATCCGTCTGATAAGTGTGCACATATTTGTTCTTAATCGGCAAGCCGGTATGCGTAGATTTGACGTTACGGTAAACTAAGTGAATCCAGTTCTAAAAAAATTACAACTATCAAATATTGGATAGAATCAGGCGTTACCTGGCGAAAATCCATGACAAAGTAATGGTAAGTAAGATGTTCAAACTTTTCAAAATAATTGCATCATTCTCGCAAAAATATAAGACATTAAAACGTCGACAAATGTTTCACCTCTAAACGAGGCATTCTCAAGACTGTCTCAGAGAGAACAGCTGTTCTCTCTCTGTTTAGAGTATATATATATAATATATATACTCTAAACAGAGTAGTAGTATAATGTCTTATATTTTTGCGAGAATGATGCAATTATTTTGAAAAGTTTGAACATCTTACTTACCATTAATTTACAACTATATCCAGAGGCACTAACGGGTCTTGGCAAGACGTCACGTCAGCTGAATTAGTGCATAACACAAGATCTAATATCCCACCTAAGCTGTTGGTGTGATTACTAAATTGACGCAAGTTACAATCGTAAATGGTTGTGATCAAATTACGAGTATTTTCCAACAACCCCTCGCCACAGACCGGCAAAAATCCCATGTCAGAAGGAGACCACTTAATGCTACTCATGTTAAATACCAGCATATCGTCCTGACTAACGGTCTTATAAATTCGTCTCAACCTAACCAAGAAATTATCCAACTGAACAGCGAAGGTGTTTCCCAGATTTTCTTTACATAAATATAACGTACATATATGAAAATCGACTGAGCGTTTATTATGAGAATTACGTAGTGACAATGTAACCCATATATCTAAAGCGGAGGAATGCCACTCGACTATACTAGTACAGGCAAGCTGGCGGCGGACAGCGATCAATACTCCCCCACCTTTAGTTTCTATAGTACGAGCATAATCCCTATCACGTCTAAAAACCACAAACCTATGATCAAACAATTCACTGTCAGAAATACCGTCGAGTAGCCACGTCTCAGTCAATGAAATTACGTCATAGTTAGATAAGCACAGGTTACGACGAAATACGGTCGTTTTAGTCCTGAGTCCTCTGCAGTTCTGATAGTATATGTCAAGCACTATATATATAGAATAAATCAATAAAAAAATGTACATTAAAAATACCACCATCAGTACATTATATACTAACAGTAGATAAAAATAATTACACCATTCCAATATACAAACATTCGTATTTATACGTATAAACAAAATGAACCTCAACGCAAGCAGATTGATAGTAAACAAGTTACGATTTCTATAACTATCAGGTAACCGAACAAAAATTATACAAAGAACACAAACAGGTTGCAATACACAAGTTGAGTAAAATAAATGTAATATACAGGTATTCATAGCAATCTACCATAATATAACCGAATATAGAAGAGATGGTGGTTGAATCTGTAGGGCTTACCTATAGATTCAACCAACATCTCTTAGCGTTTACTTAAGGCGGTGATTCCGTGATCCCAATGTCAGCTATGGGTAGCTACAAGATGAATTTGAATTAAATATCTCAAGAATACTAATTAGAAAGTGATATGCAGTGTTTAGTGTGAAAGTGAATACCTCTGAAGATGCCATATATTGGGCGAAACCGGTCAGGAGTTTAAATAATAAAGAAAATTATTTAATGTACAAGTGAGTTTATTTAAAATGTATTCCGTGATCTATTTGTGAACAAATAATGTTGAAATAAAAATGGATCACCGCCTATAAACTACCACTTTACGACGTGAATTATGTTTCACACACTCGAAAAGACAAAATCATATTATACGCCCACGTTTCGGCACTTAGGTACTTCTATGCCAGAGCCTCGTCCGTGGGCGAGTCAGCGCCGGGACCTCGTAGTGGTCTGGGCGTGGATACCCTCTCGCTGGAGACCATGCTTCAAGCCATGGTCTCCAGCGGGAGTAGGTGGTACGCGGCCGTGTCCTTCTGCGAGCAAGTCATGCTCGCGAAGGTGGCGGCTGAGAGGGAGAGGGAGCGCACTCTCTCCGCCGAGTCCCGTAGTCAGCGGCGAGGGCGCCCCAGACACATCTACGCCCAAGACCATCGAACTCCATGATCGGGGCCTGAGGACGGCGGGATCGCCACCCATCGTTCTTACAGAAGCAGGCTAGAAGGGTTGCGTGCTGCGGGGCCTTTGCCCCACAGCACGCAACCACATTCACTCACCGACGCGGGATAAAACCCTACCCCAACAACGCGGGATTCTCATCCTGACCAAACCCCCGTAGCGACCGCAGAGGTGGTCAAAGTCCGCCGGGCGCCACTGGAAATACCTTCTGCGTGTGAACCAGAGACACCCGGCAACAGACGTTAAAGCGGCCGTGGCCTTGGGCCGCGGAATTTAAAAAAAGAGCCTTGTCCGGTAATCGACAGACTCACAGACAGACTTTACTTGCTAGGTTGCCACGTTGGTTTGGCCCCTTATCTTGGTGGTTTACCAAAGTATTTCCAGAAACCATTGTGTTATATCTGACCTTGTGTATAGGGAAGTCATCATCGACATGTGTCCGCGCCGGTGTGTCGACGAGAGGGTTGTAGTCTCTGTACCCTGTAGGAGAGGGGTTACTGCGTTGTGCTGGTGCACGGAGAGTGTCGTCTTCGAAGACGTCATCACTCATACTGTCGTCTGTCGTCATTACCTGAAATAAAATATTACTGTTATTTGTGTTTGGTGCTGCCATGGTTAGTAGGGGTTGATTCTTAATCGTAATTATTACAAAGGAGTCTATTGGAAATATTAAAAATGTAACACTAAAGTCGTGTTAGTTAAACAATCCAACAGAGACGAGACCATTAAACTGCTCAACATCTTGTAAGTACTCGTAACTTACGTAAATAATACGGTCGCTAGTGAAATATCTGATCATGAATTTACGTAAGAACGACTCCATTTTTTTGTATGGGAAATTGGGATGTAAGTATACTATACTATATCCTTTATCTAGTTGCACAACTCAAGTGGTTAACGATTCTTTCAGTGCTTACCAGAGGCGCTCGGCAATGGACGTAGGTGCGGTAAAAAAGCCTTGGGGCAACATAGTTCGATCGTACAGTTCGATTGGTCGCACTATGAGGATTTATAAAGCATCATAGTGCAACCAATCGAACTATGAGGCTTTATAAATCAACATCGTTCGATTGACCGCACTATGAGGATTTTTTTAATCCTTGTTGTTCGATCGGTCGTCTGTCAATAATGACAGCTCGTGGTTCGACTGATCTATCGAACAATGAGGATTTTAAAAATACTGTTCGTTCGATTGATTGAACTGTGCGATCGAACTATGTTGCCAGAAGGCAAAAAAGAACGTGGATAACGAGAACATAGAACGTAATGTTGACACCCTTGTACTATAACACCCTTTCGAGTCGTTATGACCAAGGTGCCAAAATGACCATGGTGCTAAAATGTCATAGTGCTAAAATTACCAAAGAGCTCCCTTACCATACGGCTCGGAAGAGTTTGTCGAAAACCAATGAATATAAAATATATATATATATATATATATATATATATATATATATATATATAAAATATAGCAGGAATTTTGTGTTAAAAATATGTTAATTGTGTCACTTGACCGACGTTTTCTGCGTTATAATTGGTTATCGACAAACTCTTCTTCTCTCATATAGGGCAGATGTAAAAAACACAGTCGATATACATTTCTATTCCTAGATAGCACTTAGCCAACTTTTTCTGTAATTACGAGTACAAGAGCTACTTTACCCTAATTATGCTTTGTAAGATTACAGAAATTGCGAAGCTTCATTTCCCTCTTTCCTATTCACAAGTAATTTCCTCTGCCTTCCAGATGAATATGAGGTCAACACACGCGAGTATGTAATGATCTGTTTTGATGTTTCAAGTATATTCTTATCTAATCACAAAAAAAATCTACATGAGTGTTCCTAAGATAGTTTATACTTTTTCGTTTTTTCAATCAGTTTTAAAATGGTTCTTATAAGGTAGTTTAATATGATACCTACTTTTTCTTTATAGAGTTCCGTACCCAAAGGGTAAATAGGGAACCATATTACTGAGACATCCCTGTCCGTCCGTCCGTCTTCAAGCTTTATCTCATGAACCGTGATAGTTAGAAAGTTGAAATTTTTAGAGATGATGTATTTCTGTTGCCGCTAGGTATACGTAACAACTAATATTTTTAGGAGGGGGCTCCCATAAGACAAACGTAATTTGTTGTGCTATTTTTATACATAGTGGTACGGAACCCTTCGTGCCCGACTCGCACTTGGCTGGATTTTTTCAAACAGGTTTATAATAGACTAGCGTTCGCCCGCGACTTCATCCGCGTGGTTATTTGGAATGACCCGGATTATCCCGTTCCCGACGCCCGTAATTTTTTTTCTCGTACCCGTCGCGTCGCCCGTAACAAAATCTAACTTTGCAAATAAATACCTATTTTAGAACGAATTTGATTTTCATAAAAATGTTATAGTGAGTTTGTGAGTGACCTTTTTTTTTTTTTTTTTTTAATTCCGCGGCCCAAGGCCGCGGCCGCTCTAACGTCCGTTGCCGGGCGTCCCTGGTTACTAGCAGAGGGTATGTCCAGTGGCGCCCGGCGGTTGACCACCTCTGTGGTCTCTGCGGTCGGGACGAGAATCCCGCGATCATGGAGGACGATAGTCTTGGGCGTAGTCGCGTAGTCTGGGGCGGCCTGGCCGCCGACTACGGAACTCGGCGGGGAGGGTACGCTCCCTCTCCCTCCCGGCCGCCTCCTTCGCGAGCATGACTTGCTCGCAGAAGGACACGGCCGCGTTCCACCTACTCCCGCTGGATACCATGGCTTGAAGCATGGTCCCCAGCGAGAGGGTATCCACGCCCAGACCCACTACGAGGTCCCGGCGCTGACTCGCCCACGCTGAGCACTCCACCAACGTGTGGAGTGCGGTGTCGTCGTCGGAAACCTCGCAGTGTTGACACCGGGGTGTGACCTCACGATGCATGCGAAACAGATAGCTACCGAAGCATCCATGCCCGGCAACGATCTGCGTCGCACGGTACGTGAGGTCACCATGCTGCCTCTGCAGCCAATCGTCCATGATCGGTCTCACCGCCGCGATGAAGATGGCACCCCCCTTGGGTTGCTCAAGTCGCACCCTCCATGACTCCATGAGATCCTGGCGGAGTTGGGACCGCTGGTCCTCGATTTCTCGAGACGCAGGCCTGTGGTCCCGCTCCAGCGCCTCCTTGCGCCATTGGAACAATGACGCAAGGGCTCTCGCTTCCAGGTCCCATGGAGGGGTCCCGGCTAGGAGACATGCAGCCTCTCCGGAGATCGTGCGGTACCCCCGTATGGTTCTGACGGCCAAGGTTCTAAGTGGTCTGTTTAACAGAGTCACGTTCCCCTTGACCGCCAACCTATCCGCCCATACGGGAGCCCCGTATAGGGCCATACTCCGCACGATCCCCAGGTACAGTCTCCTGCAGGAGGCGTTGGGTCCCTTTAGGTTGGGCATTAGTTGCGAAAGCGCGACCGATGCCTGCGTCACCTTGGGGACCAAACTTCGGAAATGTGGTCCGAAGTTCCATCGGCTATCAAGTACGATCCCTAGGTACTTCATCGAGGGCTTGATGCCGATGCTAACGCCTCCCACATTTATGCTGGAACCTTCGGGTGGGCCGTTCCGAGGTCTGTGAAAACACAGAACCTCGGACTTGTGCAAGGCCACCTCCAGTCCCAGCTGCCGTATCCGACCCACGACTCGAGCAACACCCGTCGTGACCTTGAGTGCTGCCTCCTGGTACGTTGCACCCCGCGCCGTGACGAGGGTATCGTCGGCGTAGCACGTTACGCCGACACCCCTAGGCAACGCACCCCGCAGCACCCAGTCGTAGCCGATGTTCCACAGAAGCGGCCCCAGGACCGACCCCTGCGGAACACCGCACGACACATCTCGCCGAGCTGGCCCGAGCCAGCTGGGGAAAGCTATGGCCCTCTCCGAGAGATAGGCCCCGACAATACGACGGAGGTAGAGAGGCGTTTCGTGATACACGAGCGCCTCCCTAACGCAGCTCCATGGCAAGGTGTTGAACGCGTTGGCGATGTCAAGAGACACCGCCACCACCACCTTGCCCTGCGAGACTGCTTCCTCCGTCAGGCTCTTCACGCGCATGATCGCGCTCACGGTGGAGCGTCCCCGACGGAAACCGAACTGGTTATCCGCCAGGTCTGGCCCCACACTCGTGAGATGCTCGACGAGGCGTTCCGCGATAATTCGCTCAAAGAGCTTACACACCTCGTCGAGCAACACGATCGGCCGGTATCCGGACGGTGAGTCCACCGGCCGCCCCGCCTTACGAATCAGGACCAGTTTCCCCGTCCTCCACACCTTGGGAAACTGGCCCCTTTCGAGGCATGCGCTAAAGAGCCCCATCAGTCGAGGCCCGAGTTCTTCGAGGGCCAGGACCCATGCACAGCCAGGAATGCCGTCGGGTCCGGGGGCAGTGATTTTCCGGCGTTTAAGCCGGAGTACTGCCGCACCTAGCTCCCCCACCCTGACTTCGGGTACGTCGTCTTCGCTGGTGCTATCCGCGTCGGGCAGAGACGGAGCCATGCGCGGAGGGACGTGCTCCTCCGCGCTCGTCGGAAACAGGGAGCCCATGACCCGCTCCAGCTGCTGCGGCTGGAGACTCTGGGTCAGTGGGGGCGCCCTAGGTCGGAGTTTCTCCCTGACCTGTAGGTACGGGCGCCGCCATGGGTTCTGCTGCAGGGTCTCCAGGAGCTCCTCGCGGGCCGCCGTCTTGGCCCGCTTTATCGTCTCCTGGAGATTACCTTTAGCCTCCCTGTATGCCTGAAAAAGCTTCGCCTCTCGGGCTGCCGCGTCGTCTGGGCGGCGACGCCTCCGGCGAAACCTGGTGTACCGGCGGCGGGCAGAGATGCATGCTGCGCGCAGCTCTGCAATCTCCGGCGACCACCAGTACACCTGCTTCCTAGCCGGTCTGGGTGTAACCCTAGGCATCGCCGCATCACAGATTTGCGACATGGCTCTCCTGAACCACTCCGCCTCGGCATCCACATCGGCAGGCCGGTCCGGCGCCGGAATCCAGGCCTGCACGATGGATGCCTCCAGGAGAGCCTCCCGATCCAGATGGTGAAGTGCCCAACGCGGATCCGGGGGATTTGCCACCGGCTGTGGGAGGTCAGGTGGGGGGACGACATCGAACCGGATGTACCGATGATCCGAGTGCGTCTCCTCACCCTCCTCCACGCGCCAGCCTGTAATACGGGCGGCGAGGTCAGGGGATGCGAACGTTACGTCCAAGATCGATTCCCCCCCCCCCGCCGCCAAAAGGTGGCGACATTCCCCCGGTTGAGGACCTCCAGACCACGTGTTCTGGTCCAGTCCTCAAGAAGCCTCCCCTTGTCCCTGGTTTCCCGGGAGCCCCACGCTTGTGAGTGACCTTAAAATATAGATTCTTACATTTTCCAGTTCCGCGTCGCGACTTTATAAACACAAAATAGCTGTCCCTAGACTAGCTAAGTCCAGTGATTATTCTTTTCTAGGTAACAGTGTCCGATTTTACAATAAAATACCTAAATCTATATTAGATCTTACCGCGGCAAAGTTTAAAACTACTATTAAAAGTATCTAATGAATAAAGCGTATTCTTCAATTATATATTATATTGATGACAGAGATGCCTGGAAATAATATAGATAATATTCTTCACATACTGCCTATCCTACTTCCTACTATATTATAAACGCGAAAGTTTGTGAGTATGTATGGATGGATGGATTTTTGTTACTCTTTCACGTAAAAACTACTGAATGGATTTTAATGAAACTTTACAATAATATAGCTTATACATCAGAAGTGTGAAGTGTGAATTGTGAATTGTTCAAAATATGACGATAAGTGTCAAGTAAGTAGGAAGCGACGATGAAAAACCGAGTGCGCGATACTCGGTCCAGCTGCACGGCGCGCGGTGGCGGGCGAACGGGGCGGGGGCGGGCCGAGTGAAGTCGCTCATCGCTGAGATACGTGCGACCCGAACGCGGGCAGATGCGTGAGGGCAGACGTCGTTGATGGTTGTGACCGTTTTGCGAATTTTCAAGGCACTAGCGCGACGGGAACGGGAAATAATCCAAATTACCACGCGGACGAAGTCACGGGCGACCACTAGTAAATATATATGTGTGTAATAATATAATTACTATGTAAAATTACATTAAAAAAATTTTGACCTCGCTGAGTTTCTTGCCCTTCTTCTCGGTGTGTGGTAATCGAAAAGGCGGATTTCTTGACTAAAGTGTCTCGAACTGCTCCTATTTTGAATAAAAAAATGGTATAAGTACCTAGATAATGTAAGGAACCCTTCGTGCGCGAATCCGACTCACACTTGGCAGGTTATTTTAATAACGCTATTAATTAGAATCATTTGTAATCGTAAGTACGAGTATAAGGTTATAGCGAGAGACGTTCCGTTAAAAATAGTGAAAGTTGCAAAAAATAGTATATAAATAAAATTGCTTCATTTATTTTGTTTCGGGAACTTCGCGAGCATTTTCTCTCTACTGCAATTTATTTTTCTTTAAAACTTAATTATTATATAGAACTTGAAAAATTGCGTAGGTAATACCTTTGTCCAAGGGACTAGGGTCGGTCGGTCCTCAAATTAGACGTAATTGGCAAAGGTATTTATAATATTTTATTCTAGAAATATTTTATAAGAAACAACGTTTTCCTCTAAATAATTTTTTGCATAGAAGGTAGATAGGTACCCAAATAGGCCTTTATATTGGCATTATATAGGCATACGATGCAAGGAGGTCTTTCGTTGATCTAACGGCCTGACACCAACCTGACCAGTTAAAGAACCTGCTGATCTGACTGACGTGGGCCTGGCAAACATAAAAGTTCCAAATAAAACATACAGTTGTGTTGAGAACCTCCTTTTTTTTTGGAAGTCGGTTGATAATAGGCAAGTTAGTCCCCATTTATGTGGGATCAATAAAATTATTTAAACATTTATTTACAACTAGCTGTTGCCCGCAGCTCCGCTTGCGTGTTACTTTAGATATACATAACTTTTTTATTTATGAAGCGATTGAAAACCAAACCACAAATTCAAATCAAAAATTCAAATCGGTTAAACTGTTTCTGAGATTAGCGTGTTCAAACATTCAGACAAACAGACAAAAGTTCTAAAAACCATTGTTTTGGGTTTTATTGCGTTCATAAAGCAGGCGAATACAACAGTTTCTCTATTATATCTTCTATTATATTCTCTATTATACCATAAAAATTCATCTTAAGGTACGAAAATATGAAATATTATTTATTATCTTCGTCGTGTGTGATAGTCCATTGAATTGTATGGCGAGCGATATTGTATCTTAAGTTAAAATATTATAGTATCTTAGCCGTGTGCAGCGCCCCTTAGTGAACTCCACTGCGGGTGACGTAACCTGTTCTGAAGAGCTCTTCAATCTGATCCCACCCTCTTCCTTCCGATCCCGAACAACGCGTGCCGGGCAGAGATGCCACTCCCACACAGTGGATAGCATGTTCGCGAGAACCGAGCGTTTTAAACGTTCGTTTCTCTGCCGAACGATAGTGGCCTGGAACGCCCTGCCTGTGCACGTGTTTCCTCCCACATTATAATCCTGGGTTCTTTAAGCGGAGCGGGAAGAGGCACATCAGTAGGTCGTCAAGTTGAGGGCCACTCTCTATAGTATTGTGTGCTTTGAGAGTGACCCACAATCGCTAAACGTCGTCACGACTTACCACCAGGCGGGCGGCGTCAATTTGGCGACCCAATATTTTAAAAAAACTTACGACAAACTTATTATTTGCGGTTGGTACAGTAATCGGGTCTAGGGATCGAACCGCAAAATTAAGTTTGTTTTTTATTGTATATACTTTTCCGGGATAAAAAGTACCCAGTGTGGTGCCCAGGATATTAAAGAATATTCATACCAAGTTTCATCGTAATCGAACCGGTAGTTTTTGCGTGATCCCTGAACAAACAGACAGACAGGCAAAAATTTTTTTAATCACATTTTTGGGTTCGGTGTCGGTCTAGTAACCCCCTGCCATTTATTTTTTTTATATTTTCAATGTACAGAATTTTCACTTCTACCTAAAATTAACTTCACTTATAACAAAAAAAGAAATGAAAATAAAGCTAAAACGCCTGTCCAATACTATCTACCTAAACCTACTTCACTTAAAAATAAATGTTACCTATAATTACCTATTAATAAAAGTACCTACGCTTTATACCTACTTAATATAAAAAAAAACTGAACATAAATTAGCAAAACCTAACTATTGGTATCTAAAAATCTATGCGTACCTACTACTACCTACCCTGAAAAGAAATAAGATTTAAACTATTAATAATTTGAACGAATATTTAAACACTACCAAAATAACTATGATGCTTTTTTTTATTAAATAAGTAATAATATTAACTGTTTTGAATTAGTATATATAAATATAATCAGAAAGCTCCGAACTGCTAAGCTATCGGGAGTTACACGTGTTATTGTGAGTCAACCATAAAAGATAGCCATATGCTGTAGTGGGATATTTTTTATATAATTTTAAGGGAAACATTTCCGTAGTACATGATTTCTGTGTAGCTTTAACCATTAAGGCTGCACACGCGACGGAACCTTAAAGAATGGAGTAACTTCTCCCATTTTCCCAACTTTTCCCTTCACTGCTCTGGTCCTATTGATTGTAGCGTGATGAAAAGTATACTATAACCTGCCCAGGAGTATGAAGAATAATTGTACCAAGTTTCGTTAAAATCCGTCGAGTAGTTTTTGTTTCTATAACGAACATACAGACAGACAGACAAAAATTTTACTGAGTGCATTATTGGCATCAGTATCGATCACTAATCGCCCCCTGACAGTTATTTTGAAAATATATTTCATGTACAGAATTTACCTCTCTACAGATTTATTATAAGTATAGATAAGAATTACAATATACATAATTATATACTAAAAATATTTACATTACAAAATATCGTTTAAAAAATCCTCCGCGTCATTGCTGACTGGGAAGGTTCCCAGAATGCTGGTCCTGAAAAGCATCGATTAAACGTTTAGCAATGTCTCTATTAAGGCGGCGAGCACTCGATAAAATTATACTTAGTTACCTAGTATGTCTATAATTGGTTCAGTCTATTAGTCGAATTAGTATCATAATATGTCTATTCTTTACGTTGTTAGGTTAGGTGCCTACATAAAATTTTCAGCACCACTTCATTTCATTTTTTACAAAACATTGAAAGTTCTTATCGGTATCTTAATAACTACGAAATATAAGAACAACCTATCCAGGTGAAACCGTGTGCATCAGTTAGTAAGCTATAGCTATAACGAACAATTATCTTTAGATAATTTTATTAACCTAGTCTATACCTGGAGTGTGCACATATAGGTTTACCTAACTGCATTAAACTGGACATGAAAAGGATGGTCCATTAATGGCATTATCCATGAGATAAACTAATTATCCCCGGCTCTGGTAGAATAAAGCCCTGTTCAGACTACGCTATAATATGTATAATAGCATAAAGTCTCACCACCTATTAAAAATTACGTGTTACCTACAATTACCTACACTTAAATAAAAAAAAAGTTATAATCATTTAGTCCTTATTTGCTATCTGTGTTTAAAGTATAATAATAGCACAATAGTCCGAGACGCCCAGGAATAGTCCGAAACGCCCAGGACTATAGTCCGAGATGCCCAGGACTTTAATTGGCTGTGCCATAGCGGCTGCCACGTAAGATTTTGTTGCCTTTCATCAACATTTCATCGCAAGGCAACGGGTTTAATTTGCTGCTACTTTTTATTAAATTCATTCGGCCATTTTGGACATAACCCATTATAAATGTGCCCGGTGACGGCAATAGGCTTGCCCCCTATTACATGGGACTTAAATTACTGGCATATTGCGGATATGTAATGCGTAGGCATATAGGCGTGATATTTGTGGGTATGTATGTTTCTTTGTTTCCCTCTACAGGCCAAACGGCTGAATGGATTTCGATGAATGAGGTCTCAAATGAAAGGTATTTATCTCCTGAGTGTCATAGGGTACTTAGTTAGAACTAAAAAGCTGTAAATAAACATAAATAATTAAATAATAAAAAAAACGACTGCACTTCCCCAGATATACATATATTTTACTATAAGCAGGTGGGACTCGAATATCAGTTCACCTAGATGCAACAGAGCCTTGCCTGCTTATAGTTAAATATCTGGTGGCAGTCGGGTTTGGTTACTATTCAATTATTTATTTTTACTCCTATTTTTAGTACTACAATTACCTACCTACAAAAAGAACTACAAACATCAGACAGAGGTACCTAGTTGCTGTCAACTAGGTATGAGACGATAACAATATCTTTGTGAATTGAATTACATCTACCTAGTTGTAATATTACACCAAACAACATGGTCCTCTTGTCAACCGACATCTGTATAACCGTCCATTTTAGCGATACATTTTACTTACCCTATTGTTTGTGTTACGTCAGTTTTGAATGTGCCAACTTCCCGCCGTTTGAAGTTCCCTTAGTATGTTTACTTACTACTTATAGGAGCTTATTTGTATGATAATAAAATATGAATAGAAAGAAAGAAAGAAACAGCATTTATTCTAACACAGAGATGCACATTACAAATATAACTAAAATAAATGGCACAGGTTACACAAACCCGAATAAAACAAAAATATGTACCTAAAAGAAAAAAGACAGGACAGAAAACTATATAAAAAAATAAACTCAGACACACAGATTAAAACAATAAAAAAATGCAAATAAAAAATTGATATAGATAGATAGAGCAGCCCAGCACAAACGCCAGAGCAGCCATTCAGTGCCATCTCCGTGCACAAACTAGGCCCTTTCTCAGCTTCAATCAATCAATCAATCAAAATATTTTATTCAAAATAGGAGCAGTTAATACACACTTTTTGAATGTCAAGAAATCCGCCCATTCGTTTACCACACACCGAGAATAAGGGCAAGAAACTCAGCGGGGTCAACATTTTTTAATGCTTTTTTAGCTTAATGCTGTTCCAAACCAGCGCTGTGGAACAGCGCTGGTTTGGCTGGTTTTCAGAGAGGGCCTCGCGAATACGAGTTACAGCATTTCCGTTAAGCTAAGTTACGAGTGGGTTTGCGGCAGTAAATGACCGAAGATTTTTTAATTTTATTTATTTTATAAATCATTGCAAACATGGGTTAAATCAGATGTTACAGCAGTAATTAGAGCGTAGTTAGAGCGAAGCTCTCATGGTGCAAGAAAGTTCAATCCTTTTTTATGCGAGATCTCTATCAATACTTTACCGATTTCAACAATTTATATATCAAATTAAACTAGATTTAACAGACAACATTCTCACGGAGCCTGAATTTTAAATTTTGCCCCTGAAAATTTTTTTTGAAAAAAAAAAAAAATTACACAAAGATATGTGATGCTTGCTGCGCTCTAATATGCTGCCGCGAAGCAGGGTGGCGACCTAGTTTATAGATTCACCATATTTTACCATAATACTAGGCATGCAATTTTAGTAGTTAGCTCAATCGAGAGCAAAATTTCTGGATACAAGATCAAGTACATCATAAAATGTTACAAAGTTCAAACTACAAGTAAATCAAGATGTCATCTTATTACATCAATTTCCGAATATTACAATAAAATAAAATTATCATCATAGCATATTAATCATGTCATCATCCAAATAATAATAATAATTATGAAACTTCATTGAATTCACTTCAGGATGTAACACAATCTCCTTGTTCAACAGGCTGTACGCTTCTAATAGATACCTAAGTACCTTTATAATAAGGTTAAGTTGGTGTCAAAAAATACAAAATAAAGTTCCAAAAATAGTCTAAAATTGTCGAAGATACTGGTCAAATAATCAAAAAAATATACAGAAAGTGAACCTACTGAATAACGTTCTCCTATTCTCCGGATCCTTTTATGTATTTTCCGAGAGAGAGAACTTATACATTATGAACTAAGTCACTTGTACCACAGATTAATAAATAGTTACTTGCTTGATCTGAATGAATGTATTACTATATGTTCCACCAATGGCCGACAATCGAAAGCATAAATAATATAGAGAGAAGTTACCTTCGATCTAATAATAGCAATAAAATATATTATATATAATAAAGATTCCCGGGTCGAATCAAATATATTTCTGGGATGTGATCCACAAATGTTTGTTTCGGAGTTTGGGTGCTTTTTTATCTATACTAATATTATAAAGCAGAAGACATTGTTCGTTTGTTAGAACACATCTATCTCAGGAAGTACTAGTTCGATTTGATAAATTCTTTCTTTTTTTGTGAAGTGCATTTAACGAGGATGGTCGGTGTTATGTTAAAATTATGTACATATGAATTGTTCCTCTTTAAAAGTTCTAAAAAAAGTCCGCGGTTGCATATATTTATCTTTTAACTTTTTAACTCACTATAACATATTTTATGGAAATTAAATTCATGCTAAAATAATTATTTGCGAAACTAGATGTTATTACGGGTGACGCGACGGGAACAATAATTACAAGCGACGGGAATGGGGAAAATTCGAAATTACCACGCGGACGAAATCGCGGACGACCGGGTGTATAGGGTAATTCCGGGGGAGATGGCCCTAGTAACTTAAAACTCGACTGTGAAGGAATAATGATTAATAAAACATGAAATTATTATAGAAAATCAAACTTTATTTATAAATCTTTTCAAACATTAACGATAAATCACTTTAAATAATGCAAACAATGAAATATTAAACTTTAAAGAAAATCTAGGACTTTCCATCTCTCCCAGAGGGTCCGGGAGTGATGGCCATAATGGTCGGGGGGAGATGGCCAGTACTTTGTTTGCCTCTGCCTTTGCCCTTAAGATCCTTAGATTCCTTTTTCTTCTTATTCCCGCAAGCAGAACACATGTTCTCGAACACTGTGCAATTTTCATGCACCCAGAGCATGCAAATATTGCACTGTATCCAGTCTTCGGTTAGTTATGTCTTATAATAATTATCACCGCTCTGCAGTTATCTTTCTCTTTTTCGTCATTTTCACTTTCAGAGGTATCTCTGCGTGACTGCATGTCTTTTATAACCTTGCTCAGTCGTTTTTCCTTGTCTGCACCAAAGGTTGATGATGGTCCCATAGGTACCTTTGTGTAATTGTTTTGTTTCAATCTTCTTTCCAGTGTTTTTCTTGGAATATAATAGGTAGAAGACGCCCTATAAAGCGTCATCCCTTGATTTTGTACTGCTTCCATAGCATTTTTCAAATCTTCTTCGCTCCATTCACCTCGACAAGCAGCCGCCTTCCGTACGTATTGGTTAGGCATCTGTAGAAAATATTGAAGATTAAAAGTAAAACTAAATTTAGACATTAAATTTTATGGCTATCTCTCCCGTGAATACTATGGCCATCTCTCCCGATTGCCCGGGGTATTAGACACTTAAAGTAACTTCTTAATTTTGTGGGTAATTTTGTGGTTGGCACAGCGAAAAACTTTATTACTTTACAAAGAAAGTACGAAAACCGACAAAGCTTTCAAAACCTTTTTGTGACCACTTAATATGTTAACCCCCTAACTTAAATCAAACGTGTTCTTAAAAAACAAAGTCAAATTACTCACCTTTCCATATTTTTTTTCAACGAAATTTCACTATCACTTGTCGTCCGTGCCGAAGCGAACCCAACTAAATTGAAAACAGGTGCCATCTACATATTATTACTTGAACTTTATTCTATTGGCCATCTCTCCCGTATGGCCTTCTCCCCCGGAATTACCCTAATATGTATGTATTTAGAAATATATAAGTATGTCTATCAGTTGCCTAGATGATAGATCCCATAGCACAAGCTTATAGCATGGCTAGATGACGTTATGTGAGAATGTTCAAAAATATTTATTTACAAGCTGTCCCGGCGAACTTCGTACCGCATTCATTTTTCTAATGCAGCATAACTTTTTTTTCTTCCATAAGATCCTTCTCCTGATACTTACGAACACAACACAAAAAGAATAAGCGAAATCGGTCCAGCCGTTCACGCGTGATGTCGTCACCAAGGGAAATAGGGATTCATTTTTATATAATATACAGATATAGGTAGTCAGTAAACTCGATTATGTACAGTATAAGTCGTAGTAACTCCTTAGTTACTATGTAAACACAGTAAATATTTCTCCTAGAGCTATTTATTGCCGGGCGCCACTGGAAATACCTTCTGCGTGTGAACCAGAGACGCCCGGCAACGGACGTTAGAGCGGCCGCGGCCTTGGGCCACGGAATTAAAAAAAACACGAACTATTTATTTGTTCTGTGGCTTTTCTGTGGTGATCTGGTAGCTGTGATATACCACCTTTTGTACTGAAACCATGAGGTTACAAAATATTATTTCTTATGCCACCATACTATTTATTGCTTATACGATAATGCCATCTCTAAATGAAAGTTTTTTTAGGATTCCGTGCCCAACGGGTAAAACGGAACCCTATTACAGACTTCGCTATCAGTGTCTAACCGTCTGTCACCAGGCTGAAAGTTGAAATTTTCACAAAGGATGTAAGATTTTTTTTTTTTTTTTTTTTTTTTGTTCCGCGACCAAGGCCGCAGCCGCTCCAACGTCCGTTGCCGGGCGTCTCTGGTTACAGGCAGAACGTATTTCCAGTGGCGCCCGGCGGACTTTGACCACCTCTGTGGTCTCTGCGGGGGTTGGGTCGGGATGAGAATCCCGCGTCGTTGCGGGTAGGGTTTTATCCCGCGTCAGTGAGTGAATCTGGTTGCGTGCTATGGGGCAAAGGCCCCGCAGCACGCAACCCTTCTAGCCTGCTTCTGTAAGGACGACAGGTGGCGATCCCGCCGTCCTCAGGCCCCGATCATGGAGGTCGATGGTCTTGGGCGTAGATGAGTCTGCGGCGGCCTCGCCGCTGACTACGGAACTCGGCGGGGAGGGCACGCTCCCTCTCCCTCTCGGCCGCCTCCTTCGCGAGCACGACTTGCTCGCAGAAGGACACGGCCGCATTCCACCTACTCCCGCTGGAGACCATGGCTTGAAGCATGGTCTCCAGCGAGAGGGTATCCACGCCCAGACCCACTACGAGGTCCCGGCGCTGACTCGCCCACGCTGAGCACTCCACCAACGTGTGGAGTGCGGTGTCGTCGCCGGAAACCTCGCAGTGTTGACACCGGGGTGTGACCTCACGATGGATGCGAAACAGATAGCTACCGAAGCATCCATGCCCGGTAACGATCTGCGTCGCACGATACGTGAGGTCACCATGCTGCCTCTGCAGCCAATCGTCCATGATCGGTCTCACCGCCGCGATGATGGTGGCACCCCACTTGGGTTGCTCAAGTCGCACCCTCCATGACTCCATGAGATCCTGTCGGAGTTGGGACCGCCGGTCATCGATTTCTCGAGACGCAGGCCTGTGGTCCCGCTCCAGCGCCTCCTTGCGCCATTGGAACAATGACGCAAGGGCTCTCGCTTCCAGGTCCCATGGAGGGGTCCCGGCTAGGAGACATGCAGCCTCTCCGGAGATCGTGCGGTAGCCCCTTATTGTTTTGACGGCCAAGGTCCTCAACGGTCTGTTAAGGAGCGTTGAGTTATTGGCCGTCAACCGCGCCGCCCATACGGGAGCCCCGTATAGGGCCATACTCCGCACGATCCCCAGGTACAGTCTCCTGCAGGAAGCGTTGGGTCCCTTTAGGTTGGGCATCAGTCGCGAAAGCGCGACCGATGCGTGTGTCACCTTGGGGACCAAACTTCGGAAATGTGGTCCGAAGTTCCATCGGCTATCAAGTACGATCCCTAGATACTTCATCGAGGGCTTGATGCCGATGCTAACGCCTCCCACATTTATGCTGGAACCTTCAGGTGGACCGTTCCGAGGTCTGTGAAAACACAGAACCTCGGACTTGTGCAAGGCCACCTCCAGTCCCAGCCGCCGTATCCGACCTACGACTTGAGCAACACCCGTCGTGACTTTGAGTGCTGCCTCCTGGTACGTTGCACCCCGCGCCGTGACGAGGGTATCGTCGGCGTAGCACGTTACGCCGACACCCTCAGGCAACGCACCCCGCAGCACCCAGTCGTAGCCGATGTTCCACAGAAGCGGCCCCAGGACCGACCCCTGTGGAACACCGCACGACACATCCCGCCGTGCTGGCCCGAGCCAACTGGGGAAAGCTATGGCCCTCTCCGAGAGATAGGCCCCGACAATACGACGGAGGTAGAGAGGCGTTTCGTGATACACGAGCGCCTCCCTAACGCAGCTCCATGGCAAGGTGTTGAACGCGTTGGCGATGTCAAGAGACACCGCCACCACCACCTTGCCCTGCGAGACTGCTTCCTCCGTCAGGCTCTTGACGCGCATGATCGCGCTCACGGTGGAGCGTCCCCGACGGAAACCGTACTGGTTGTCCGCCAAGTCTGGCCCCACCGTCGAGAGATGCTCGACGAGGCGTTCCGCGATAATTCGCTCAAAGAGCTTACACACCTCGTCGAGCAACACGATCGGCCGGTATCCGGACGGTGAGTCCACCGGCCGCCCCGCCTTACGGATCAGGACCAGCTTCCCCGTCCTCCACACCTTGGGAAACTGGCCCCTTTCGAGGCATGCGCTAAAGAGCCCCATCAGTCGAGGCCCGAGTTCTTCGAGGGCCAGGACCCATGCACGGCCAGGAATGCCGTCGGGTCCGGGGGCAGTGATTTTCCGGCGTTTAAGCCGGAGTACTGCCGCCCCTAGCTCCCCCAAGGATGTAAGATTGATGTAGACTGTGAATGAGAATTGTGAATAACTAGTAGGTACTAAACTAGGTATTTTTGTTGTTAAAATAATTATCATTTGATGCTAAGATTTACAGGTATCAAATATTTAATCGAAAAGTTAAGCGGACTTGCCGAAATATCCCTTTAGTTTTTAATCGGAGACATCTGGCCCGATCTTCGAAGTTGACATTTGGCCCGCAGATCAGTTTTTGTGTGGGCGAGATGTCCCAAAACCCGCAGGTATAACAACAAAAAATACTAAAAAAAAAACAGAATTTAATAAATACAGTACGCAACCCTCCATGCGCGAGTCCGACTCACATTTGGCCGGTTTATTTATGGTTAGTCTGTATGTCCTCGATAGTCTCCGATCCTATTGAACGAGTTTTCTTGCAGTTTTCACAGATGCTAAGGCGACAATAAAGAGGCTTGATGCATCAAAATCGGATTGCAAGTAAAAAGTTATCTTCGTATAAGCTTTAGCTAGTAAATAAAGGCATTATAAAAAGTAAGATCTCATTTTCACAACATGGATAGTCGCGTTGAATTGATTCGGGCTGCCACCTAGCGAACATTCTTGGAACTAACTGATAAGGTTTTCAGGGAAAGTGTATGTCACGCGTTATGAAAATTGAAAATTTTCTTCTGCAGACAAGTCTAACGTTTCGTTGGTTTTACTTGTTAGTTCGGATGATATTTTGAAGATGGCGTTACTAGCGCCAGCAAATATAATTATGTTTACGTGGCAGTTTATATTTTGTCAATATTTCATGTATAGGTACGTCGTAATAAAATTGGAATGAGAATGTATGGTTGGTTGAAACTATATGTAATAAATAAATAGGTGAATGTTGTGAATATTTTAATAAGTAAATATTCTGGTTTTTTATGATGTTGCAGGGAATACCTACATTCTATGTAAGTATAATCATGCTATATCCCGAGGGTATAGGCGAAGATCAATCACACACCCACATTTTGCCAGGAGATAGGTACTTTTGTGGGTCCTAGGTAATAGGGGTTAGACCTATTGCCGTTACAGGTATGGTATACACACATATATATACAACCAGATACAGTTCGTATACATTCTTAATACCAGATCTACATTCCGTACGAAACAACCAACTTAGATAATAGGGTATGAGCATCAAAGCAGGTTTTACTAACATAAATAGCTGATGCCTTTTTGATTTTGCTGCGGATTCACGAATAAAGTTCGTGTGATCGAATGATCCCATTTTCATTACTATTGGAATTATCGGTACATTTACTATGTAACGTTGGTTTGAATTTCCGTTATTTCGGCGCTGTTACAAGCGCCATGATCGCGGAAGAACTGGAGTATATATTGTTTACTTAGCATTGTAGCTGTTTTTTACACGTATAAACGGACTCGAAGTCTCTGTAGTAGGGGTCCCGTTTTACCCTTAAGTACGGAACCTAAAAACCGGCCATTTGATATCGCCATTGCGTTGTGGGGTCGGATGGCACTATCGCTTCACGAAAAATATAATCATGTACCTACATCACTGTAAGATTGTAAAAATCGTAAGATTGCATTCATTGTGTCAGTCTTACGAGATTGCTTGTAATCTGACGGTATTTAAAATTTTACAGTGACGTTGTGAGTTTTTAGAGGTAGATAGAGCCTGGGAGAGAAGAACCTGGCAAAATAAAATCAAGGTCAGATTAGGTACAATCTTAAGATTTTTACAATCCTACGGTGACATATATTTGACTTGCTTAATTTAATTTAATTTTGATTTTATTTCATCTTTATTTGATTTTATTGGATTTAATTAGATTGTATTTTATTTGACATGCTTAATGTAATTTTGATTTTATTTAATTACTTTTACTTATTTGATTTGAGTGGATTTTATATGATTTATTAATATAGAAGATTAAATTGTATTTGTTTAATTGGGAGGTATTTTGATTTGTTCTTGTTGTTAATAATATCGATTTTATAACTTACAATATCGCATTGGGGAAACTGTAAAGATGTTGTTAAAGTGGTAATAAATAAATAAATAAAGTTCAGCCACTTCGCAGTTAGACTGGAAAGCCGACCCCAACTGTATTAGGAAAAGGCTCAGTGGATGATGATATTAGATTACCTATATCAGCGGAACGACACGCGTGGAAAACTTTTCCCGTTCCGAAACACGTTACTGGAATAAAAAGTATCTGCAATGTGTTATTCCAGAAAGTAAACTAGGTACATATACTTATATCATTCAATGCTTATGGAGTTGACAAACTTGTACCTACACTCATGCACACAAACTTTCGCATTTTGTATTTACTAGGTACGATCATAGCGCTTGTGTCATTGTGAGAGTAAGCTTCAACCAAATTATTGATCCTAACAGCTGAGGCTGGACAATGCCTTACTTCGACTTAATACGTGTCTTATTTTTTAATTCGGACAGTTGTTGAACCACTAACACTACTAACATTGCATGGTCGCGGTATATATTATACGCTCAACACGGCTGGACAGAAAACATAGGGTAACCCATCCGTCATAGTACACGGGCCGTAGAACATTGAAAAATATTGATTAACAGCAAGCTCATTTTTCGTAAGTAGCTTTATTTTACCGAGTCTCCCACATATATCTCTAGAAGAAATCTCAAATCAGGTAGCTAACAGAGTTATCCAGTTAAAATATTTGGAACAAAATTGTAAGGTTGCATGAATTTGTATAGAGCTGCAAAGTGGTGCAGGTATTAAGTGCATCATTATAAATCAAATATCAAAAGTTCCCATCGATCCGACTTGTGCTAAAAAAGTTACTCAAGGTTGAAAAGTTAAAAGGTTGAAAATTTTCGGTTTTTTGGATTTTTCTCGTAAACAGTGAATTATATCAAAAATTGGTTTCGTACAAAATTGTAGATAATAAAATAACTTACAAATAAGTCTTGACACCTTTTTTCCTAGGAATTACCATTTCTGAGAGATTGCGGTTATTAACGTCCAACAAGCTATAGTCTACACGCAATGCTGGTCCGCTCCTATTAACTCTGTCGTGATGTTATATAGCCTATGTTACTTGCTAAAAATTTAGCTTTAAATTACCGAGAGAAATTTTAAAATCGGTGCAGTAGTTTCTGAGGTGTCACGTTGTCCCGTACAAACTTTGTCCCTCCTTTTTCACCCTTTTAAGAGTAGAATTTTTAGTAGAAAATCCTTTCTTATCGGAAGTATGCGCCATATAATAAACACTACCTCCAAATTTTAGGTTTCTACGATCAGTGGTTTAGGCTCAGCAGTCAGTCATTTAGGACATAGAATGTTATAATGTATGGTTAACTGTAATTAATATTGATTGACGATTCAACGTTTACCCTAAACGGCTGATCGTAGAAACCTAAAACTTAGAAAACGTGTTTTTTATATGGCGTGTACTTCTGATAAAAAAGGATTTTCCAAAATTCTACTTCTAAAGGGGTGAAATAGTTTGTACGGGACAACGTGGCACCTCAGAAACTACTGCACCGATTTTAAAATTTCTTTCGGTAATTTAAAGCTACATTTTTAGCGAGTAACATAGGCTATATAACATCACGGCAGAGTTAATAGGAGCGGACCAGCATTGCGTGTAGACTATAGCTTGTTGGACGTTAATAACCGCAATCTTTCAGAAATGGTAATTCCTAGGAAAAAAGTTGTGAGAACTTATTTGTAGGTTATTTTATTATCTACAATTTTGTACAAAACCAATTTTTGATATAATTAACTGTTTACTAGAAAAATCCAAAAAACCGAAATATTTCAACTTTTCAACCTTGAATAACTTTTTGAGCACAAGTCGGATCGATGGGAACTTTGATATTTGATTTATAATAATGTACTTAATACCTGCACCACGTTGCAGCTCTATACAAATTAATGCAACCTTACAATTTTGTTCCGAATATTTTAACTGGATAACTCTATTAGCTACCTGATTTGAGATTTCTTTTTGAGATATATGTGGGAGACTCGGTAAAATAAAGCTACTTACGAAAAATGAGCTTGCTGTTAATCAATATTTTTCAATGTTCTACGGCCCGTGTAGTATCAGCCTTTTAGTGGGTAATAGAATTTGATTAATTTAAAATATATTAAATAAGTACATACTATGAATAATAATAATAACTGTTGTCCAGCCGTGTCTCTATCTCCGTAATGTGTGTGTGGGACATTCACATAAGAAACAACGACAAAACGGTTCCACACAGGTGACAGGTGGAGTCGCGAGCATTACATAGCTAGTCAATAGTTCCAACTTTGTGGCTATAAAACTTCTTACTGCGACTTACGATATTCTTTAAATCTACCATTAACCCTCTACCCATTAAAATATGGAGATTGTATTCAAATTTTCCAATCTAGTCTAATTTTATATTTTAATAGTTTGCAGCCCATCTCCAATTTATGAAAGGGGGAGATATGCTATCCACCCAATATGCATGCAAAGTGTAAAGAATTGTAAATTTACATAAGATCGGTTGAGTGAGTTCCTCCCCTCGAAATAGGTCAATGTCGCATTCAACTGGTGAGGTTGGGGTGAAAAGGGGTTTGTCGGTACAGCAATTTTATCTATTTACAAGGTATCGATTTCGTATCAGTTTATTTTTGATTTATGATGTAAATGAGAAGTGGATTCTATTGTTGTACTTACTGTGTTGAGTCTAAATTTAGAATAACAATCAATAGAGCAGCTTCGCCTTGATAAGTACAAAACAATAACCTCCTCGATGTACCGTTATGGGTGCAAAGGGGCTCTACCAACATCTATAGGGCCCCAGCGACCTCACCTGCTAGTGGCGCACCTGCTGATAAACGGACGAGGCTCGT
Source organism: Nudaria mundana (assembly GCA_963556515.1). Classification (NCBI taxonomy): domain Eukaryota; kingdom Metazoa; phylum Arthropoda; class Insecta; order Lepidoptera; family Erebidae; genus Nudaria; species Nudaria mundana. Next base: position 17,387,928 of record OY748292.1, on the reverse strand, counting down.
TAATTTACGGTACCTATGGAGTGGCTTCGGCCCCTACGTGGGTACCAGGTGGTACAACAGTGTTGGTCCGGGGGGGTACCACCGTGCAGCTGTGCTAAAGCCCCCCAAGTAACCCAGCCCAGGCTGGGTTGCGTTAGGGGTTCAGCAGCTGCACCGCCGGGCCCGGGGCGATGTATGGTGCAGCAGGCGTGAGACCAGTGGGGGCGAAACGGAGTCTAGTGTGGGTGGTGTGGGTCGATTCGCCGGCCAGGGAGACCCTTAGCAACGGCGTTGCCGCGGCCGCCCGCAACACAGTCATGGGGCCCGCCTGGGGCCAACCACCCCAGGAGGCTGCCCCACATGTTGCGCATAATCCTGATGTGGGATCGCCGCTCCGGGTGGTAACCGGTGTGGGGTAGCGGCGGCCTTGCATCAGGGGGGTTTGGGAGCCCTTCCGTCCGGCGAGTCGGCTCCGACCTAACCACACGGTTCTAGACAAAGCTAGCCCCTGCGCTTTGTCACTTACTGCTGCACCAAATGTCGCCCTGTCTTCACGCTTCTTCTTCAAAATCTACAATGGCAGTGCAACAAAAAATAAATAAACGTTACACAGCGGCCCTAGGAAACCCCACAACTTCACATTTCGAGGTGGAGTTCACTAACGTCCGTGGACTCCATGCGAACCTCGATACCGTCCACCACCACCTTGAGACGGCACGGCCCGCTGTGATGTTCCTCACGGAGACACAAATACGCCGCCCTGACGACACGTCTTACCTGTGTTACCCCGGTTATGTCATCGAGGAACAATTTCGAGACAAAGCCGGGGTGTGCGTGTTCGTTAGGGCGGATGTTTGCTGCCGCCGGTTGCGCTGCCTAGAGAACCCCTCCAATTCCGTCCTTTGGCTGCACGTAGACCATGGCTCTATGAGCCAGATCTACGTGTGCGTCTACCGATCCCACACAGGGGATTCTGAGACAACAAAGCTCTTCCAGTACCTCAGCGAGACGGCTGATGAAGCGCAGGTGCGGTTCCCGAACGCTGACCTAGTATTTCTGGGGGACTTCAATGGCCATCACATTGAATGGCTGGGGTCCCTCAAGACTGATCATGCGGGTAGAGCCGCCCATGCGTTCGCTCTCTCCCACGGTCTGACCCAGATGGTATGCGGGATCACCCGGATACCAGACAGGTCAGATCACGCGCCCGCTCTGCTGGATCTACTGCTGACGAGTCGCCCAGCCCAGTACAGTGTTTCGGTAGGAGCCCCACTGGGTAGTTCCGACCACTGTGTTGTTCACGCTGGCATGAAGGTGTCACCTCCTGCACGTCCTGTACAAAAGTCACGACGACTATGGCACTACTCGTCAGCGGATTGGGACGGTCTACGCGATTATTATGCGTCCGTCCCCTGGAGCCAGCGCTGCTTTGTAGGAAAGGCTCCTTCGGATAGTGCTTCTGCTATTGCTGGCGAGATCAGTTTAGGGATGGATTATTACATCCCTTTCACTGATGTCGCCAGTATCCGCAGAGCCCGTCCCTGGTTCGGGCGAGATTGTGCCAAAGCTGTTCGACAAAAACAGTCGGCATATCGCGCCTGGATCAGGGCCCGGGCTGTGCGCGACCCAAACGTGGGCCACCTCAAAGCAGCGTACAACCGGGCCACAAAGTCGAGTAAGAGGGCCTTTAAGAGAGCGGCTGCCCAGCGCGTCGCGCGGCTTGGTCAGGAGCTCACTTCCCATCCCACGGGCAGCCGTGGATTCTGGCAACTGGCCAAAGCCGTGCAATCTAACTTTTGTCAATTGGCCGTCAATTTGGCGAACCAAATATAAAAAAAAAAAAAAAAACCGTAGTACACCCACGTATTCCTGGGATGAAAAATTTAAAAGTATTATGACGCTGTTTCGATCTTTTTTGTATTTTTTTATAATATAACCACTTTTGTGTTTCTCAGAAATTGTAGTGCAGAAAACCTCGTGTCGATGACGTACCTATACATACATTATACTAAATTTAATTGTATCTTGTTAATGCACCAGTCCCAAAAATATGAGGGGCCTATGTAGGTACCATCTTGTGTGTGTTTTTTTTTGCACATTCTCACACAATGTCATCTAGCCCAAATTAAGATAATATAAGCTTGTGTTTTGGGATCAAGACGAAAGATAAACATACTTTTATATTTCTAAATACATACATATTATACATAGGAAAACACCCAAACTCCGAAACAAACATTTGCGGATCACACAATTAATTTGATTTTACCTGGAATCGAACCTGGGACCTTAGCGACGGCAGTAAAGTGTGTTATCCATGTTGTTAGTTATGTAAGTTTTTTAGTACTAACTATATAAAGCATTTGCTCCATGTTTTACGCGTTATTAATGTACAAATATATTTCACAAATCTCATTAAAAAATACAAAGTTTTTTTTTAAATGACCGCCTTAACGTCCTTTGCCCGCTCAACTCGTACGTCACTGGTACGCCCTCGTTAGGATAACCCCAGGGCAAGCCCATGTCACTCGCCTAACAATCGCAAAAAATATGTGACGTCACCTACAACTTGAAGTTGTAAATCAGTAAGGGTTGTCTCTTGTTTGTGACACGGCATGGACTATAGAGTTGATATTGAGGCATTAATGTCATAATTATTGGTCAAATTATGCTGGTATATATTTTACTTTACTGACAACCCTAACGTTCGAATTATGTTCTCTGTAAACAAAAGAATGTGCTTCAATAAAATTAACGTCGGAGTGCAAGTTCTGTATGTAAGTACTATTCCCTATTCTATGCCCAGGGCAACAAACCTAACGTTGTAACCACTATCGTGGGTTGATTACTTGTCACTGAGATGCCACGCAGAGAGAATTTATTATCATTAATTTTCATTTGTGATGTATTGTTTATTATTAGTTGCTTCATTGATCAGTAAGAATCGATACCGCTGTACAAATAGTGTTTCTGTACCTTTATTAAAATTAACAAGTATGTGGACGATGTAGAAAGATTAATCCAATCAAAAACATTCCATGTGAAGTAAGGCCAACGAGCTGATACGTGCTGATTGGACTGTAAAAAGTTGTCAGATCTAATGGAGAGCCAAGCTCCTAACTCTACACGTCCTAACCTAATACTCCCTCATCTTAGCTTATAGCGTTCAGTGTAAGTCCTAGTTGTAAGTTCTCAACAAACTCTACAATTTAGGAAACTGTGTGGCTTGGCAGCATTCTATGACATCTGGAAGTACCCTAAAGGTTTTGTTAATCATAAGTCAGTGAGTGAATCAGTGAGTCAGTGATGAAATCGGGATATTTTAGATATGATAAAAACTATGTAAATACATAGTATACACTTGAAATTTTGCATGTTTTTAAAGTAATCTACTGATATCATATCCCGAGATTTTGGACTTTCTAGCTCTAGCCAGACCGGAGCTATAGGGATACAAAAATGCGACGAAACGCTTCGAGAAAAGGTAGGTAAGTAGTGCCCTACGCTTCGCTGTCTCGTTGGCCGGGTCACTGCCGTGGCCCCAGATAAAACACAAGACAGTTATTTTTATGTGCAATTTTACAGAATACTAAGGATTCTCCGGTTTCATATAGGTACTTTGACCACGATCGTGACAAGGTTAAACCTTGCGTGAAAAGGGTGTTTAACCTTTACACATCGTTTACGGCACAACAAATTAAGCAAGCTACAGCAGAGGGTTATAATGTTAGGTACTTTTAGATGCTTTTAGATGTGCTTATTGAATCAGAAATATAGTGGACTGAAATGAAACCACGTTTCAAATTGGAATTAAAGTCATACCGAATCTAGAGAAACCACAATACCATAATGACAGTAGGTACCAATACCTACCACTTGTAAAAATGTCAAATAAAATGTGAGTATTTTGAAGAGCTCTTCAACCTGATCGCACCCACCCTCTCCCTTCCGATCCCGAACAACGCGTGCCGGGTAGAGATGTCACTCTCATACTGTAGAAAGCGTCTTCGCGAGAACCGAGCGTTTTAAACGTTCGTTTCTCTGCCGAACGATGGTGGCTTTGAACGCCCTGCCTGCGCACGTGTTTCCTCTCACATATAACCCTGGGTTTTTTAAGGGAAGCGTGAAGAGGCGCATTACAAGGTCCTCAAGTTGAGCCACTCTCTATAGTATTTCCGTGTACTATGAGAGTTGCCCACAATCGCCAGACGTCGCCACAGCTTAGCATCAGGCGGGTGGCGTCAATTGGTCAACCTAAATATAAAAAAATAAAAAATAATCCGCTTTCCTAGTTAATAACAAGAAAGAATAACATTTTCCTTGTGTTCACAACAAAAGTGACACACAAATACCAATCTGCCCACGGTACATTATTTCTCATTTATCACGTAGCCGCCCACTTCAAGGGTTCGGCAACTCTTGGGTCATGCTGACCTTTCGGAATGAGGGACCTCTGAAATGGGACACAGAGGTGCTCCGCAGAATAATTTAAAAAGAGGCAATTTTTTCTATTACCTACAGATATTAGGAAAACTTTTCCGTTTATTAGGAAGGCTTAAATGAATGAAGAAAATGTTGAACATTTTTAATCAATTTTAACGGGCCTTGTTTTAATATATACATATATATATACAGGGTTATTTGTAATTAACTAGCATCCTCGCAGGGGTAGATAGCTGACATCATAAGTAACAACGTTTGTTCTACGACTTTTTATAATGCGTTAAATTTTACTTTCATACAAAAATAAATATTGATTTAGTTTTGCGTCTGACAGTTATTAACTCGAGGGGCTCGAGGTCTAGTGGTAACCGACAATGTTAACACATTGCAAAGGTTAAGCAACATCGACTCAGGCCGGTCTTAGGTTGGACCATTTCATAAGACACTGAGACCCCTCCGTGCCTCGGAGAGCACGTTAAGCCGTCGGTCCCGGTTGTCATACAAACATCTATGGCAGTTGTTAGGGGTAGTTGGAGCCCTAAATCAAAAATCCAACCGGTCTAACTACAGTACTTCAATATCGCGCATGGGTTGTGAAGGTCAGATGGCAGTCGCTTCACGGAAAATATCGAAGTTTAGCTGAATCGTAGTTAGACTGGAAAGCCGACCCCAACTGAGTTGGGAAAAAGGCTCGGTGAATGATGAGTTATTAACTCTACGCCGCAGTTTACGCGCATCGTAAAAATTAGGTAAACAAACTCGTATCATCAATTCATGCAATGCACGGATAGGGGGCGGGGCGCGGTGCACGGGCAGCGTGGCGCTAGCGCCTTTGACCTTGACCCATTTCTTTTTGCGAGCTGCCAGTCGGTCGCTAGATGCGCGCGCGTCACAGGTGTGCGTTACTTGTCCTTGTGTGCCACGATTTTTCGCGTTACCGTGTATCGTCGATCTGACTATCGCCATGCCTTATCAGTACTCCAATGTGGAATGCACGGAAACGGTGAGGATGCTTGCTAGGTGTGATGATAATGTGGCGGAAGCCTGCCGCCAATTTGCGGTAAGGTTTCCAAATCTACCTACACCGAGCCGGGCAACAATGTTATCGGCCGCACAGCGATTACGCGGTTACGGACAGTTCCAGCCCAGGTTCAGTGATAGTGGTCGTCCACCGAGGCACTCAGTACGGGAACAAGAAAGGATACTGGAGTTCTTTGAGGATAATCCCGCCGCAAGTACCAATGACGCCGCGCTACGGTTTAATGTGAAATGAAATGAAATAATTCTTCGCGTGGAGTGTCATTCACAACGATGGATTTGCCTTACCCACTACTACTACTTATCCATACCATCTTCATCGTGTCTAGGAACTCGCCGACCCAGACAAACCTGCGCGTGTGGATTTTTGCAGTGCGTACGTCGACCTTCAGTTTATGAATGGAACATAGACTTAATAGCGTCGCGTTATAACAATAAAAACTTGAAAACCCATTATTAAGAAATTTATGCAGTTTTATTAAAAGTCGTAGAACAAACGTTCTTACTTATGATGTCTGCTACCCACCCCTGGGAGGATGCTAGTCAATTACAAATAACCCTGTATATATATACTAGCGGACCCGACAGACGTTGTCCTGCAAAAAAAAAAGAACCAAATTGTGAATCTAAACCATTCTCTAATCCCCTTGAACACACGAAAAAAATTTCATCAACACCGGTCCAGCCGTTTAAGAGGAGTTCAGTGACATACACACGTACAGTAGAATTATATATATAAAGATATAAAATAAAGTCCGAAACGCCCAGGACTTTAATTGGCTGTGCCATAGCGACTGGCACGTAAGATTTTGTTGCTTCTCGTCAACGGGTTTAATTTTTTTTTTCCAAAATTAAAATATAGCTGCTACTTTTTATTAAATTCATTCGGCCATTTTGGACATAACCCATTATAAATGTGCCCGGTGACGGCAATTACGTGGGACTAAAAATACTGGCAAATTGTGGGTGTGTAATGCACCTCTGCCTACCCCTTTGGAGATATAGAAGTGATATGTGTGTGTTTTAAAAAACTTGGTGGTAGAATATTTTTAATTTAATTGAAAAAGTTGAAAACTTTTCAATTAAGCCTCGACATCTTTAACCTCAATGGGGTAGGCAGAAATAAAATACAGTTTATTAATGGATAGTAAATAACTTTTCTGTAGGTAATCTAAATACAAATAGCAAGGACCGAGTTTCCATGCCTACAATCTCTGCAATCCGGCCAAAAATATTTTATGTAAATCATAAAGGTCAAAGTGTAATTCGTTTTGAATAAATTACATTTGCATGAGAATCAAATTGATAAATAATTCTATTTTTCCATATTATGTTGGAATCTTGGTATCACGTCACGTTTTGCTTTCACAGCAGTGACCTGAGGGAGACCTGGAAACCTGACCTCTGCACGCGTGGCTTAGTTTTCTCCTTTTCTATAGACTGTGTAGCCATGTGTAGCTAATAAAAACTAATATTGAGTGAACTTTAAGCTAAAGGTAGAAGCGTAGTAAGTGGAAATACCATGGATTTCCTCCTGCTACCTAACGATGACGTGTGTATTATTCGAGTAGGTATGTATAGGTACAGAGTATGTTAGGATACTGCAATATTATTATCAGCGTGTTAAATGTTATTAATATTTTATATCAATAGATACCTCACGTCCGCTGCCGGCAATTTGTTACTGTGCTTCATGATTAGGAGTACTTATAACTATAATAATAAATTGCTTATCTGTGTGTAGTAATCGCATTAATACCAACAGGCGGTGTGAGGTTGCCAAGCGAACAAAGAACTTGAAACGATTCAGGCTATAAATGCCACCTACAGGTGTCGGAAATTCAATTGTAATTGAGTAGAATGGGTAGGTACGGAACACTCTGAACAGTAGGTACTGTTAATGGACCTTATTTCTTATTCTGTAATATTATAACATTTCTACTGGGATTAAACAAAATGGTGTTAGCTGACATTCCTAATTTACTACACTAAGTATTACTGTCTGTGTATACCTACTGTCTTTAAGTTACGTTTTCTAAATGTGTGTTTCCTTTTTTGTGTACAATAAAGAGTATTTGAACTGAATTGAATTTCAAATGAATGTACGAATTAACTGCTCCGGTGGCGTGGTCATTAGTGCATCGGCTTTCGACTCCGGAGTCTCGAGTTCGAATCCGGGGTCGAATCAAATATTTGTTTGATCCACAAATATTTGTTTCGGAGTTTGGGTGTTTTTTATGTAAAATATGTATACTATATTTAGATATATTTTATGTATGTTTATCATTTGTCTAGATCCCATAGCACAAGCTTATAGCTTAAGTTTGGGCTAGATGACGTTGTGTGAGAATGACTGATATGAAAATGAAAATGATTCCTATTTCTTTTTTTTTTGTATTTCAAAGCAATGAGTTTGCTTAAACTATTCTTAAAATATTAAGAACTTAAAGACTTACGATTTATGAACCTAAAGTTTTGGTGGCCGACTTTTCTTTGCAGCTGCGTGTACTGTATAGATAAACTCGTGTACGAGTGTACCGTAATCAAGAAAAAAGAGAGAGAGAGCGGTTTGCTTTCTGTAGAAAATATTTCTGAAGAAATTAGGTTAATCTCTAAAATAAATATAATACTGTATACCCGTCCCCATTTCAGCCCATTCTCCCCTTTCAATCTTCCCTTCATTATTAATAGAATGCTCCAAGATATTTTCCAATATTATTTTGCATTTCGTGGAAAAATCATGAGTTATAACTATGTTCTTCGAAGTAGAGGCAGACAATGCCGAAATAATTAGTTGTTGCCAGAATTCAAGTGAATCTCGTGAGTCGTGTATAATATAGAATTACTTGAGACTGTAATAAATACATTTATAGATTGGTCGACTTTACTGAACTTGCTACACATAATAATCATCATCATTTTACTTCTATCTACTTATGTCCATCCTAAGGTTGCCTGTAAGAGATCACCCTTGGTGATAAGGCCGCCATTTGTACATACTAATGATAAACTAGTTTCTGTATTTGTATTGGTACATAATAAAATATATTGTATTGTATTGTATCATAATCATCATCCACTGAGCCATTTCCCAACTTAGCTGGGGTCGGCTTTTACAGTCTAACTGCGATACGGCTAAATTTCAATTTATACAATTGAAGTTCTGTTGTTAGACCGGTTGGATTATGTTTTAGGGCTCCAACTACCCCTAACGACTGCCATAGATATTCGTATGACAACCGGGACTGACGGCTTAGCGTGCTTTCAGAGGCAAAAAGCGGTCTCAATCTCAATGTCTTAAGAAATGGTCACCCATCCTAAGACCGGCCTGGCTAGATGTTGCTTTACCTTTGAAATGTGTTAACCTACTCGCTTACCACGACCCCTTGCTACACATAGATAGTAATATTAAACAAAAACACATTTATCTACTTTAAATGGTTTATGATACACTAATACTTTAAATGGTGTATGATACACTAGCGGAGGCCCGCGGCTTCGCCCGCTTGACAAATTTATACACAAAAAACCTTCCTAGAATACTCTATCCATTGGAGGAAACCGCATCAAAATTCGTTGCGTAGTTTTAAAGATAATACATACAGACGGGACCGAATTTGTTTTATACTAGGTATGTTCTGAAGGACAGGATTTGAGTGCGAAGGTAAGTAGATAATAGGTAATATGGATAATAGTCAATTATAAAAAAATAAAGGTTTTCGCTGTAAACTGTATCACGTTAGGAGTAACAGAATATTTAGTTTATTTCATTGGTGATTTGAGAAATATTATTTTGTTTTATGTATTAAGATCCAACATACTTATAGGTCTTAAACTTTCATTTTCCGAAGATGTGACTGTTAAAAAATTTTACATAATTCTTGGGCAACTTTTGTTGCCCTAACCTTTCTGTATTTTTACATAACTATTTACATGACTATTACATAAATTTTATGTAAAACTTCATGAAAATTGGCGATTTTAAGGAAAAAATGTAAAATTCACGAAAATTACGTAAAATTTCATATTTTTCCGTAAGTTTCCCAGATTTTAAGGGAATTTTACAAGTTTATGTAATTTTTTTGCATGTAAAATTACAGTATTTTTAACAGTTGTAGTACTAATGTACTAATAGGAATTTAGCAGACAATAGACACACTTAAATTACAATAGAAAATTTGAGTAATAGGTAATAATGTAGTCGAATAAAAGGTGGTAAATAAAGTGCTTAACATATACTTAGCTGTTTCAATTAAACAAAGTTCATTTACCTTAAAAATAATTGAAGTTAAAACCGGCCAAGTGCGAGTCGGATTCGCACACGAAGGGTTCCGTATAAAAAAAAATTAAGGGTAAATAAAAATGGCAAAACAAATTACGTTTGTTGTATGGGAGCCTAAATATTGATTTTATTCTGTTTTATAGTAAATTTGTAGTTACTGCGGCTGTGAAAATTTCAACTTTCTAACTATCACGGTTCATAAGTTACAGCGTGGAGACAGACAGACGGATGGACGGACAGCGAAGTCTCGGTACCCGTTTTATTAAAGGATTATGTACTATATAATAAACCTAAAAGGTTAATTGAGTGGTACAAAATTGGACACACCTCTTTCAAATACAAATTAAACTCAAAGGTCATTTTTAATCCGCATAATTTGACGGTCGCTTGTTTTCGCTCAACCCTTATCTGTGTGACAATTCATTTACACCTGAATAATTACTCCTCTGTGTGTCGGTTTAACATCTACGAGTATATAAAACCCGTTAGTCTTGGTTTAATTAACCTAGTACCTATTACCTATTCAGTTTAATTACCCTATTTATTTATAAGTAGGTTACAAAAATAATTTTCAAACTACATAATGTAGGTACTTGTGAAGATTTAAAATAAATATTATTGCTCTGAGCTGACTAATGTTTTGCGACTTGGTAATATCTATGCCTATGTACCTAAACACGAAATCATATTCAGAACACACCCAGAAAACTTAACAAATTATAAAATAACTTAACAAGTATCTCATTATTGGTAACTTACTTAATTTGTAAACTTTTTAAAGTGTGTTTGGAAACTAAGTTTCATTGACAGGTATTAATTATATAAACATTTTATATAAAATTATATGCATTTACTTACGTTCATTATCTTTGATGTCTCTTACAAGTCATGTAACAATTCGTAACGTTTATCATAAAATTGGCTTGGACAACACCAGTACTACACAACACATCCTACAACTGTCGCGATCCAGACACAACCGAATATTGGTCGAAAACGTACTAAATTGTAGCCACACCACTATCAATCCCACTTGTCAAAACACACACACAATCCCAACAAATTCAAAGGGATATCATCTGTATTGTCAGCTTTACGTTAAACTAAACTACATAGCGAATACGATTTATCCTTGTTAAAAAGTACACATTTTGAGGTTATCTTAAAGGTTCGTAAATGTAGGACACATTGAGAGTGAACCAACTTTCAGTAAGGGCGAGAATTGCATGACGGTTTGTTGTTGTGTGCGAAGTCCAAGTTGTATGAATGTGTACGTTTATAGAGTGTTTGTATGTAGAAGTGGTTGTAGGGTTATTGTATAGATGTGTTAGTGTATGAAAACTGATACACATGGTATGTAATTTTCCAAGTTAGGTCTTAAGATAGTTCATTTTATTTTCTCAAGACAACAAAATATTTTATTCAGGAGACTTATAAATAAGGTGTTTTGAAGCCGGTATCATGCCTTTTGTCCTTTTTTTTAAATCCTCGGCCGAACCTCGCCCGGCCCGGCGGATGCCTCTTGTCCTAGGTTCTGTCAGAATAAATCGGACGTTATGTTATTCTTCCCTGTCTTATGAGAGATGCCTGTTAGAAATCTTATAAAGCAATAAAACATCAACTTGGTACAAATAAAGAATGTTCAGATGAATCTACAGGTTCCTATCCGTATTTTCAAGGACTATCATTCGTTCCACGTAATCACGACTACATATAGGTATTATAAAACCAATTCGCTTACTATAGTATGTACACTAAGATCTTTAAAACTACGCAACGGATATTGATGCGGTTTTCACCAATGGACAGAGTGGTTCTCGAGATGGTTTTTATTACCTAAATTATTTGACAAGAGGGGGAAATCGCGGGCTTCCGCCAGTACCTAGTATCTATAAATCATAGAAGGTAGGTAACTAATACTGTAATATGCTTATTTACTTTACAGCTGGCTACCTACATTTAACACGTTGCAAACTGAGAACTTTTATATCAAATAAATACTTTAATAATAGTACACGAGAGATATTATAATCTCGTGTATACCTTGCCCCTAAAGCAGATCGATCCCAGCATTTGAGGGTGCACCCTACCACAAGAACTCACTTGCTACTCACTCCAATCATTATATTGCGTACTTTGTCTTATTACCAACGGTAGAGGAGTATAACCGACGCAGTAAAACCAACAATAATGAATTTAATGAGAACATTGTCCCTGGTAACTCTAAAATTTCATTTGTAGTTGTGAATTAAACACTCACACAGAGAAAGGTTATGATGTTCATAAAAAAACTCAATTGAATGAATGAAAAAAATAATTTTTCTTTGGTTAAAAATAAGACTTATGTTTCAATGAAAATGCTTTTTTCGTAGTTTATTTAAGTAAATATATTTAATTAAAGTAATCAGAAAGAATTGGTGTCGCCAGCTTATGTAACCAGCTTAAGGGAACCTACCCAGCTGATACGGAAAAATAGACTTTTTTTTACCACCAGAAAGTATTTCGGCGGACTTTGGCCACCCGTGTGGCCTTTTCGGGGGTTTGGTCGGGATGAGAATCCCGCGTCGTTGGGGAAGGTTGTTATCCCGCGTCGGTGAGTGAATCTGGTTGCGTGCTTTGGGGCTGAAACAAAGTCTAGGCATAGTTTTCCCAAGTCGACTTTACGTTCGGTAGCTTTTGTGTGTTACCTACATATATTATACAGTTCAATCTTCAGTATTTAGAGATACGATAAGATACGCAAAATTAAAAAAGATTTTGTTTCGTTTAAGTTCTGTTTACTGTTTAGATATGTCGCCCACTCATTTTCGGAAAAGTATAAACCTACACAACGTTTTATTACATTAGATTGGTAGATATCTATAAATAGAACGATATAGGCATTGACGCAAAGTAAAATTATATATATATATATATATATATATATATATATATATATATATATATATATATATATATAAGTATAATATATAATAAATAATACATATAATATATTAGGACAATGCACACAACGCCATCTAGTCTCAAACTAAGCAGAGCTTGTGATATGAGTACTAGATAAACTGATATAAATACTTATATACATTTTTTTTTTTGTAAATTCATACATATTATACATAGGAAACATCCAGACTTCGGTAGAAACGCATATGTCATCACACAAAGTTTGTCCCGACCGGGAATCGAACCCGAGACTCCGGCGTCGAAAGCCGATGCACTACCGACCACGCCACCGAAGCAGTTGGTAGAATGTTATGCATATTTAATACTAGTTTGTACTTATTTTTAATTCCGCGGCCTTAGGCGGCGGCCGCTATTACGGCTATCACGGGCGTCTCTGGCTCGCACGCAGAAGGTATTTCCAGATACGCCCGGCGGATTTAATACCTACTAGTTACTAAATGAGGATAATTAAGAAAGAAAATCCAAAATAAAAGAATAAGATACTTTGAGTGTTCTACGGCTAGGTACGTGACTTGTTGACTGAGGGAGCGAAGCGACCGAAGTCTCCGTTTCAACTTGCAGACTGGGGAGAATTTCTTTCGTCTGTACCTCTACATGTCTACATCTCTACATCTACGGGTTCCGTCAGATCATGTTTGCGGCCGTATTTATCAATCGATTTTCATGAAACTTTACACACACACTCCTTGCTTACATTTTCATTACAGAGAAATACAGTGCGTAGATGGATTCGAAGGTATCAAGCGACGGGTGATATAAAATGGGAACGCCAGCCAGAAAGATTCAACTTACTGACGATCATCGCACCAACCGAGTAAATTTTGCTACTCGTTATTAAAATTTCGACTGGGAAAACTAAATTGTTATGGAGGCCGGGTTAAGGGATGGCCGAAAAATTTTATGGAGAAGAAGTGGCCAACGGTTCAACCCTAAAAACGTATTAGACTTGAGAACAAGCGGGCGGTTAACATTAGGTAAGTAAATGATTATATTCTTTAACATAAAATTAATTAATAATAACATAAAACTAATACATACATATATCAATAAATATATAAATATCTATATATATATTATATATTTCTAATTATTATTGCTGCTGACATTGATTTACATATTGCAACAGATTTGAAAAGGTTTATTATTTTAGGTTACTGGGGATGGATGTCTTCAATGGGCCCAGGCGAGCTAGTGGAAATAGGTGGCCGCATGAACAGCGAGCGATACCTTGAAGTGTTGAATGACGTAATGCTGCATCAGTGCGGGTCGCATATCCAGAAGGACAAATTTACCTGGTTCAGGATAACTCTTCAGTGCATCGGTCCCGAATTGTGCAAGACTGGCTAAATGCACAAGAAGATATAACGGTGTTTGAGTGGCCGGCTAAAAGCCCGGATCTTAACCCTATAGAAAACTTATGGGGTCAGATGGTTTTAAACAGAACTTGGGAACTAATGCGAAATAGTGCCGCATGTTTTAATATGGTGTCGGGGATGAAAAGTCGTCTTCAAGAAGTGATAGACAGTGAGGGCCATCCTCTCCGTTATTAATGCAGTTTATCGATTCTTACCCAGGACAAATCTTTGTGTGCTGAACACGATTATTTGTTATGTGTCTGGGTGTAATTAATCTAAAAAAAATATTTAAAATAAGTATTATATCCGTTGTCTAGTATCCATATCACATTAAGGTGCTTATTTTAGGCTAGATGACGCTGTGTATAAAGTGTCCTAACATTCATAATAATAATATTATATTATTAATACCTAATCCCATTACAAGTTTTTGTTTACAAGTTTAGTAATCTTCTAATGTGTTAACGATGCACCATCTGACTTCACATATTTTTCTAATGTTGTGTTAAAAGGGTTACCTAATTATCAGAAAATGTGATCAAAGAGGAAGATGTATATTGCTATACTGTTATAACAGTATAGCAATATACATCTTCAAAGAACCAACATGCTAAACTATAGTTTAGCATGTTGGTTCTTTCTTTGTGATTCACAGGAACAAATAACATTTCATTTTTCAACCATTCTTTTATATTCAAAGATTATACAGAGTGTAAAAAATTAATGTTTGCAACTTTAAATAAATAAGTAAATAAATATTGTAGTTATGTTTCTAGAATTATCTAATATTAAGTAAACATTTTATACTTCACTTAGGGTATTGTATTTTGTCAATAAATTTAGGTCAGGTAAAATTTAAAAATAAGTAACCCTAATTTAACTCAGATAGAAAAACTGTATACTCAACCAGGAATGGAAAGAGGAAAGAAAAAACCTAGAAATGTAATTCGAGAAATAAATTAATATTGTTTATGCAATAAGCCTATCTTTTCTTACATACCTACTATAAAATTTGATTCCTTAAATATTAATTAACAAAAAGTGCTTAAGAAAATAAAAAACTTATTATATGAATAAAAAAAGAACTTGTGTCCGAGGATTGAACCTCGGTTGCCGTGTCCACAAAGCAGCGGTCATAACCACTAGACCAACATGCCATATACACAATGATTCAAAAAACTTTAATGCTTTCATGTCATTTTCAAGGGGGGTTCCTTTTCTCTGAAGCTGACTGTACATTCTCTGCATCACCCTAAGGTTGACTGGTAGAAAATGCCACCGGCATTAAGTCCGTGTTGACAGACTATAAATATCGTTGTTCTCCTCGCGGAGCTAACAAAGTACCTAACTGGCGATATATACACTTCTGTCTTCCCTTTCGGAGATTAATACGCCTCGCAGGTGGACCTGGCCTTCAGCTATAAAGAGCATAAATATTTTCTCCAGTCAAATACCTACCTACCTATAACTAGCTTGATATTACAACAAATAACTATTAAAGTGTAGGTATGTAATACACCTCTGACTACCCTTTTTGGGGATCTTGTCTGTCAATAAGCCTTTCAAATAAGTACTAAAAAGAACTACAAAACGTATTAAAATAAACTAATCGACAAACGATCTTATCTGCTTATTGACTGTCCACTCACTACTCTAAAGTATACCGAGTCAATTTATTTTTATCGAAATGCACTTGACATGCGCGACTGCGCGTTTGACCTCCGAATCGATGACTCTGTTATTGTTTTGTCACTTTCTAACACTACTCAACTATGCTATATCTATCTCATTCTTCAAGGTGACAACTACGTCACTCTCGGCCAATGGTAAATGCTGCGTGCATACTAGTTCACATATACAGTAACAGATGGCGTTACTAGTCTCGTTTCACAAGGATTTTCATACGGTCATTCATTCAATGACACAGTATCTCTACATCTACACTGTTTATTAACAACCTTACAAATAAAGGGGGCTATGTATCGTCAGAATACTTATTTAATTGAGTTAAGTACAATCATAGCTTATCTAAAACATTTTAATACTAAACAGTGCTGATGTTCGAGGAGGTAGGCAGAGATTAAATACATTTGGCCGATAATATTGTTGGTTTGACGTAATAGGGGACAAACCTCAGATCAACCATTTATAGATAGATAGCGAATGTCACCCGTTTTCTTCGTGGCGACTTCTAAGCAGCTCGGATATAAGTTGCCCAGTATAAATATGTTTGCGTTCCAAGGGCGCAACATACAAAAATAAAAAAAATAATAGAAAAGTTATTGCGTGGAAAATCAGACGCGTTACAGTGTTTAAAACCGTTGTGTTGGGTATGAATTCTGTAAATAAATATGAATTGAATAAATAATTAAAACTACTACGGTACTTTCATTTTTGTGGTTGGTTGTACTAAAATAACTTGACCAATAGCGTATTTGACAAATTTCATAATTGGACAAACAGTCGATTTGATGAACTATAGCTTTGACCATTGTCACATTGGACGAAATGCCGATTTGACGAATATCAGATTTGACCAATGTCGTTCAACCCCCCATGGGTTGTGGAGGTCAGATGGCAGTCGCTTCACGGAAAATATCGAAGTTCAGCCGAATCGCAGTTAGACTGGAAAGCTGACCCCAACTGAGTTGGGAAAAGGCTCTGTGAATGATGATGAATTAGTTCCATAATTTGCCACACATTATAAACTGGGAAGGCTAAGTAAGTATAATTATTATTATTATTATTTTTAGTTCCGCGGCCTAAGGCCGCGGCCCCTCTAACGTCCGTTGCCGGGCGTCTCTGGTTACAAGCAGAACGTATTTCCAGTGGCGCCCGGCGGACTTTGACCACCTCTGTGGTCTCTGCGGGGGTTGGGTCGGGATGAGAATCCCGCGTCGTTGGGGTAGGGTTTTATCCCGCGTCCGTGAGTGAATCTGGTTGCGTGCTATGGGGCAAAGGCCCCGCAGCACGCAACCCTTCTAGCCTGCTTCTGTAAGGACGACGGGTGGCGATCCCGCCGTCCTCAGGCCCCGATCATGGAGGTCGATGGTCTTGGGCGTAGATGAGTCTGCGGCGCCCTCGCCGCTGACTACGGAACTCGGCGGGAAGGGTACGCTCCCTCTCCCTCTCGGCCGCCTCCTTCGCGAGCACGACTTGCTCGCAGAAGGACACGGCCGCGTTCCACTTACTACCTCTGGAGACCATGGCTTGAAGCATGGACTCCAGCGAGAGGGTATCCATGCCCAGACCCACTACGAGGTCCCGGCGCTGACTCGCCCACGCTGACTCCACCAACGTGTGGAGTGCGGTGTCGTCGTCGGAAACCTCGCAGTGTTGACACCGGGATGTGACCTCACGATGGATGCGAAACAGATAGCTACCGAAGCGTCCATGCCCGGTAACGATCTGCGTCGCACGATACGTGAGGTCACCATGCTGCCTCTGCAGCCAATCGTCCATGATCGGTCTCACCGCCGCGATGATGGTGGCACCCCACTTGGGTTGTTCAAGTCGCATCCTCCATGACTCCATGAGATCCTGTCGGAGTTGGGACCGCCGGTCATCGATTTCTCGAGACGCAGGCCTGTGGTACCGCTCCAGCGCCTCCTTGCGCCATTGGAACAATGACGCAAGGGCTCTCGCTTCCAGGTCCCATGGAGGGGTCCCGGCTAGGAGACATGCAGCCTCTCCGGAGATCGTGCGGTAGCCCCTTATTGTTTTGACGGCCAAGGTCCTCAACGGTCTGTTAAGGAGCGTTGAGTTGTTGGCCGTCAACCGCGCCGCCCATACGGGAGCCCCGTATAGGGCCATACTCCGCACGATCCCCAGGTACAGTCTCCTGCAGGAAACGTTGGGTCCCTTTAGGTTGGGCATCAGTCGCGAAAGCGCGACCGATGCCTGCGTCACCTTGGGGACCAAACTTCGGCAATGTGGTCCGAAGTTCCATCGGCTATCAAGTACGATCCCTAGATACTTCATCGAGGGCTTGATGCCGATGCTAATGCCTCCCACATTTATGCTGGAACCTTCAGGTGGACCGTTCCGAGGTCTGTGAAAACACAGAACCTCGGACTTGTGCAAGGCTACCTCCAGTCCCAGCCACCGTATCCGACCCACGACTTGAGCAACACCCGTCGTGACCTTGAGTGCTGCCTCCTGGTACGTTGCACCCCGCGCCGTGACGAGGGTATCGTCGGCGTAGCACGTTACGCCGACGCCCTCAGGCAACGCACCCCGCAGCACCCAGTCATAGCCGATGTTCCACAGAAGCGGCCCCAGGACCGACCCGCACGACACATCTCGCCGAGCTGGCCCGAGCCAGCTGGGGAAAGCTATGGCCCTCTCCGAGAGATAGGCCCCGACAATACGACGGAGGTAGAGAGGCGTTTCGTGATACACGAGCGCCTCCCTAACTCAGCTCCATGGCAAGGTGTTGAACGCGTTGGCGATGTCAAGAGACACCGCCACCACCACCTTGCCCTGCGAGACTGCTTCCTCCGTCAGGCTCCTGACGCGCATGATCGCGCTCACGGTGGAGCGTCCCCGAGGGAAACCGTACTGGTTGTCCGCTAGGTCTGGCCCCACCGTCGAGAGATGCTCGACGAGTCGTTCCGCGAAAATTCGCTCAAAGAGCTTACACACCTCGTCGAGCAACACGATCGGCCGGTATCCGGACGGTGAGTCCACCGGCCGCCCCGCCTTACGAATCAGGACCAGTTTCCCCGTCCTCCACACCTTGGGAAACTGGCCCCTTTCGAGGCATGCGCTAAAGAGCCCCATCAGTCGAGGCCCGAGTTCTTCGAGGGCCAGGACCCATGCACGGCCAGGAATGCCGTCGGGTCCGGGGGCAGTGATTTTCCGGCGTTTAAGCCGGAGTACTGCCGCACCTAGCTCCCCCACCCTGACTTCGGGTACGTCGTCCTCGCTGATGCTATCCGCGTCGGTCAGAGACGGAGCCATGCGCGGAGGGACGTGCTCCTCCGCGCTCGTCGGAAACAGGGAGCCCATGACCCGCCCCAGCTGCTGCGGCTGGAGACTCTGGGTCAGTGGGGGCGCCCTAGGTCGGAGTTTCTCCCTGACCTGTAGGTACGGGCGCCCCCATGGGTTCTGCTGCAGGGTCTCCAGGAGCTCCTCGCGGGCCGCCGTCTTGGCCCGCTTTATTGTCTCCTGGAGATTACCTTTAGCCTCCCTGTAAGCCTGATAAAGCTCCGCCTCTCGGGTTGCCGCGTCGTCTGGGCGGCGATGCCTCCGGCGAAACCTGGTGTACTGGCGGCGGGCGGAGATGCATGCTGCGCGCAGCTGTGCAATCTCCGGCGACCACCAGTACACCTGCTTCCTTGCCGGTCTGGGTGTAACCCTAGGCATCGCCGCATCACAGATTTGCGACATGGCTCTCCTGAACCACTCCGCCTCGGCATCCACATCGGCAGGCCGGTCCGGTGCCGGAATCCAGGCCTGCACGATGGATGCCTCCAGGAGAGCCTCCCGATCTAAGTAAGTATAATGAAGTTACGTCATTCTCGACAGTTTGACTGTTCTGACGTGCAGAGTGGTTGTTAGTGGATACATCTTCTGTATACTCAAAAGACGTAGTCCGGTTTAAATTTAATTTTTTGAATGGAGTGGATTGGAGTTTTTCTGAAAGGGTTTTTGGACAAAATATTCATGTTAGGATTTCTACATATAAACCTTATAAACTTTTGTTTCCTTAAAAAAGACTACCCTAATTCTATTGGTTACGATAATCCAATTGATAAATAAAAAAATAACAGTAAGATTAAATAATAATCAATTGAAAACTTTTCTCTAATAACACCTCTCTAATAATTCCTTTTCTGGGCTAAACATTTATTTTATTGCAGTTCTATTTTAAATTTCGTTTTTTTTAATGAGTCAGTTATTTTACTAATTGACTTTTTTTGCAAATTCTTCTTCTTCATTAGGTCATTTATTAAAGTTAAGCTAAAAACTTTGATTAAATTAGCAAAATATCAATTAGCTAGAATAACTAGTGCCTAATCCTGAACAGTTATGCAATTTATGCGTCCGTCAATATAGTTTTAAACTAGGTATGCAATGCATGCTACTAATTGCAAATGTTGAGCGGAGCAAATTTTGTTAATTTTTTTTATGCTCTATTTTTTTATGATTTCAGAGATATGCACTCCCGGGTATGATGTAGACCAGCATGCCAAAATCGGAAGAGAGAATTTCGGAAGAGTTGGCACACAAACCGATTTACACTTGTCGTCTAAGATAGAGCTTCGCTTCGCTCCGCTCAATCATACTTACCTACTTATTTTATGAATACTGTAATGTCTGTAATTTATGGCTTCGAAAACAACAAAGTTATCTACTTATTAACAAAAATGTATAAAAAGACTACTATCACAATAGGCATTTTATTTCAACAACAACCATTCAATCAACCGTTACTCTCACTGGCACAAAATCCTCGACTATAATTGAAAAATCACGCGTTCACAATAGCCGGAAACACGGACTAAATCCAGACAGCCTCGGGCTACAAAAAGCCCCTTAAAAAGATATAAAAATCAAGATGCATTCGAGCGACCGCCTACCGCAGCCACAAATAGAATGCGAACTAACACAAACTTCGAATTTCCATAATCTTAAATTTCGATATTCCTCTCAAAGCTAACTCAACTCAAACATTTTAAAAAATTAAGTTCATTTTCTAATACGTTTTTATAAGTTTTAGGACGTTTTGTTACAAGTTATCCATGGAATCTGTGTTTACATGCCGGCAGAAGAAATGTATTCCCTGAACGTGTACGGCTAAAGGTTTTAAATAACACAGCACACGCGAGATGTTATGGTTTTCAAATGATAATACGACACCACCGGTTTGTTTGACCACTCCACGAATATTAATGAGAGATTTCATTAATATCAAAGCAATCAACATTTCTTACGGTACATTGCGTGGGATTTTTGGTGGGCTCGGGTCTAGTGGTAACCGACAATGTAAAGGTTAAGCAACATCTAGTCAGGCCGGTCTTAGGATGGGTGACCATTTCTTAAGACACTGAGACCCCTCCGTGCCTCGGAGAGCGATTATATAAGTTACTAGTGGTCGCCCGCGACTTCGTCCGCGTGATTATTGTTCCCGTCGCCCGTATCATTATAAATTGTTGCCTATGTGTTATTCTGATGTATAAGCTATATTATTGTAAAGTTTCATCAAAATCCGTTCAGTAGTTTTTACGTGAAAGAGTAACAAACATACATACAAACTTTCCAATCATGAAAGAATTTTTGAAATCGGCACAGTAGTTTTTGAGTTTATTCATTACAAACATACACACAAAAATACCAATCTTTTACTCTTTATAATAGTAGGTAGTGTAGATGTAGTTAATTAACATGCATTATTAACTGTTATCTATAAGTACTTTCGCTATCTATATATTTAATACGACAATTTGTCTGTCTGTCCGTCCGTCGCGTTTTTCAATTTACATACGTTTGCATGAAATATTAAAATATTCTTTTTTTTTTTTTTTAATTTTAGGCGATACAAAGTTCGTCGGGATTACTAGTTAAGTTTAAGATAAGATAACAACCTAATAGGTAAGTAATTTGAATTTATAAAATACACGTCAAAAATTGACACGGCAACCGACTTCAAACTAACGAAATGGGTCCAAATACTTGTCGGAATGGGACCAAATTGAAATGTGACCACTTAAAAAGTAGTTTCTTTTTTCATTATGATGTTACTTAACGATTACCTCATAACAATTACAATCTAGCCTTGAGGCTAATAAGTAATTTCAATCTATATATTTAATACGACAATTTGTCTGTCGGTCCGTCCGTCGCGTTTTTCAATTATAATTAATAATACATTCTTTTTTTTTATTTGAGGCGATACAAAGTTCGCCGGGATAACTAGTATAACTTAATTTGCTAAAAATTTTCAATTTTAAGAATTTGTCCATTGGCACTTTTCTTATAGTCTCTATAATAATCGAAAGACACTTAGTTCTTGTGTTCTTCAAGGGTAGTAGCACTCACTGCACCGTAACACTAATTTCACTAAACTAACTCAAAAGGCTTAGTCCTTTTGAGTCTCCGAGACCAGACTCTGAGAAGTAGTAGCTCTCAACTAAAAATAAAACTTTAAAAATCACTTCTCCCAGTGAAATGAAATGAAAGAAATCGTTTATTTGCTAGAAACATGGTTGACATAGGTTTTCTAATCAGTCTAAGGTTCTTCATGATTCACCGGATGGTTCACGGCATGCAAATTTTTAAGTTTGAACTCATGTTCACTAATTAATTTAATATAATTTAATGTCTTCTTAAAACTAAATCAAATAAACTAAGTCAGTAAAATAATGTCAAATAATACTTATAAAACAATGTAAACAATATAATATTATTCCCTATACCCTTTATTATCTTAAATTTAATAAAGTACTAATGTCCTAATGTTTCTTTAATTTTTATATTCCCAGAAATAAAAGCATTTTTGAATAAGCCACTCGTTAATGCGTCTTCTGAACAAATTTCCTGGCAATTCCCTCAATACTTTGGGTGACTTATTATATACTCTGATAAACTCTGATTGCCATGCTACTGCAGTTATTCTGGTGAAGGGTGCTGTTAGACTTTGGTGCGACGAGTTTAGTTACATCTCTAGAGGTGTAGGACTTCTGGTCACACACTTTAGAGAACGAAGATATACCGTCCGAAGATATATGAGGCAACAAACATAAAAATAAACATAGGTACAGTCGAATTGATATCGTTTTTTGGATGTCGGTTCAAAATAAGATATTTAACATAGTTTATACCTATCTACGTAACTAACTAGTACCAACGAAGAAAATAAGTAAGACAAGTCTGACACACAGAACCTACACATTAAACTTGTTATTATAATATTTATCTTTTTGAAATAATACACTTAGGTACCTTTTTTTTATATTGTGTACTCCAAATTGATGCCGCCCGCCTGGTAGTGAGTCGTGCCGACACGTCTAGCGATTGTGGGCCACTCTCACACACAGCACACAATACTATAGAGAGTGACCCTCAACTTGACGACCTACTGATGTGCCACTTCACGCTCCGCTTAAAGAACCCAGGGTTATATGTGGGAGGAAACACGTGCACAGGCAGGGCGTTCCAGGCCACTACCTAACTGTACCTAACCTGTCGTCAGACCTGCCGTCCTGTATGGACTTTCATGTTTGGCCGTAAAAGCGACGGATGAAAGACAATTGCATGTAGCGGAGATGCGAATGTTAAGATGGATGTGTGGTGTGACAAGAATGGATAGGGTAAGGACCGAGTATATTAGAGAAAGTTTGAAAGTTGCATCAGTGAATGAAAAATTGAGAAGCGAGCGGCTGTCATGGTATGGACATGTTATGAGAAGAGAGGAAAGCAATGTCGTTAGAAAGGTGCAAAGTATGACTGTAGAGGGTTTAAGAAGTAGAGGTAGGCCAAAGAAAAGATGGATGGAATGTGTGAAAGAGGATATGACAAGGAGATGAGTGACTGAAAAGATCACGTCTGACAGGGATGTGTGGAGGAGAAAGACTTGTTGCGCCGACCCCAAATTATTGGGATAAGAGCAGGTAGATGATGATGATGACACTTAGGTACCTAACTGATAATTATAGTCTGATAAATTTCAGTACCTACTATATAGGTAGGTATTAAATGCTTCTGCTTACCCCTTCGAGGAAGCAGGGGTGATTACTTATATAGCTAGTGACCACGAAAAGTAGAGTAAAAACTCTTTTTTTAGCTGTGTGTACAACACATGTGTGTGTAAAAGAGGTCACATATACGTACACTGCACTCACACAAATGCAAAGCTCCGCTTATCCCTCGCGAACCTACCTATAGCTATAGAATTCAAGATATGATACAGTGATAAATTAGGCAATTGCTACAAGTAATCAGAACAGGGTAAAGACAAACTGAGTCTACATAGGTACGTGTTGGTCCCATGTTATGGTGAAGCAAGTACCGTTAACTAGGCAGGTTCACCACTTTCAGGTGAGATTGGTCGTTTTCACATTGCACGATAACGACACACGATCGCGACGATATTGTAAGTAACATCAGTAACTTTAAGGCTTAGATCAAAAATACTATAGATATTGGATTCAGTGCAAATACAACGCGGAATCTTGGCAGAGGAATACTATAAAGGCAATTATTACAAATACCATCTATAAAATAAACACGATTGTACATTGATGGTTGGCATAGAAATAATTCGTAATAATTAATACAAAAGCATCAATGTACAGCGCTGATGTCGCATCCCTCGAGTGTCAGCAAGCGGAATAGGAACTTAGTACGGAAGCGGTTGAAGCGCGCAGGTGTGCAATGACCGAGGTGAAGTGGTGCCGTTTTAAAACACTGATCGGTAATCTAGGTATTTTTAATCTAAGCTTTAAGGTAAAAATGTAAATTATCGTGAGGATGTCGTCACGATATCCTGTGTCGTTATCGTGCAATGTGATCTTACCATTATAAGATCGCGCAGGCAACTTTCGCGCAAAGACTCTCATTGGTAGGTAATCCAGCGCAGGAATGCTGCCTGTGTTATGGGCAACCTGCCTTGGGGAGTCTGTTTTACATATTTATTTTAGTTTTTAGTTAAGTTTAAGTTACATAGTTTGTAGATTATATTTAAACTTTTCGTTATTGTCAGTTCCTGTTTCTTATATCATAGGTAAAATAAATATTATGGAACTAAGATCTTGGTGGAACTCTCTGAACATTTAATGTCTATTAAATTTGCTATTGTTATTTTTATGTCAAGTGCCAAAGCAATATTATAAACTCACACCTTGTGACGAATTCTGCAAGGTCATATCAAACTATATCGCGTGACGGAGGAAAAGAGACAGATATGATAGTAATTAGGTAAGTTAGAAAGAGATCACTGTTCACTTGTAATTTACATCAGAAATATTGTAATTTGGTGGTCGTTCTTCAAGTGTGAAAATTGGTGTCATGATAAGAGCCTAATAATTAGGCTCATCACTAAAAAATCAAGGCCTAAGGTTTAGGCTGATGTTTGTTTTCATACTAACTACTTAAGTAGTAGATAGGTTTTGATTATTGAGATATATTTACCTATACATATACATACCTACGCAAATCAAACTCAAACTCAAAAATATTTATTAAAACACTCATTAACGTCAGCACATAAGAATTTACATTTAAAGCCAGATTCGCAAAGCAACGGGTGGAGCCAAAGAGAAAAGAACCTGGCAATAAAAACTCCAGGCCACTTTTTTCCTATCATCAGTACTCGTAACTACATTTATAGTATAATACACACAACGTATCCTGCAAGTTGCTGCAACTAATACACCACGCGTTATGCGTTAATTTAGAAAATTTCAATGTTGTCTCCTCCAAACACGGAATGAACCCTGGTTAACAATATTAGCAGTAGCGATGTAGTTAGGATCATCAACCCAAAAAAGGATAAAACGAGGGCAAGGGCACTATGTGACCAGGAGGCATGAACCAAGCCTAGAAGAATAAAAAAACGTCTTTGTTTCGACCCTGAAAAAAGTATGTCGTGGTATATGAGTTTTCTGAATATTCACCGTGTAGATATTTTATTTTGAGTTCCTTGTTAGTATAGTAATGGGAGTTTCCGATATTTAGGCACTATTGCTATTCAGATAGGTAGTCCGAGACGCCCAGGACTTTAATTGGTTGTGCCATAGCGGCTGGCGCGTAAGATTTTGTTGCCTTTAATCAACATTTCATCGCAAGGCAACGGGTTTATTTTTTTTTCCAAAATTACAATATAGCTGCTACCTACTTTTTATTAAATTCAGTCGACCATTTTGGACATAACCCATTATAAATATGCCCGGTGACGGCAATAGACTGGCCTCCTATTACGTGGGACTAAAATACTGGCAAATTGTGGGTGTGTAATGCACCTCTGCCTACCCCTTCGGGGATATAGGCGTGATATGTGTGTGTATTCTATTCAGTTCCCACAATAATGTACCTACCTACGTACAGGAGCCACATTTCACTTGTCACTTATGTAATAAGGGAGCCTATTGCTGTTACAGGACACTGTCAATAGATGCACGGCGCGGGCGTTCAGGTTACAATGACTTTGGCATTTAAACGCACCATCTTTAATAGACGATTGTTGGCCTGAGCAGACGATATCTTTTTAGGGTTCCGTAGTAAAAGTCTCGGAACCCTTATAGTTTCGTCATGGCTGTCCATCCGTACTCGGCTCTCCTCCCAAACGGTTAGTGCTAGAAACATAAAACTTTGCATGAATATCTATATATTTAATACGACAATTGGTCTGTCCGTCTGTCTGTCCGTCTGTCGCGTTTTTCAATTTACATACATTTGCATGAAATATAAAAATATTCTTTATTTTTATTTTTTGAGGCGATACAAAGTTCGTCGGGATTACTAGTGTATATTTACTACGACGACAAAGTGCTAAACTAAAATTCCCCCTCTAAAATCTAAACAGCTGGCATGAAGAATCTGAAAAAAATAATGATGGTAATCCATGTACTAAACTTCGAAGGAAAATTGGTATAATGGATGGTATAACTCTGTTAGTTCAGGAGTTACGTAACCCTTACCGAACAAGCACTTGACGGTTTTTTGCCATACGTTTGTGTAAATACGATGACAAGGACCACTTCACGCGTCGCCCGTTACTCCGTAAACAGAAAAGCCGCGAGACACCACTCCACACGAGACACCTCAGCGCCTCACTTCACCTTTCGTCTTCGTAAACGATGTTTTTACGTCCGTCGGTGTTTCTATCATTTAAGTATACTGTGAAGTTGGTAATTTAATAACCCAGTCGAGCAGGCCCTATCGTGCTGGGAATTACTTAGCTCTACCACTATTAAACACCTTGGTTCTTCTATATCTTCTATATTTGACTGACTCGGTGGCGCAGTGGTATGAGGATGCGACTGCCGTCCCTGAGGTCCCAGGTTCGAGTCCGGGTCGAATCAAATTATTTGTGCGATCCACAAATGTTTGTTTCGGAGTTTGGGTATTTTCTATGTATATAGAAATATATAAGTATGTTTATCAGTCGTCTAGATCCCATAGCACAAGCTTATACATGGGGCACACTAAAAGGTTTGCACTTCTAGCTAATCGGAACTATTTGAATTTCGAATAATATATTTTTTTAAACGTTGCAACCTTCTTAGTAATAAAACAAAACAATTGGCGGGAACTCATTTGTCAATTGTTTTTTATCACACATCAAAGTTCTACGTATGCAACGAAAATGGAAATAGTCGAAAAGATTTTAGAGCGATGATTTTTTATGATTTTGAAAGTTCTCTCTCTCCGCAAGACTGTGCCGCTCGTCTTCAAAATGCTTTTGGGAGAGAAGCACCTTGTTTCAGCACCGTGAGGCGATGGTTTGCTGAATTTGAGAGAGGTCGAGTTTCTTTAAATGACGAATTTCGTGAAGGGCGGCCTTCAACTGCCGTCAACGAAAATAATGTGGCTACTGTTAAGCGGTTAATAGAAGAAATCCCGCGGTTTACCTATGAGACAATTCGAGACTATTGGGGATTGGTATGAGTCAAATCCAGAAAATTTTACACGAAGAATTGAAAGTTCGGAAACTTTGTTGTCGTTGGATCCCTCATGAACTGACAGGGGAGCAGAAAAAAGCAGGGCTTGCGTGGAATGGTGCTCACAGATGCTACTGAAGTACGACCACGGACATTCTAATGCTGTTTATGACATTGTCACAGGAGACGAAACGTGGATTTATTGTTTTGAACCCGAAAAAAAACAGCAATCTTGTGAATGGGTGTTTGGAAATGAGAACAAGCCAACAAAAGTGAGGCAGGCGAGAAACGTTGGTAAAAAAATGATCGCGTTTTTTTTCTCAGCTACCGGTCCCATCTGTACAATTCCACTTGAAGATCAAAAGAGTGTTAATGCCGAGTGGTATTCTACCATTTGTTTACCCAGGGTGTTAGAAAAAGTTCGCGAAAGACGACCCAAAAGCCGCGTTCTCCTACATCATGACAACGCTACTTCACACACGGCCAACAAAACAAAGTAATTTTTTAGCTTCCGAAAAAGTACAACTCGTCACCCATCCTGCGCATAGCCCCGACCTAGCACCCTGTGATTTCTGTATTTTCCCCAAAATCAAAGATTTGATGAGAGGTTTCACTTTTACCAGCTCCAAAGAGGCAGTGATAGCGTTCAATCAGCACGTACAAAACATGCATTCAGATTTGTGGTCCTCCTGTTTTAAAAATGGTTCGATCGCATGAAAAAATGTTTAAAATATAAAGGAGAGTATTTTGAAAAGCAATAAACATAATATTTTGGTTTTAACATGTTGTTTTTTTAAGTTACGCAAAACTTATAGTGTGACCTATCGTATTAGCTTAATTTGGGCTAGGTGACGTCGTGTGAGAATGTCCCAAAATATTTATTTATATCAAACCGGCTACAGTACGGATAACTTATGTAACCGATTTCGCTAATACTTTTTTTTTTGAGCTTGGACCCCATTACCTCTCGCTAGTCCATACAGCCAAACATAAGTAAAATACAGATAGAAAAAATACACGTCAAAAATTGATACAGCAACCGACTTCAAACTACCGAAATGGGACTAAATAGTTGTCGGAATGGGACCAAATTGAAATAAGACCACTTGGGAAGTATAATAGCAACTATCAATTAAAAAAAAAAATCAGTTCACCCAGTTCGAAATAACGTTACAAAATTTAAAAAAAACCTACAGTCGAATTGAGAACCTCATTCTTTTTTGAAAATCGGTTCAAAATAAAATAAAATTTAAGTGTCGTGTGTAATTTTAAATTAACAGCTTTTTGCTCAATGCATAATTATGATAGTTAGTATATACACGATTCAGCATGCAATTTTTAATTTTTTTGTCTGACTGTCAGTCGGTCTGTTTGTTCCCGCTAATCTCTGGAACGGCTGGACTGCTTTTAAAAGGCCTTTCACTGGCAGATAGCTGATGTAATAAGGTGTAATAAAGGCTACTTTTTATCCCGAGAATGTGTTCCCGCGGGAATCGGAAACCATCAAAATTATTACACGTACATTTTAAATAAAATTAATAATTGTAGAAAGTTCATAATTGTGGTAATATGTAAATAGGTCATTAGACTGGTTTTTCGGAAATAATTGCCACGAGCACGGCCGACGGGGAGAGGAGTGAGGACACGTTAACGGAATTAAAAGTAGGATAGATATGCTTTGTGTTCTAAAGAAAGACTTGGGATGGCGCTCGCTTCGCTCCCTTAAAGACCAACAGAGCGTGGGAAAGAGAAGTCCGGAGAAGTCATCATCATTCGAACATTGCCTATGAGTAATAAAGATAGACGATGACGTACTGTAATCTGTGTGTCAGTGTCAGTGCCAAAAAAAATCCGTAGTTTTCCAAATAACCAAAAGATCATTTATCTTGTAAACTGGCGAATATTAGATTTATAAAATATAAGCGAATCCTTGTGTTGTTTTCAATAAAACTGTATTTAAGAGCCATGGTGTCTTGTTGTTTAAGTAATTGTAATGTGAATAAAGCCGACAATCCAAATAATTACACGTTTCACAGGTAAATACAAAATTTTCCAGCAATTCTTAGAATACAGATATTTGTTTATATCTTGGGTTTATCAAATAAGTAAAAATTTCTAATCATAGTACATTGATTACCCTTACTTTGTGCAGTATTATTTCCTATTTACAATGAATAATTGATCTTTAATAACGTAAAATAGGAGAATGTCTTTTTACGATAGGGCTTGACCACCTGATGACGTCACGATTATCGATGTATCGATAAACCATGTCAATATGAAGTACAATGTTATACGTACACGCTGTTTTTCGGACGGAAGAAAAAATATAACAGATCAGATAACTTTCTTAGTTCAGGAGTTATATAGGCTATTATAACATTACTACGGAACACTATTCTATGCGTAACCCGACACGCAATTGGTCGGTTTTTTTAAACTATCTCATCCACTCATTCACCGAGCCTTTTCCCAACGCAGTTGAGGTCGGCTTTCCAGTCTAACTGCGATTTGGCTGAACTTGATATTTTCCGTGCAGCGACTGTAATCTGACCTCCACAACCTATGGGGTTACCACTAGACCACGAGCCCCTCCTTAACACCAGTGCGAAAACGAGAGGTAACCGAAAATTATAACGGATTAGTGAGATTCTTTTGTATTAGAAATAACACTCAATAATTTATCGATATTTTGCGTATTCCATAGTGTACACAACACTATAACACCCACACATTTGCATTTGGATTTTGGGATCGCCTCTGAAATGTACTTGTGTATCTTTCTACATACTATATCTATAGTTCTAAATGTGCTAATTTTCATTGAAATAATCAAATCTGTTCAATCTTTGTTCAATGGTTTGTTCACTCGTAGTCATTCAGAACTACATAATTTATAGTTAGTTACCTGTGGATCTCTCTCACTTATATCGACTACATAGTTTATAGTTATCTGTGGATCTAAATCTATTTGGGAATCGAAAATATTTCGTTTTCGACAGCCATCAAAAATGGGTGATTAGTCCGTCAATTTTGACAAATGATGGTTGCGAAAACCAAATGGTTTCATCGTGAATGTGAAATAAAGTCTGTATAAAAAAGTAAAATAGTAACACAACGTTACGTTTATAGACGACTTACTAAAAAAGCGGTTTAAGTAAAAATCTCTTTTGTAAGTCTGCTAAAAAATATAAGCTATAAATATAAATAAATAATATATAAATTTTTGTTTTGAAAATAAAGCCGATTATCACACAACTGCTCGAGGCTGAGTAACAAACATATATCCCGAATATAGAATACGCACTTTAAGAATAGGTGTATTTCATGCAAAATCGTTTTGTAATTTCTTTTCTTGTTTATTCTTATTGCATTCGAATAATGCGTAAAGTTATAGTATAAATATTTTAATACAAGTACTGTCTTAAGTATAGGCTGTAATTTAAGCACAATAATTTAAACCAACTTATTTTACAATTTAAATGATCAACAAGAAGCAAGAACGCTTCGGATCCATAATGATCTTATCCATCACTTCCAGTTTTGCTATTTATCACAAGCACTCATAAATTATAATAATAATATCAAACATAAAGACTATTAGCATATAACAGCTAACTAATAAGCCAATAGAAAGAAATATTATAATAATAATCTGATAATAATAGCAGTTGTTATAAAGGCATAATGAAGCAATAATTATAACAAAAAGTACCAGGCGTACATAAATGCGAACAGATCGAGCGCTCGTTTAGGCCTAAATGTACGATTCAATCGCTGCGCGGCGCTGTTCGCTTCTGCAGTGTATTTGAACTTGATTTTTGTATTAAATTTAACTGTTTTGTAGTTTTTAAATACTAATACTACTTTATAATCTATGGTAATACTTTATTCGAATACTCTGATTAGAAAATAATTTAATCAACCACAAATATCAATTACTTTCAGAACATTTTGTGTATTAATAGTGGATAATATGCGTTAAGTTCAACAATGTAAAATGATATTTCCAAACATTTTTAATGTGAATAATTATTAGGTAAAATTGGCAACTTATAATATATATCGGCTATTTTATTAGGTTGTTAAACGATACTTTTAATTATAATGGAATTAAAATTAATATTTGTTATTTATAAATTTTCTTTCACCGGCCGACGGTAAACAGATGATTTAGGAACCTTTTAGTCATTTAGTTGTCAAACTCAACATTTTGTTTATAAACTGGTGAATTTGGGATGGTAGAATTTGTTTACGACTTTAATAATAGTTACCCTAAATAGTTAAAGTAATTTATAATAATACCAGCTAGCTGTTGCTCGCAGCTCCGCACGCGTGGAATAGTTTTAAACCTATTATATTTTCTTCTTCGTTCCCAAAACTATCCCTATGACAATTTTCATCTAAGTCCATCTAGTCGTTTGACCGTGAAGAGGTACTAAAGTCTTTACAACAAACAAACAGATTTCAGATTTATAATATTAATTAGGATAATTTTAACTAATCTGTTTCAAATTATTTTGGCTCTGATCAGCGTTCTGGGAACCTTCCCAATCAATAATGATACTTTTTACAAATTTCTGTAAATATTGTGCTGCCCTACTTTTTGTTTGCGTAGTATTTTTTTTTTGTTTTATATCTCTTCGCCAAATTGACGCCGCCCGCCTGATGGAAAGCCGTTGCGACATCTGGCGTTTGTGGACGACTCTCATAGTACGCAATATGTACTATTAAAAGTGGCCTTCAACTTGGCGAACTAGTGATGTGCCTCTTCACGCTCCGCTTGAAGAACCCTGGGTTGTAAGTAGGAGGAAATACGTGCGCGGGTAGGGCGTTCCAGGACTCGATCGTTCTACAGTAGAACTATCTCTTGAAACGCTCCGTTCTGTCGAAGATTCTATTCACTGTACGGGTGGCATCTCTGCCTGCCACGTGTTGTACGGGATCTAAAAGAAGAGAGTGGGATTAGGTTAAAAAGCTCTTCAGAACACTCGCCGTGGTAAATGCTGTAGAATGCCGCCAAGGAAGCTATTGTGCCGCGCTGCGCAAGCGGTTCAAGGCTTCTTGTTACCTCAGAACAATCTATAATCCGAATATTATTTTCTTTACGTGTTAAGTGGTTGGTATAAAACTGAATGGCCGTTTATGAGGCAGGTACCAAGGTAGGCCGCAGCCAGGCGCTTTGTATAAGGCAGAGCCTCTTTCGTAGATCCACAGGTGAACAACTTGAAGCTGAGGGACAACGTGGGACCCCTTTACTCTGAGCTACACAGGATAGTAAATTTAAATACTTTGAAATAGTCCTACATTACATTTCACCCCGGGAGGTTTAAACAGGAAAGAAAAACCGGCCAAGAGCGAGTTGTACTCGCGCATTAAGGGTTCCGTAAAACGGCAAAAAATCACGTTTGTTGTTTGGGAGCCCCCCTAAATATTTATTATATTCTGTTTTTTTAGCATTTGTTGTTATAGCGATAACAGAAATACGTCATTTGTGTAACATTTCAACTTTCTAACTATAACGGTTCACGGGATACACCCTGGTAACCCTGACACCCCCGTTTTACCCTTTAGGTAAAACCCTAAAATAATATTTTTCCGAAAGGGTAGTCAGAAGTGTTTAATACGCCCACAATATTAAATGGCATCATGTTATAGGGGGAGAGCCTATTTCCGCTAACCGGGTATGTATTTTTATGTTTGCCTTTGAAAAATCTGTGACGAAACCGGGCAAGTTTATTGATTCCAATGTTGTGAAAAAATGTTCAATTTGTGTCTTCTCTATCTTTAATAACTTACTTAACTTATTTATAAAATACCCGATAACTTCCTATCTGGGATTATCATTAACACACACACACACACACACAGATGCTAATATTCAACAAACAAAACATAAACTTGTTAATATTAATTGGTTTATATAGTCACCCTAATATTTGGTGAAGCCCTTCGTAGGGTGGGTGATGGCAAGCATTCTGTATAGACCAGATACTAGCCATAGGTAACCACTTGGGTTCCTTATCGTTTTATCGCCGTAACCTGATCGATATCAATAATTCTGGAACCATTAGAATGCTCCATTATCCCTGAGTAGTACGCGCCGCTTTCAAAAGTTCTAGTATTTTGTCAAAGACCCTTTCTTAAGACATTGAGACCCCTCCGTGCCTCGGAGAGCAAGTTAAGCCGTTCGGTCCCGGTTGTCATACGAACATCTATGGCAGTCGTAAGGGGTAGTTGGAGCCCTTAATCAAAAATCCGACCGGTTCAACTGCAGAACTTTGATATCGCCCATGGGTTGTGGAAGTCAGATGGCAGTCGCTTCGAAGTTCAGTCGTATCGAGACTGGAAAGCCGACCCCAACTGAGTTGGGAAAAGGCTTGGTGAATGATGATTATTTTGTCAAAGAAAATTATTGGGTCTGATAGAAGTTGCATAAGTACATTGCTGGCTTCGAGGACGATGTTTCGTCACATCGCCAGAGACCGAATGAAGTTACGTGATGCGAATACCGATTATTAAAACTGGGAATTGATTGTACCTAAGTACTTACATGTTGTTAATAGCGGCGACTGCTTGCACTGCAATGGTGTCTCAGTTAAATATAGGTTTAACATTCATTGTTGTGCATTTTATTCGTTTCTCAAAATCAAAGAATCAATTTCGTTTATTCAGTTTAGGTACATAAAGAGCACATATGAATGTCAAAATTTCATAAATTTATGTCAAGCAATATTATAAAAATATTAAATTAAGTACATAAATAAACCATTTGAAATGAAAGCAACAGTTGTGCAACAAAATGTTAACAATTAATACCCCCGGCATCCTAATATTTTCGCTCGTCGGGCGGCAACTCCCTCAACGAAGTATACGACGTCTGTGTTGCTCTATGCCCTCAACACAAGTGTTGCCCAGTTGCCCGCAGTTACACGGCAACAAACATGTTCCTGCAACAATGTTTTTACACAAATGTTTATTCCCAGCCTTTTTACCATGCTCCTCTAAGTAGGTATAAAAGGTTTGATGGAAGCAAACACACGTCATCCCCTTTATTAAATTCAAGGTGTGTAGGTATTAGGGTTCCGTAAACAAAGGGTAAAACAGGAATTACTGAGACTTCGTTGTCCATCCGTACGTCCGTCTGTCTTGCGCTGTATCTCATGAACCGTGATAGTTATAAAGCTAAAATTTACACAGATGATGTATTTATGTTCCCTCTATAACAACAAATACTAAAAAACAGAATATAATAAATATTTAAGGGGGCTCCCATACAACAAACGTGACTTTTTGCCGTTTTGGTAATACCTTTGTTCGCCGCTATTTGTATAAGAATCGAGAATATCAATAGTCAGTATATCAGTAAGTATATCAATAATATACTTAATAAAGTTAATACTATCAGGCGTTACTTTTCGGAAGTCCATAGTTAAATAAAATAAATCTAACTACTTTGCAATATTCCGCCACATGCAAATTACCCAACTCTCGTATTTATTCATGCACAAGTCCGCCCTCCAATCCCACTTAGGCCGAAAGAATAGAGAAATAATTTTGAAAATAGAATAAATATGAGAGTTGTGTTATCGTGCAAAAATAATAAAAAACCTCGACACGTGTTTCGCCCCCAACCAGGGGCATCATCAGGAGATGTCGATGGCTCGGCGCACGGCGACCGAATGAGCCATAACTCGTAAACCGCACCTATTTATATCCTAGGTTTTTTATTTCTACCCACAACCATAATACCAAATTATTTTATGTCTACCCACCACCGTTGTTTGAATGACGTATACCTACCCGCAGCAAAGGGGAAGAGGCGAAATTAAGTTGATCATTTAAAATATTAGGGTTCAAGCATCTATGTTTGTAGATTTCTAATTGTTCCAAAACCGAAAGCCTCAGTCCTTTGTTGCAGGTGTGCAGAACGTCATAAGTGTGAGGATTAGGTAGGGAGTGACCGGAGTCCAACAAATGTTTTGCGAAATGAGACCGTTCTGGGCGATTGTTTCTAAAAGCTGATATATGTTCTTTATACCGCGTCGCGAAGCTACGGCCGGTTTGGCCAATATAAACACCCTCACAATCCCCACACTTAAGCCTATACACACCTGACTTCCTGTCATCCCCAATTTTCTCCTTAACATTGCAAATGTTTCTCCGGATAGTGTTGTCCGTTCTAAACGCGACATGAATATTATTTTTACGCAAAATTTTGGCAACTTTATCAGATATCGGACCTAAATAAGTTAGACTAGCTCTATACCGATGGACGTCACGATCCGGGGGAACAGCATATAGTAAACTACGCGTAATTGAGGCTCGCCGCCTTCCAACTAAGTTGTCCACAAGCTTGGTACTGTAACCATTAGATTTAGCAATTTGATAAATAATATTTAATTCGCGGTTAAAATTTATTTGAGAAAGTGGAACCGAAAATAGCCTGTGAACATAGCTGTGGAAGGCGGCAAGCTTGTGCTGCCAAGGATGACAGGAAGTGGCAGGAATTACTGTGTCAGTATGAGTGGGTTTGCGAAAGATCCGGAATTCATGCCCACCCTCATTTCTAGTAATAGTCAAATCTAAGAAATTTATGGACCTATCCTTCTCTAACTCGAGTTTGAATTTGATTTTAGGGTGAACACTATTCAAATGAGATAAGAAATCCGTAAGTTCCACATCGGTGCCCCGCCAACGCAATAATATATCGTCAACGTACCTATAATAATAATGAATGTTTTCGTTACCTACAATGTAACTATTTTCAAACCTATCCATAAAAACATCGGCCAGAAATGGGCTCAAAGGTGAACCCATCGCCAGTCCATGCTTAAATAGATAGTACTTGTTGTTGAATTGAAAATAGTTTTGGTTCATGCATAAAGAAGTTAAATCGATTAGCTCAGCCGCCTCCCTTGGATGTAGACGCTGTTTTTCAAAAAGATCTTTAAGTATTGTTAAACATTCCTCGTAAGGGACATTAGTAAACAAGTTGTCGACATCCAGTGAAAGCAACCTTGCATTAGGGGGAAGCTTGATATCCCGTATACGATTGATTAAGTCAGTCGTATTTTTAAGACTATAACGAGGCGAAAAGGCAGTCTTCCCCCTAAGGATGTTATTAAGTGATTTTGCTAGATCATATGACGGGGAACCGATGCTGGACACCACTGGGCGGATGGGGACGCCTTCCTTGTGGATCTTTGGCAAACCGTATAATATTGGAGGTCGTGGATTCATTGGTATAACTTTGTCGTATTTCCCATTGTCAAAAACAAAGCGGGTACTTTTAACTAATTCTTTCAAATCGTTAGAAAACTTTTTAGTGGGGTCCGATCGTAGCACCACAAAGTCGTCGGTCTGTAGAACATCATCGACTTTCTGGTTATAGTCAGCACGCTCCAAGACAACAATGCTGTTGCCTTTATCGGAGTTAGCGATGACCAAACCAGAGCCGACAATCCTCCGTCGCAACGACCCTGCAGTAATAGAATCGGGAGAGGATCTGTCTGTCTGTGTGTGTAAGGATGTTTTAATATGATGGGATACTAAGTTTTTGATACTATCCTTAGAATCAGACTTACTAAGGATAATAGCAACCTCTGAATCCACGGCCAGTGTTTCCAGTGACCTCTCATTGATTTTGCGGGGGATATTATACTTAAAGCCTTTATTTAATAGACTCAGTTCATTGTGTGTGAATTGAGTACTAGTGAGATTTGTAACGCGTGGATGAAATGAAGAGGTCCCTGAATCTTGATTTGTCCTACCCCTAGTTAACTTGTTGAGTTTATCACGTTGACGTAGGTACCTCTTATGTACCTCCATCGACGCGATATCCCTAGCTTTTTCGTCCAGAATGTCAAATTCAACACAGTGCAAGGAGAAAGCTAATTCGGTATGTAAAACTTTTAAATGTAATTTTAAATTATCCCTGACCGAAAACCAATGTCTTGACTCTTCGTTGAGCCAAATTTTTTGAGCCCGGTTTACTGCTATTGACGCGGCAAAGCTTTTACTACGCGACCGTATCTGAATATAATCGGGTATTATATTCAGATGTTTGCACTGTTGGTTGAACCAGGATCAAGATTCAGGGACCTCTTCATTTCATCCACGCGTTACAAATCTCACTAGTACTCAATTCACACACAATGAACTGAGTCTATTAAATAAAGGCTTTAAGTATAATATCCCCCGCAAAATCAATGAGAGGTCACTGGAAACACTGGCCGTGGATTCAGAGGTTGCTATTATCCTTAGTAAGTCTGATTCTAAGGATAGTATCAAAAACTTAGTATCCCATCATATTAAAACATCCTTACACACACAGACAGACAGACCCTCTCCCGATTCTATTACTGCAGGGTCGTTGCGACGGAGGATTGTCGGCTCTGGTTTGGTCATCGCTAACTCCGATAAAGGCAACAGCATTGTTGTCTTGGAGCGTGCTGACTATAACCAGAAAGTCGATGATGTTCTACAGACCGACGACTTTGTGGTGCTACGATCGGACCCCACTAAAAAGTTTTCTAACGATTTGAAAGAATTAGTTAAAAGTACCCGCTTTGTTTTTGACAATGGGAAATACGACAAAGTTATACCAATGAATCCACGACCTCCAATATTATACGGTTTGCCAAAGATCCACAAGGAAGGCGTCCCCATCCGCCCAGTGGTGTCCAGCATCGGTTCCCCGTCATATGATCTAGCAAAATCACTTAATAACATCCTTAGGGGGAAGACTGCCTTTTCGCCTCGTTATAGTCTTAAAAATACGACTGACTTAATCAATCGTATACGGGATATCAAGCTTCCCCCTAATGCAAGGTTGCTTTCACTGGATGTCGACAACTTGTTTACTAATGTCCCTTACGAGGAATGTTTAACAATACTTAAAGATCTTTTTGAAAAACAGCGTCTACATCCAGGGGAGGCGGCTGAGCTAATCGATTTAACTTCTTTATGCATGAACCAAAACTATTTTCAATTCAACAACAAGTACTATCTATTTAAGCATGGACTGGCGATGGGTTCACCTTTGAGCCCATTTCTGGCCGATGTTTTTATGGATAGGTTTGAAAATAGTTACATTGTAGGTAACGAAAACATCCATTATTATTATAGGTACGTTGACGATATATTATTGTGTTGGCGGGGCACCGATGTGGAACTTACGGATTTCTTATCTCATTTGAATAGTGTTCACCCTAAAATCAAATTCAAACTCGAGTTAGAGAAGGATAGGTCCATAAATTTCTTAGATTTGACTATTACTAGAAATGAGGGTGGGCATGAATTCCGGATCTTTCGCAAACCCACTCATACTGACACAGTAATTCCTGCCACTTCCTGTCATCCTTGGCAGCACAAGCTTGCCGCCTTCCACAGCTATGTTCACAGGCTATTTTCGGTTCCACTTTCTCAAATAAATTTTAACCGCGAATTAAATATTATTTATCAAATTGCTAAATCTAATGGTTACAGTACCAAGCTTGTGGACAACTTAGTTGGAAGGCGGCGAGCCTCAATTACGCGTAGTTTACTATATGCTGTTCCCCCGGATCGTGACGTCCATCGGTATAGAGCTAGTCTAACTTATTTAGGTCCGATATCTGATAAAGTTGCCAAAATTTTGCGTAAAAATAATATTCATGTCGCGTTTAGAACGGACAACACTATCCGGAGAAACATTTGCAATGTTAAGGAGAAAATTGGGGATGACAGGAAGTCAGGTGTGTATAGGCTTAAGTGTGGGGATTGTGAGGGTGTTTATATTGGCCAAACCGGCCGTAGCTTCGCGACGCGGTATAAAGAACATATATCAGCTTTTAGAAACAATCGCCCAGAACGGTCTCATTTCGCAAAACATTTGTTGGACTCCGGTCACTCCCTACCTAATCCTCACACTTATGACGTTCTGCACACCTGCAACAAAGGACTGAGGCTTTCGGTTTTGGAACAATTAGAAATCTACAAACATA
Source organism: Nudaria mundana (assembly GCA_963556515.1). NCBI lineage: Eukaryota > Metazoa > Arthropoda > Insecta > Lepidoptera > Erebidae > Nudaria > Nudaria mundana. The sequence continues at coordinate 17,348,276 of OY748292.1, read as the reverse complement.
GATGCTTGAACCCTAATATTTTAAATGATCAACTTAATTTCGCCTCTTCCCCTTTGCTGCGGGTAGGTATACGTCATTCAAACAACGGTGGTGGGTAGACATAAAATAATTTGGTATTATGGTTGTGGGTAGAAATAAAAAACCTAGGATATAAATAGGTGCGGTTTACGAGTTATGGCTCATTCGGTCGCCGTGCGCCGAGCCATCGACATCTCCTGATGATGCCCCTGGTTGGGGGCGAAACACGTGTCGAGGTTTTTTATTATTTTTGCACGATAACACAACTCTCATATTTATTCTATTTTCAAAATTATTTCTCTATTCTTTCGGCCTAAGTGGGATTGGAGGGCGGACTTGTGCATGAATAAATACGAGAGTTGGGTAATTTGCATGTGGCGGAATATTGCAAAGTAGTTAGATTTATTTTATTTAATAATATACTTACTCTAGACAGTGTACCTACCTACATAAATATATTATATCATTGACAACTTTTCATCATCATAAGAAAGAAAGAAAGAGAGAATATAAAAAAATAAGTTTATTAAACGTACGGGGCATCATCATTATCATCAGGCATCATCATCTGCCTGCCCTTATCCCAATTATTTAGGGTCGGCACAACATGTAGGTTCCTATTCATTCTCCAAACATCCCTGTCACACGTCATCTCTTCAGTCACTTCTTTCCTGGTCATTTTCCTCTTTCACGTATTCCATCCATCTTTTCTTGGGCCTCTCTCGACTTCTCAAACCCTCCTCAACTTGCACCTTTCTGACCACGTAATGTTCTCATAACATGTCTATATCATGAAAATTTTTATTCTATTCGAAATGTTAATTAATGAATCCATTTTACCTAATAGAAAGTTACATAAATCTCCGCTTGATACAAAATAATGTTCTTTCGTATAAAAATAAGCTCTATAAATGTAAAATTTTAATGACTTCAATGTACCCATTAAAATTTTATTACGCCAAGAGAAAATTGTGCAGATTCATAAAATACATTTGAATGAAAGATGTCTTCATACGACACGATTTATTTTGACGACTCGTAAAGAAACTGTTGACGACTTTAAGGACGGATAACGAGTTTCCTTTTTCATACCTATCGCTATAAGTTAAAAACTATTATGTAATTATTACCTACCTGAACCTAGATAGGTACTAGGAGTCCCACCGGACGCCACTGGAATATTCTTTTAGTGCTTGCCAGAGGCGCTCGGCATTGGACGGAAGTGCGAATAAAAAAAAGGTACATTGAGTTTTTTGTTCTTAATATTTTTCTTAATATACTTACTTAGTTTAGGTCTTCTTTCATGCACTAATTTTAAGCCAAATGTCTAACCAACCGGTTAACTTAGAGGTCCCGGGCTCAATATCCGGATTGGGTCAAACATTTGTACTTACGATCGATATAACTTTTCTTTACTTATACCACATAGTGGACAGAAGATAGATACTCGTATAAAAGACAGATTCCTAGGTATCTCATCTGTGCTAACACTGTAGGTACGTACCTATTTAGTACCTACCTACCTACTCTGGCAGTTGTACATAAATTTACATAATCACAAGCAGCATACTACACGATAACGTGACGACAACGCAACGTACCCGATTACTTTATACCTGTCATAAATCGTGTAGTATAAAAGTAGTTGAGTGGTCCGCCACTCCCAGCGGGTGGTAATCCACGGATCGATACGTCACCCTCCGCCCTCAGCCCTCAGCCCTCCGTACCGTACCCTTCGACTAACATTATAGGTAGAACGTGTTTGATTAACCGTGGGTGTTTCTTTGAATTTCGTATCAGAATTGATGAATTCCGTGCTCATTTTGTTGTATGATTATGACATTAAGTACTTTTTTTTTTATTTATATTTTATTTTATTTTATGGTACCTACCTACATCGTATCGCCGTAGGTATGTACCTACCTATCAATGTTACACACACAATATCACGCCTATATCCCCGAAGAGGTAGGCAAAGGCGTATTACACACCCACAATTTGCCAGTTTTTTTAGTCCCACTTAATAGGGGGCAACACTATTACCGTCACCGGGCACTCTAGTGGGTTATGTCCAAAAAAGCAAAATTAATTTAATGAAATAAGCAGCTATATTATAATTTTGAAAACTACATTTTAAACCCGTTGCCTTACGATGAAATGTTGATGAAAGGCAACAAAATCTTATCATTCATAGCAACAAGATCAATCACTTTAAAACATCTATCATAGAAACCGCTTATCACATTCCATCTTATCTATCACGTCAATATTATCACATTTGTAGTAATACAGGGTTACTGATAATTCAATGTCTTCCGAGCAGGAGGGTATAGGAGAGGCCAGATGCAGTAAATTTAACCCCCTGATCAATGGAAGGTCATTTAAACATGGTTTTGTTTGTTATCTATAAACGTATCTTTCTTAATAAGCTGTAAGACATTACAAACACGCTAAAATAATGTGAATATTTAAACATTGTAATTATTTTGAAAAAAAAAATAGATATACCTACTATCTATATAAAAAATTAGATAAAATATTACTCAATTCCGTAACAAACATTACCCAGGCACTCTTTCCTCGACCCACTCATTTCTCCAAAGCGCATGTCAATGTGATTGTTCGCTACATGCTCAACAGATGGCGTTACTATCCATTCGAGAAGAAGGTAGGTTGTGAGGCCACTGGAAGGAAATGCCTTCAGTGTCACTGGATGGACACAGCAATGGACATGGGAGTGGCCGCGGTCTCGCGGAATTTAAAAAAAAAAGGTAGATTGTGCGGCAAGGTTTAAATGAAATAGGTATTTTTATTAGGTAAACGAAATATCTTATTATCGACTAGCTGTTGCCTGCAGCTCCGCCTGCGTGTTATAGTTTTCTTGATCACCAGTTACTGATTTATTATGTATCGCCTGCGTGTTACTTTAGATCGACCTAACTTGTTTATTTATGAACCGATTGAAATAAAACAAACCTTAAATGTTAAGTTGAATAAATCACAACGCATTACTGAAAACCGCATGCAAATCGGTTAAGCCGTTTCTGAGATTAGCGTGTTCAAACGTTCAGACAACAGACAAAAAATCTAAAAACCATTGTTTTGGGTTCTATTGCGTTCATAAAGCCACAACAGTTTCTCTATTATATCTCCGATGTACAGACATCGCTTCAGCCGTTGCAGAGATTGGCCGGAACAAACAGACAGAAAGAAATAGGTACAAAAAAAAGTTTTAATTTTTTTATTTAAGGGCCCAGATCGTGAAAATCACCGAAAAGAGTGTTACGATTTTTCATATTTAACCTATTTACATATGATTAATAACAACGATAATTTGTATATATTAAAATGAAAGACCAAAAATGATGTTAGTGCTAATTTTAACTCTTAAAACCCTGTAGTTGTTATATAATAAACGTCAACAAACGCACAAAATTGAGAAAAAATTCGAAAACCTGCCTTCGTATTTTTCAGATTTAACCCAATAAATCAACACAAATTGATAAAAAGAAACACTTTTTGAACACTGAAAAAGCCAATAAATATAACCATGTACTTTTTTTTGTACCTTTACAAACAAAGACTTCCCCTTTTAAAGCCCTAAAATCTAGATATGTTTTACGTAAATTCTCCATAGAAAAATGTATGCAAATTCAAACGCGTCCCGATAGAACGATCGTCGCAACTAATCGCCAGTGCGCCATAGAATTTCAAAGTGACTCCACGCGTGTCGGATGCTACAGCAAAATTACGTGTTGTGAATTTGTGTTTTTTGTGAAAAACTGTAAGTACAATATTTTTATAACTAATTTACTTTCAGTAAATAGAAAGTACCGATATAATGAAAGTCTGAAAGAAAACCATGATGGAACTAGATATAAATCGTAAGAAATACAAAATTATTTACTTTGTTGCGTAGGTCATTTTATGAACCTTGTAAAGTAGGTATCAATTCAGGCTTGAAACAATCAAGGCCCTGCCCACCTTATTTTCTCGAGATATGAACTGGCGGGGTATATAGTTCTCTGCACGACATACATAGATTTTTCAACATGATAAAGGCAATAGGTATCATAAACGTAATTGGTAATCGAGGGTCTCTTTTCGCAGGATAATTTGCTGAGTGCCATGCCAGCGAAAAGAAAATTTAGTACGCATTATAAAAACGTGAAAGCCAAAAGATCTCGGAATAAAATGTAAGTTCCTCCCTACTTATTTATTTACCTGCCTACTTGACTACGTCTTGTCCTAAATACCTAGAAAAAATTTACTAGATTTGTGTTAGTGTCAAGTAAAAATCCTAGTTTTATTACTTTTATTTGTGTGTATGCTTATCATGTCTTAGTAGTAATAATAATATAATCTATTTGCATTTTGAACAGGGTAGGTACATTACAAAGCAAATAGGTACAATGATTTAGATCGCCTGATTCAGACATATACCTACAACAGCATGTAAATAAAAAATTAGGTATGTCAGTCTAAGAAGAAAAATTACAATGTCCAGTAGGTAATAATTACGTAATTTCAATATCTATATAAGTAATAAAGTCAATTTCTATAGGAACAATTTTCATAATAATAAATTTTATTACATAATATAGTATTAGTTTTCATATATTTATGTATTTCAAAGCAATGAGTTTGCTTACACTATTATTAGTTACAGTATTATTAGTTTTCATGTTCATCATGTCTAAATATGTGGAAGTGGAAGTAGGTATGTTTCCTATCAGAAATTGCACGGGCGCGCGCACGCCGTGCCTGGCGTAGGGTTGTACAAAAATTACAAAATAAATAAAAAGTGGATATTGATGAATAATATTTCCAGTACTGAAAATGAAGAAAACCTTCAGGCCGAGACTCCGAGCAACACTGCTACGCGCTGTATAGAGGTAAGTTGTTATACGTAATTCTTGTAGACTTGTTACATAAATAAACAAACTAGCTAGTGATGGGCGAAGACAAAATCTCAGTACCTACAGTTTTTTTTTGCAATATTTATTATTTTCATTGTGAGACAAACACATACTTCTCAATTACTTTCTCAAAAGAAAATTCACGTTCAAATCTCGTATTTTACCAAAATCAAGAATTTTTTTTGTAAAATATTATCTTTTACGCGACTGGTGTACGTATGTATGTATGTATACTAAGTAATATATCTTTGTGGCACGATAAGTTCAAAATTATTGAACCGATTTTAATGTTTTTAGTATCATTAGAATTGTCTTCTAAGCCCGAGTGACATAGAATAAGTGACGCCATAAAAAACCAATACGTATAGCGTAAAGGAAATTTATAATTTCTGTTCATCACGAACATAATATTGTATGAATTCTTTTGCACTTTTATATTTGTCTTCGTCAGTTATGAATATAAATAAATAAACAATAAAAATGTTAAAACCCGACAGATTAAAAAATGAAAATGTGTAATAAAAATAAATAACAACACCATTGTAATATAGCGTATTTAGCAGTCGGGGCCTATTTCTAAAGAAATATTTAGCTAGTCAGGAATATCTTCGAGCCTGTGAGGATTTCAATGGGTCTCAACTGTTGAATTCGATTTATTAAAATAGTGTTTTTGGAGTTAAAAATAAATACTGCGTAGTCTGTGCACGAGCCGCAAAGAACAACAGTCAGCCCCCGGAACACCATTGTTTCAAGAATTATTCAGGATCATCTACCGGGATGGAATCGACCATAATAGTTGAGGGGTTTAAACGTTCCTTTGTTGATCACGGTGTAATTTATAATAAATTTGTAGCAGACGGCGATTCCAGTACTTATAAAAAAATATTAGATTCGCGTCCGTACGATAATTTAATAGTAGAGAAAATTGAATGCAAAAATCATCTTTTACGAAACTACTGCAATAGCTTGGAGAAATTGTCGAAAGACACTAAGTATCCTTGCGAGTTGCGGAAATTCCTAAAAGAAAGGTATTTGCGTTTAAGAACGGGTGTAAAATGCGCGATTAAATATTGGGGGGATCAAAATCAGTCACTCGAAGAAAAAATAAAAAATCTTAGTGAAGATATTCTAAATGGTCCACAACACGTATTTGGTAATCACCAACATTGCAAGGAGTATTTTTGTAGACCTGACACTCGTCGAATAGAACCTGTTGGGTTACTTCCAGCAATTGTTGGATGCGGATTAATGGACGCGGTAGAAATTTTAAGTAAAAGACTGTCATATCATTCTAGAAGTTTAATTCATAATTGCACAAGTAATATAGTTGAAAGTTTTAACGGAGTAATTGCCAAATTAGTTGGGGGTAAGCGTGTAAATTATTCTTCCCGTGGTTCTTATGCGGGCCGATGTGCAGCTGCTGTTGTGTCTTTTAATACGGGATCGATTCATAGTAAAACTCATGAAGTCATATTTAAATCTAGTCCTAATCCTTTGATCGCGAAAGTGGAAAATAGTAATCGTAGAAACCGTTTAATTGCTAAACCTAAATTAAGATTGAAAAAAAGCCACAGCGCTGTATCGAAAGACGCTCACTATGGACCAAACTGCGAAAAACCTGATCTGAGTCCAGAATTATATGAGAAAGCCAAGTCATCTTTTTTAGTTGATTTAAAGTTGTCTTGTGCTGAAAGAGAGGAGCTTGAAAGGTCGACCCATTTGCAAAGAAGTAGTGCTGAGTGGATGAGTACAAGGAGAAAATTACTAACCTCATCATCGTTCGGGGAAGTTTGTAAAAAAGGAGAGAGCACAAGTTGTGCTGCTTTTGTTTGTAAAATCGTTTATGGTAGTAATATCTCCAGTTTGCCTGCTGTACGGTACGGTATCGAAAACGAAGAAACTGCAATTAGACAGTTAGAAATTCAAGAGAATATTAGTATACAAGGTTGCGGTTTGTTCGTCGACGATCAATATGAATTTCTTGGTACTACACCAGATGGCATTTATGCAAACGGTTTAATTGAAATTAAGTGCCCACATTCTTTAGCTGGCATGACTCTTGATGAAGCAATGGCCAAACATACCTTTTGGGTTAAGGACAAGGCTTCCAAGGGTTATGTCATAAATAAAAATCATTACTGGTATTTCTAAATTCAGGGACAGCTACATATAACTAAAAGAAACGTTTGCATGCTTGGCATCTGGTTTGGTGCTACTGTACCTATGAAAGTTTATATTATAGAAAAGGACGACAAATTTTGGAAGGAGAAAATGGAGATGAAATTAGTTAGATTTTATTACGATTGCCTCCTTCCAGAATTAGTTGATCCTCGGCAGTCACGAAGCATGCCTATTCGTGACCCGCCCAATGTCATAGAGGCTATGAAAGAGAGGAAAGAAAGAGCTTTACGTGTTTTGAAAGAGAAGAACGTCTAATGATTTTGAAAGAGACTGATGTAACTTAACTACCCAGCCGGTCGATTCACGTAAACACGCCAGTTCAAAAGTCGTTTTAACTTAGAAACTTAGAAATCGCCATTTGGTTTTCTGTTTTTAACGCACTTACTTATCTAGTCTTGGATTGTCATAAATCTTCCAATAGCTCAATTTCTATACAATTCCTATACGATTTTGAAGAGTTACCTGGTGTAAACCCAAGGTCCGATCTTAATGAAATTAAAATGTGACCACACGGGATGCACCAGCTTTCAAATAAAAAAAATAATCATCAAAATCGGTTCAAAAAATACAGCGAATTGAGAATCTTCTTCTTTTTTTAAGTCGGTTAAAAAGTGTGCGAAGTGACATTTTTAAGTCACTACGCTACGGTTTTTATTACGTGAATCGGGCAGCTGGTAACATTTTCATTCTGATAGGTTTTGCAATAGCAATTGATTTTATCATCAAATTAGTAGAAATCAGAATTTGATCAGTAATCATTAAAATGAAAAAAACATTAGAAACTCTTAAACTCATATTTTGTTATTGTTTACTTTCGTTTAATTAAGTATATGAATAATTTATAAATTTCATGTTTGTTTATAACTAATTTTTGTACAACCCTAGCACGCTTTTTAGGTGGCGACTCATATTTTGTTTACTTTTAATTATATGAACCATTTTTATACTTGTGTTTCATTTATTGACAATTTTTTGTACAACCCTAGAAGATTTTTTAGATTGCGAGGTGATCGTAAGCAAAAAGTATTTGAGTTTACGCAATAGGCACATTTCCTTGCGTAGATATAAACACTAGCGAGGAAAGGCGTGATGTTATTTCGACCGTACTTCCTACTGAATTTGCAATTATTTTATTGAATGAAAATTTTACGAAATAAGAATAAACTTTGGTAGTAAAATTACAAATAAATACATAGGTACTCGTAGTTGGAATTTTAGGTAAGTAGAATACAAAAAGGTCAGTCCGGACCTGCTCTTGATTGTTTATTATAAATAGAAAATCATAAAAATTGTGTCTCAAACTACTCTTATTTATTTATCTAGTAATTAGGATCATTTTATAACGAAAACTACTCTTGGAATATTTTACAAATAGGCAGTCGTTTATTTCCAATAATTCAACATTTTTGTTATGCTGTAAATATTCAACTTCAATAACAATAACTCAACGTGGAACGTTTGTCGCAAAACATTTTCAAAATCGCGCTCTCTGGGTCATTCACCCGCCCGTCGGATGATTCGGGCAACAATAGCGCTGCTGTCGCTCAAAATCGACTTTATCCGTGCGCGGTCTAGGCCCTTAAGTGGATAAATACTTTCATATGCATTTAGTGATAAAAGCTGTTATTTGAAATTACCGACAGACACTTCAATTTTATTAATCTGTACCTACATACCTATTATGGATAATAGATAGCACAATTTGCACATAGGTATACTCGTAGATAAGTAGGCATACCCGCATCTACCTCACATTCCGGTACCCTGTTGCCACAAAAAATGCAAATAATTTACATTTAAAGCCAGATTCGCAAAGCAATGGGTGGAGCCAAAGAAAAAAGAACCTGGCAATAAAAACTCTTCCTCCAGGCCACTCTTTTTCAATCATCAGTAACCACAATCAAAGTATAATACACACAACGTATCCAGAAAGATGCTGCAACTAATATACCAATTTATTTTCCACTGATGTCCCCCCCCCCCCAAGTATGAACCCTGGTTAACACTATTAGCAGTACCTACTGATGTAGTTAGGAGCATCAACCCAAAAAAGGATAACCCACACGGGAGCTATCGGTAATAAGAACTAAACTGCACGGTATTTCATTGTGACCGTGACCAAAACGAAAGCTAATTTACCAACATTTAAGGCCGAATTCTGATACGTCACTCAAATAAGCAGATACTCAAAAGTGAGGGTTGTGTATGAAAAATCGAGGTTTAAGGGCTGCTCAAGCATTTAAACAGCTCCTATATATTTGATCGACGCTTCAGTATTCACTCGTTAGTCGTTTGTCCGAATTCCATAGGCAATCGAATACGAGCTAACGAGTATAATAAGTGTGATTGCGTCACTAAGCTCGGCATCTCCGTAGAGATAGTTTATAGTTCATACCATAGGTAGGTACCTACTTACTGTAGCCGCTAGTAGCCAGTAACCCACATACATTGCAGACACAAAATCACGGCTGTCTTCGGGGAGTGATAGTTAGAGTGAGAGGCAGAGTCATATTTAGACGCAAACTCCGCCAGCTTTGTCTTTGGACCTAGGTAGGTACTTAATAGAATAAACGGCGAGCCTATAGTGGCTAACCGAGACCAGGAACTTGTACCTAGGTTTGTCGTAGCCTCGTCCGTTGGACAACTGGAGCACCCAGTAGGTGAGATTACAAGCCGAGGGAATGAGAGGCCCTACTTCTTTGGTCTTGGTAGTAATTCTATGGCAGTGACCAGTATGGAGTAAAATAGTTCGATTCATAAGGTCGTTTTTTTTAATATCAGATCGCCAAATTATCGCCGCCCGCCTGATGGAAAGGCATTGCGACGTCTGGCGATTGTGGGCGACTCTCACAGTACGCAATATGTAGGTACTTAAAAGTGGCCCTCAACTTGGCGAACTTGGTGGTGTGCATCTACACGCTCCACTTGAAGAACCCTGGATTGTAAATAGGAGGAAGTTCCGCCTCGATCGTTCTACAGAAGAACTACCTCCAGGCACCGTTCAGAAAAAAACATGCGATGTGGCTTACCTGCTTCTGAGGTTCGTTTAAATTTAAACCATCGCCAAGCCCGTCTTCTATATTCACTTAGGTAAAGAAAGAAAAGAAAGAAAAGACGTTTATTTCCCAAACACAGAGGCGACGTAAACAAGATTCACATTACAACAAAGTACAATAAAAAAACATGTGTAAGAAGGTCGTCGGTGCATGCTAGTGCACGCCGCATATGCTGACTTGGGCGGTGCCACATTGACCAGCGCTGATTTTCAGAGAAGGCCAGTGTGTACACTGAAAATGGCGTGCCCATCCCATCATAACTCGCAAGTGAAACAAATAACAGATAATAATGAAATGTGGATATTATAAATCAATAAACATAGCATACACACAAACCAAACAGAAAAAAAACAACTTTTTGTATGGAAACAAGACAGCGCAATTCAGAAACGCATCGCACCGCATCACTACAGGCAAACTGACACAGACAGCCGACAGCAGCTGTCACCCGTCACACGCACGAGACTGACACGTCATAGACACGCGGCCCGGCAATCCGCCGACTGCCGTACGTTTTCCTAAATTAGGTAGATAGGTATTTACCAAAAATCTAACCAATAACTTAAACTTAGGGCGTTCATGTAAGTTACTTCAACTTGCTTCTCCGGTAAAAAGGCAGCTTCGTAGATACGCCCAATAGTACTCGTACAACACGCATCTATTGAATCAAAGTATTCATTGTCTGCATTTGTCCATAACCATTCAATTGTGTACAGAAACCAAGGACTACTTTTTCTACAAAATTTTAAAAAAAACTTACTCAAAGGACCCATAAACTGGTCTTAGTGGGGTTTTAAAGGTGAGCGGGCGCGCTGACGCAGGGCCACTCCCGAGGGCGGTCCTAGCCCCGCCTCGTGGCACCGCGACCCGCCTATAAACCCTTCCATATAACAAAGGGCCTTATAGTATACGGCTTTCGAGATTATTCTTTACACTTCTTAAATATTTTTTGTATAAGAGTTGATACCTATTGTATTTATTACTGATATATAGATACGTTTTATAGATTCATCTAGATTTTTCTTGATAATAGGCGCTTTCGAAGGTTTAAATTATAAATATCTTTATTTTTTTTATTTGATTTTAGAGGGAATCAGATAACTTTTAACCATGTTTTTTTCGGTATCATTTAATTGACTAAAACGATGCAATAATTAATTTAGAGGGTGTCTAAACAAATTCCTATCTTTAGGGAAACATTCATGTCATATATTCAAACATTTTAGAGGGGCTTAGCAGAGGCGTAGGTACCTGATCCTCCTAGTTAACGCCCACATTTAAGGTTCACAGATTTAGGTAGCTAGGTAGGTTAGGTTAGGTTTGCCTATTTATCTATTTGTTTTTGGGTAACTGTTAATCAAAAAAACCTTCGTTTTGTACTGAAAAAAATGTCCCTTTCCTAAGCAAAAATATGTGCAGCAAATAATTATCTCAAAATAAGTATATAAATTTTAGCAGCTATTTAAGTTCGCGACTCATATATATTTACCTATACCTAACTTATTTAAAAATACTAGTTGTTAGAATGTTAAAAAGTTGGGTTAGTCGTCGGACCTAATCTATCCAAGTCGGATTGCCTTAAGACTTTAGTAGGTTTTGCTGTGCAATCAGTATATTTTGATGTGCAAATCATATTTTTTGTACGTTAAATATCTTTTTTTGACGCATTTCAGACCTTGGAAACCCGGACGACATTTTGAAGTAATTCACTAGAACAAAATGCAATAGGTCTGAAGGAATACAGCACAACTGGTACCGCGGTAGGCGGAATACATACGTGTAGCTTAGAAGAACAAGTGAGTTACGTGTACCTATCATAATTATTCATAACTAGCTATCCCGAGGAACTTCATAACGCATGAAAAAAGCCTTCCCTGAACTTCTACAATTCATTTAAGTCCAAAATTAGGACACTCGGTCTAGCCGTTCTTGAGTTTTAGCGAGGCAATCGAACGGCGATTCATTTTTATTTATCAGAAGAAGAGAAAAAGTAGATGTAAAATTACATCCATTTGGAATTGCATTAATATTCGAAGCACTAATTTAGCCTAATTAGATATTAGCGGTAGGCAGAGGGATTTCTTTAATTGTTCTATAATCGGGAGTATTTTTTAATTGGTATAATACCTCAATAGATGGCGCTAGGAGTCGTTACACACTGTCGACAAATTAATCGATTGATTTTCGGACCACACTTCCGAAGTTTCGGTCCAAAATTGACGGAGGCAACATTCGTGAAAGCGCGACTAATGCCCAACCTAAATGTATCCAACTCTTCCTAAACCCAATGCTGAACTGTATCTGAGAATCGTGCGGAGTATGGCCCTATACGGGGTTTCTGTATGGGCGATGAGATTTACGGCAACAGGTTATGCTTGCGAAGGAGAAGGCTGAGAGGGAGAGGGAGCGTACCCTCCCCGCTGAATACCGCAGACGGCGGCAAGGGCGCCGCAGACTCATCTACGCTCATGATCATCGACCTTCATGATCGGGGTCTGAGGACGCCGCGGCGGGTTAGAAAACCCACTGTCCTTACAAACAAGCAGGCTAGAAGGGTTGCGTGCAGCAGGACTGAGGCCGCGCAGCAAGCGGATTCACTCTCCGTCGCGGTATAAGACCAAACCCAAAGATGCGCGATAACACCTATTTATTTTTTTATTTTTTTGTTTTGGCAGGAAAAAAATGTTCCTCATGCGCACTTCCACGAGCGCGGGGACGCCCGTGGGTCATGTGGGGCTCTCACCCACTAAAACCGACCTGCCGTGTGCCTTACTCTGCGCCTGGTGAGTGGACCATCGGGGGCTGTGGCATAACGTCAATGACCCACTCAACGCTGGCCCACAGGTGAGATGCGGGCCCCGTCTTCAGACTTAGTGATGCCCCGCACACTTGGGCATCACTCCTCGCGGGAGACACTAATGCAGGTGGAGGGATCTTCCCGTCCCATCCACCCGCGGCCAAACTCAGGGCGGAAAATGAAAGGTAAGGGTCCCGTGCTGCCTACCCGCCCAATCGACTGACCGGCTGGAGAGCCGCGACAGTGCGATGACCTGCACGTGGTTCTTCCAGCCGGGACGACCAATGAGCCATTATGACTCCGTGGGCGGCCTACCGCCACCCACGTACTTCTTCGGGTGGTGGCCGTTGACCACCAGCACCCGCCCTGTACTCGGCAGTCAGTCGATAGACCTCGGCGAGCACCACCGCCTCTAAGTCCCAAGGGGGAGTTCCAGCCAACGCGCATGCTGCTTAGTTCTGCAGACACAGTGCGGTAACCACGTATTACCCTGACCATCAGGACGCGCTGCGCCCGCCATGGAAATGGTTTGTTTCGGACGGTCAGGGATCCCGCCCACACTGGGGCACCATACAGCGCCATTGATCGTACCACCCCCGTGTACAGCCGACGACAACCAATACTAGGTCCCCCCAGGTTAGTCAATAGTCGACCAAAGGCAGACGCAGTACCGATTAGTCTCGGCTCCAGCAAGCGGAAGTGCTCGTCGAAGTGCCACTTGGAGTCCAACACCAGACCCAAGTATTTTAGTGTACCTACCCTTGACCGGTACGAGTACTGCGCGATAATACCTGACCCAACCGCGGGATAGAGGCCACGTAGGTGACGAAAGTCCACCGGCGCCAGAGGGAATTCTTACAAATGTGGGCCTGGGGCGCCCGGCAATGGGCGAAAGGGTGGCCGAAAAAAAGGTACCCAAACTTGTATTATTTTTTTTATATAAAAATTTAGGCAGGCCGAAAGCGGAACTTCTGACTGTACTGGACCAGAGTTATGTGTGATTTTTGCAAGTAAAAATATGTAGTTTCTAACACTGACCAAAGCGAGATGTAGGTATGATCTCTTACAAAATTTTTTTTCGTGGTCTAACGCTTTACATTTTACTTATCAATAAAATAAAATAACATTACTGCATATCAATTCGTTTAGTCTGTGGTTACACAGACGCAACAATTTTAAACATTTAGATAATTATGTATGTACCTACCAATTGTAGTTTATTTTCATTTAGGATAGGCAAATTAAAATATATGGGGTTATCTATGGGATATAGGCATTATTTAGCGCCTATTTTGTAATTTATTAATTTCTTAAAGTCGTGCGAGGCATGTGCTACGGTAGCACGTGGTCGTTCTCTCTATTGTTATTGTGATGCATACCTCGTTAATGCAACGCACTAGTAGTACTCCTTAAGTATCTACTAAGAACCTACCTAGGTACATAGTAGATTATATGTACCTGTAGGTACCTACCTACTTATTATTCTAACCCACAACTAAATTATTAATTACTATGTAGGTTCCTAAGTACCGTATTCTGTACCTTTTATTATTTGCTTATTATTAGTAATATCTACTAATACACAATACACACTTTGTATCGCTCCCAACAGTTATTACATTACACCGAGCTGATTACGGTTATTGATAAGCGAGTTGATTGCTTGCCAACAAAACTACTTATTTATAGAACACATGCCAACATAACAAACCCGATTAAAAACATTATGTCGTTCCAATTTTAAACCGTTCTAAAAATACGTTGTAGAGCGCTCTCTATCCCACGTGTCGTTGTTCCACATCGCCCTTTCTCGAGTAGAGGGGGAGCGTCGGCCTGTGGGCGTGCCTTCCGTGCTCTGTGCCCAGCCACAAGTTGCGTTTACCACCGTGAGTTTATGCTCACCTGGTACCATGACGTCATTTTTACCTGCGGGAGAAATACGCGGAAACGCAACGTGTCTTTATACAGGCTTTGTACGAATGAAATAATGTAGAATGCTGTATGAATGAATAGTATTGTGAGCATGTAGGTTGGTATCAAAGAAGAATCTATTTCGTTTAATCAGTCTAGCCCCATAAAGGGCACTAACATATGAATTTCAAAATTTTACAATTTTATGTCAAGCGATATTTTGACAATACTAAATTAAGTACGTACATAAATACATCATTTGAAAACGATTCTTTCGCGGGTTCGGTAAGTTGGTTATGCTGAGATGATACCAGCAAGAAACTCAGGTAGATTACCTATCCATTTTAATTATCTTTTTAATAGATTTGTTAAAAAATTATATTATGCGAGTTGCTAACAGCAAGAAATCAGGATAACCATGCGTTTTTATCATTAAGATATTCGTCTACAATATAATAATATAATAGGTAGTTCTTTCAGCGAGTCACGGGGTCTGACGGCGGGATTCTGAATTGTGAATTTGAAGTTAAGTATCCGTTGAGCACATCAAATGTCAAAGTTTCTGAATTTTGACATTTGGTGTACTCAGTGGTTGCTCAATTAATGGTATAATACACACAAACAACAGAAAAATCAATAAAAAAATGCAGAAAAATAAAGGAGAACTTGGAACTACCAGATATGACTCTCGGTAGGTACTGACTTTACATAATTTATATAGGTACGCACGTGAAATTAATACCTACATCGCTACCTTTTTAGAGATATCGCTGAACGTCTGATTGATGCTTCTCAGGAACAAGACTGCTTATTTCCTGCCTCCAGAGAATTATTATCTACATTCAACCTGGCAATGCACCCTGAATTTGTCAATTAGCAACGACGCAAAAGATTTTTTTACACGAATTACTGTAATTTTTAACTCTGTTTATTCTTTTAATTAATTTAATCTTGTTTAACTTTGTTTTATTAGGTGTCTCTTTTTCTTTATTTTTTCTTAATTGTGCTTCAATTTGCTATTTTATTTTTGTTGCGGCTAGGTTTTTCTTAATCCATATACCTATTTTCGATGTTCTAGTATTTTTTCCCCTGTCATTGTTTCCACCATCAGGCCGTCACTGAAAACCAGCGCTGTCTGCCTTGCACCACGCAGACAGCATAACGCTGAGAGCAGGCCATTTATTCCCCTCTGAACATGTGGTCCGACTGCTTTGTCCGACTAATCGGACCACGTGAACTTTTTTTTCCTGTTGGTTCGATTAATCGCACTACAAGGAATCGCAATTCCGCTTCGTCCGACTAATCGGAACACGTGAACATTTTTTCCACATATTATTATTTTCCTTTTTTTTCTAAGCTATTGTTGTTTTAGTTGTTTGTTATTTTATGTTGTAAAGTGGAGTAATAAATGTTTTTCTTTCTTCTTTCTTCTAATTATTGTATGTACCTTACCTATACCTAACTCATTCTTCTTTGAGAACCGGAACTCATTAGTCAAACACGATGAAGTTTGGTCTCAAGTATACGTTGTTCTTGCGTTCCAAAGACGTAAATTTGATCGGCAGCGTGATATGAACTTCTAGGTAACACAAACACTTTTATTTTAATCTGGAAAGACTAAGAAAATGCGAGAATATCAGTAATTCTCTTCTTTCCTCTTGCTTGTATTATTTAAAAAACATTTTAACATCTTGCTTAACTATTCACTTTAGTGAAACACGGCCATGCTGCCGTGCTAAGCGCAAAGGCTGCATCTCCAAAAAACATGTATGCCATCGGATAGCTTTAAAAAAGACGCATCTAATGAACTAAGCCTTTAAGCGAGATCTTAGAGAACAACTCTTTTAGACATTCTTGAGAATGCCTCGTGAGTAGGTGAAACATATGTCGACGTTTATAATGTCTTCTATTTAGCGAAATTAGTGCAATTATATAAAAATACACATCTTACCCCATAGTTTTACAAAACTCCAATTATCTCGAAAATTACTTTTCGATATACCTACGCTTTTGCGCTTAGCAGGGCAACATGTTGGTTGATAAAATAATGCTCTAAGACAACTAAAGTAGTAAGCTTTCCTTGAATTTCATGTGCATTTATAAGGTATGATTGTTTACTCCATTGAAACAGAAATAAGCGGAATTCCAAGTTTATGGTCTGAACTGAAATTTTAAAGTTAGTTATTGATGTTGATGGCGAGGTGTCTGTGTGCAAAAAAGCGACCCTGGATGCGTACGTCGTGGTTATTAGCAATAATGTTCAGACATAAATTATATAAAATCACGCTTTTTGCCCACTGGGGTAAACAGAGACCACGAAACGTACTTCTTTCCCTTCCTCAAATGTGATTAGTGTTTTCATGCATGCTCGCCGGTTACGGGTTCTTTGAACGTCGCATATTTTGACATCTGCGATTTCGCGAAGTCTGCGAAGTCATATCATAGGTTCGTCTTGGTCGACTCTTACCAGCTTGTTGATGTTCATTTACAGTTGCTCAAACCTATCGGTCTAGAGAGGATTGATGAAATGAGATTGAGCAACATTCATAAATCCTCTCTACATGTCCAAATAATCTAAGCATAGTCTTCTATTTAGCGAAATCATTGCAATTATCTAAAATTCAACATCATATTTTCCATGGTTTCATTGGTTCCATTTCTTTTTCCACTTTGTTTTCTACATCTCTGACAGTACAATGTTTATTATTTCGTCCTACAGACACAGCAGCTTTATTCCTGAAACTTATGACAAGTTTCAGAAACCTTCCACAGCATTTATTTGACTGTCATGCTTATTTGATTATGTATTGCAGTTTAGCGTCAGCAATAAGTAAATAGACACTTACAGGTTAAAATACAGAGAAACGTTGCTTGCTGAAAGTTTGTACTTGTCGTATTTATATTATACGAAGACGTTTCCGACTGATGTTTTCGTGTGGTATAGGATTACTATCCAATCTGATATCAATCAGAGTTGCTCACGCCACCCATTTTTCGTTTGGCCTTATTTGGCCCGTAATGCAACATAAGGGTCATCAGTTAAAAATGGAATATTGTCTTATACATATTGCAAATTAATAATTAATTAAAAAATTAAATAATATTTCTTCTTCATCTTGTTGACTTGGTCTTGTTGTAAGTACAGTCTTTTTATTTTTTTATTGTCTACTTATTAGAGCACAAGGGAAAACTACCTAGATGCGAACACAGCAGTCAGAATGAATCTCATTATCTGTTCGTCAACATAAGCAGATAATATCTATTTTAACGATTCGATTCTATTTTTTATTGTTAACAAGAGTTATAATGTTATTTTAGTCCGTTCGTAACAAACAACATCCAAATCTATCAATGATGCAAACTCCCAAGTCAATTCAAGAACGTCATCTGAACCGTATTCAGTTTATAGTTATGAACAGAACGTGGTTCGTGTACATGAATTTATTAAACAGTCAAGGTGACGATCGATGAGGTCGCGCAATCGCACCGAACCTCTAACCACGTGGCTTTCGACAGATGGCACTAGTGTACACTGCGCATGCGTTACATTATTGAACGCACGCACACATACGCACAATATCTAAACACACTTACACGTTCTGACGTAAATCATATGTTGTCGGCTTCAAATTACTTTTGAGCCGAGTGATGACGATAGAATACAGCTGCAAGCTATTTTGAATCCTGTTTTCTAGGATTTAAGTATTTTTTTTGTGTTGATAGGGACAGAAGTGTGTGAGCTAAATGTCAGGCAACGTGCACCCGTGGACGTCAATTACCGTTTTATCTGTAGCAGTTTTACGGTTTACGGGACAACATACCGCTGCTTGATGCCACAAACTGCGTCCACATTCCTTATAGTTGAAATATTTTTTAGAATAACCATTGCTTTTAGATTATTATCGTTAACTTCTTGTTCAAAGATTCAGAATAAGTTATAAATCGATAAATTCTCTTTGGAGCTGTTTAAGTATGCTATTGTTGCCTGATTTACTTACAAAGTCTACTCATAAAGTTTGTTTGTACAAATAAGGCAATACGTCGCTTGTTATGAAAGCTGAAATAAGTACTGAATGTAGTACCGAGGCTACGTAATGGCAGTTCCCAACTCCATACTTTAGGTCTCGAATATTGGAAGTCTGCAAAGTTTTAGACGGCAATTTATTGTGTTTGCCAGTTTGGAACAACTTCTTGCCGGTGCTCAAGTAGGTCAGGTAGTAAAACGTACTTTGCATATAAATTAACGAGCAAATTTGGACAAATATTTCGGTAAGTCAAAGACTTCTAAAGGAAAGTATTTGTTTAAAATTATTACGAACATGGAATGAATGATAAGTGAGTAAGTCACACTTAGACGCGATAGCAACAGCTGCACAGTATGTTTACTGTTTATAAAATTAAAAATAAAGGTTGTGTTGTTGGTTACATTCACTGTTTCGGCACAAAGTTGCTCAATTATTTTAGCAAAAAAACGTACAAAACTACACTCAAAAAAATTATGTAAATGATTATTAATCCAATGCGTCATAAAAAACAACCTGTATTCTGTCACTAATGAGTAAAACGCGTTAAATGCTCAATCGGAACGGGTGACAAGTACCAGAGCCGCATAACGTACGAAGAAGTTTGTAGCGGCGACAGACGGAAGCCGGAAAATGTCTCAAATATTGCCATCGCACTAAATGCGTGTGACAATCTGACAATGCTAAGTGAGTGTACTGTACAGTCGAGTTTATAATGAAGATACATGTTTTGTTTGGATAATTGAGAATCAAAAAAATGGTCAGTGAATCAACTTCTACAAAATTTATGAATTCGAGAAGCAACGAAGCATTTAACGAGATTTTATTCGTTTTTGGTGATCACGGGTTCTAATTACTTCTTATTTTTACTCGACTTCACGCGACTTCAAGCTTTTTTTACAATAATATACATTTATTTCTTATTTACACTATTCTTAATTCAAACTTATTAAAATTTATTTTCTGCTTTTTAGTTGGATTCTATATAAAAGCGCGTTTTTTTAGTTTTTTTTGACCATTATTTTTTCGTGTATTTTTACATAATTATACCAAGCAAGTGATTACCTAATCATTGACGAAATGTATTTCTTGGAATTTTGTGAAATTGCGAAGAGGGGATCGTCACCAGCATGTGGGCGGTGTAATAACGTCCATGTGAATGGGAGGCGTTAATTTATTGTTGTGACATTTTAGGTTTATTTATTGACAATGATTTACTATCCATACAAATATGTGTAGGTTTATAATAATTGATCAAACGCCGGAGAATGACAATATGTAAACTTGATTTTATAATTACACACACATATCACGCCTATATCCGCGAAGGTGTAGGCAGAGGTGCATTACACACCCACAATTTGCCAGTTTTTTAGTCCCACGTAATAGGGGGCAAGCCTATTGCAGTCACCGGGCACACATATGGGTTATGTCCAAAATGGTCGAATATATTTAATAAAAAGTAGCAGCTATACCTATCTATTGTAATTTTGAAAATATAAATTTGAAACCCGTTGCCTTGCGATGGAATGTTGATGAAAAGCAACAAAATCTTACGTGCCAGCCGCTATAGCACAGCCAATTGAAGTCCTGGGCGTTTCGGACTAAATTTTTAAATAAAATTAACCTAAGAAAATCCAGGTTTTTGTATTTAAACTCGCAACCCGATCAAAGTTTTGCTTGACAGGTTTAAAAAAATGATGTTTTATTAGAGTCTTGGTATGTATGCCTTTCGTGTTAATAATTTGAATTATTATTATTATATTTTATATTTGAATTATTATAAACTTATATGAAATATTGATCTAAAATTACTATTTGACTAAAATTACTGCACCGGTGGTGCAATGGTATGTGTATGCGACTGCCGTCCCTAACGCCCAATACACCAAAACAAAAATTATTTGTGTGATCCACAAATGTTTGATTCGGAGTTTGGGTACCTATTTATGTATTTAGAAATGTATAAGTATGTTTATCAGTTGTCTAGATTTCATAGCACATGCTTATATTAGCTTATTTTGGGCTAGTAGACAAGCGGCGAACCCCCTGAAAAACTAAAATGACTGACCAATCAGTGAAAATGTGATTTCCCCAATACAAATTTGTACTTTTTGTAAACCTTGGACCAAAAGGCGTCGATTGATAAGAAAACAAAATTTGTGCGGTTGGGCTATAAATTGTCATAAACAAATTAATTTGTTAACTGATAAAAAGTTGGTTTTTATATTGGAAAATGATTTCTAAGGGTAAAACGGGCAAAATAGAACACTTTATACTTAGTGATTTTTTCGAAAAAATGCGTTTTAAAGAAGCTACAACCATTTTAAAGCGCAAAAATGGTCACATTCAACATTTTTTATCTCGGCGAGTTTTGATCGAATTCAAAAAAATCCTGCGGCAGAATACTTATCAGATCTTAAGCTTCAACTGACTATTTTTCAAAGTGAGAATATATACATTTTTTTTATTTAATTCTTGAAATTTTATGTAAGAAATATGGTTTTTGATAAAATTTTATCAAAAAACCACTAGTAAAATACACATACGTAAATCGCCTAAGTTTTGCCGAGCGCCTCCCGTAAGCACTAGAAGAATCAGTGGCGCCTGGCGAAAATCCCTGAAGTTGCTTGCATTATTTTTTGCAAGATGGGAGGAAGCGAAAGTCCTTAATTCTATGCAAAACTCCGAAGTTGCATAGAATTAGGTACTTACGCTTCCTACCAGCTTGCAAAAAAAAGGCCTAGACGAGTGGACAGTTTTAGCTTAAAACTTTGTAATTAGGTAGAGGTAAAATTACTTTATTTCACAATGAACATTTGATATTGAAACCACTGTGGAACCCACAATAATTTCCCGATAATAAGTAGGTAGGTATGAACAGTTTGCTCTCATATTGCTTTCCGCTCAAAAGGAAGTTACGCAACAAGACTCAAATAGCTTTACCCCTGTATATTATTATCACAGGATCTACGTAAAAAAAGGTATTAAGCCATCAAAATTTCTAATCCTCGGCTCAGATTATCAAAAAGTTTGTGTCGCCACCGAAGCAAACAAACTCACAACATCTGCCGTTTTCTCAGGAACGTGCCAAGTCCCCCTGGTCGCCTTCTACAAAGGAACCAAGCGGTGATTAAACCAGGACAGAAGTATTCACAACTCTAGAGGTGTGAGCGAGATGGGTGGGGGACCGGAACATTACACAAGCCCGTCTCGGTTGACGGCTCCCGAACAAAATGAATGGCTCGCCGGATTAAAATGCTTCGTAACATCGGTATGAATGGAAATAACAAAAAAGGTATGATTGCGTAAGTTTAAGTAACCGGCAGTAGAAATACTGATACCTAATTATACGAGCTCAAAAATCTATAGTAAGTAAGTAAATAATTTACAAGATGGTTCAGTTTATTCTATGAGTGTCGATTTACATCCATATCCATACAATCGCGCCGTTTCCTGATTTAAAGTCCAGATTTCAGTAATTCTTTCACATGCTTGAATGTTCAAGTCTGAAATTTGTATTTTTCCATAAAATAATATCCACACGAAACATTTTAAAAACTGTGCGAATATTTAGGAGACTAACATTTTCTTGTTAGATCCCTTTCCATTTGAATTCTTTACAAGGACATCCATTATTTATTATTCGTTCTCTGTGTTTATCTGTGGTATCTACGTATCTATAGCTATCGCTTACTTCCCTGTGGCTAAACTTTCTAAGAAAAAAATAGTTTCAGGTTTATCTGAGTTTAAGCCTTAACTCAATGAAACGTTCTGTTTTTATACTGACTTCGAGCTGACACTGAAAATGTAGTCACCTACTTCTTGAGTAAGAACCAAGCTGTAAGTTTGCCAATCGTAAGCACATTTTTAACAGACGTAGAACATTTTTTCGAAAAATCACTCGATTCCTAGGAGCGAATAATTCACAAAACAAAGATAGGAATGACCTATTTAGGGCGTTTAAGGTTATCACTATCAAGTAAAAATAGGTAGATTCTTTACGAAAATTGCCTAGAAGTTACGACAGCCCGTCATTGAGCTAAAAAGAAGGTTCTTAATTCTCTCTCCACCGTTCTTCCCATGTCTGTGCAAACTTAATAACAAGAAATAAATTGAGAGCGCGAACTGAATAACCATAAACTTGTTGTCCTGAACACGGTGCGACGGTCCTTCTAACCTGTGCGGTATCTGTTACAAGCCTTTGGATAGCGTGTCATCGATGGAATCAAGATACTTTTTACCTTGACTTTTTTCCGTCTCTACAAAAAAGAATGTTCTGAAGAGCTTTATAGACAAAACTGATATATCTAAACGTTACTTAATCGTGACAAGGTACCAGACCCTATTGCTCCCCGAGACGTTTCGGATAGACTGCATGTGGTTAAAGGTTGACTTAGAACTGGATCTTCTTCTTTTTTTAAAAACGTGGCTCCATCAATGTTCATAGATGATTTCGTCAATGTCAAGGTAATGCTTGATTAGTTGATAGTCCCGCACAGAAGAACTAGTTATTCCTAACTAGCTCCAGGTGCAGGACAAGAAACGTTGTTCGGTATGTGAGTGTCTGGGAACCCGATTTTTGCGGAGCGCCAGAGGTAACCTAAAAAGCCATCAGCCACGCGCTCAGCAAAAATCGAATTCCTAGAACAGGTTGGTGATTAGTGTATGTTCAGCGGCGTCTACGTGACATGTCATTCTCAACTACCCGCGCTTGTTGACATAATATCTTTCTCTTTTACATCTCTTGCAGAAAACGAGTTCTGAGAGAAAAGCCTTCTATTTTCTGTCACACCATTTCAGTTTGAATTTGCCTTCTCTCTGGTTCGTTAATCTGAGTAAGAAAAACACTTCTTTGAGGAATCAATCTGAGATTTGATATTAAAGTGTTTATTTTATAAAATAAAAGCCATCACCATGTCGAGAATTTTGTCAATTACAATTTTTATCATTATTATGTATGGATACTAAAATCTTTTTAATAACTTCTGAGGTTAGTATGTAGTGTTGTATCTATTGTGTCACACTTCTTACTTACATACCTGCTTAATAGTCTTTTATACACACACAATTTTACTGTTTTATTTTAAGTACCTAAGTTTATATATAAATAATAAATATCATACAGATTTAAGACATTTATTTAAAGTAATAATATATCATATAACATTACGTCGAAAGTGCGTCATAAGTGTCTTCTAAATATTTATAGTCCAAGCGACAGCGAGCCGCAATTAGTCTATCTGTCTTCACAGGAAGAGGTATGTCTCCATCTGTCTTTGCGCTCCTGGTCATAAAGTCGAGTGCCTCTTCAAATTGATGGATAGTCAGGGACATAAATTCACGGATTCCTTGTGGTTTAACTAAACCGAACCATTGTTATACTTCTTCGAATTTTAATTTGAAAATAAATATTTGTTTGTATTGATTATTTTTAACTTAGGTATGTAATAAATACTCATTTTTGGTTGTGCAATTTTTTAGAACCTTAAATACGAATATTTGGTTGTTTGTTTGTTTCTTTGTTGCTTATATCACTTAATTAATATGACTGAAATTCGGTCCACAGGAAGCTGAAAGAAGAAACTAAAAGGAACAAAGGATATCTACTTTTTTATATTTATTTTTTTGAAACATTGCGTTTTAAAACTGAACAGTAATGTGACGGAAACTACATGATGTCCAATGAAACGTGTTCAATAAAACTCAATCTGTGTATGATTGTATGTACTTTTACCGCAGGGGCTAATGGTACTGTGCCGGGTCGACGCCCGTGCGACAAGGAACTCAATATACTTTTTGATAAGTTGGAACGAGATAGAGCAACGAGAAGTGCTGGCAAATACGGTCGTAAAGTAAAACACGGTTTGTGCTTTTTGTTCGATTTAACTTAGAACTTGGTTGTGAATACGAGTGTGGGCCGAAAATTTGTGGGAACAATCCTCTGTACAAATAGTTTCAAATTAGGCAACGAAGTGGGTTTCCCGAGGTGTGCGGTTGGGCCTTTGTTTATTTACGTCGACCCTTCTGGAGTGTACAGGGTTTGTCAATACGTAGATAGTCATATCGAACTTCACTCGAAACACTTCAATATTAATTAAGAAAAGCACCTGTAAATATATAATTTATACCTGTACCTACATGCCGCCTTAAACAGGGTGCACATCATGAGTAGAATCTGTGGCAGATGCCATATCAACATTTCAGGGGCCCTTTCGTACGGTTTACCTGATGGATGAGTGATGATGACAGACAGATGAGGAGTCTGGCAAAGTGGTGAATGAATCCTAATTGCTTTTATTTTTTTTTAATTTCGCGTGTCGCGGCCGCACCTACGTCCATTGCCGAGCGCCTCTGGTAGAGACTGAGAGAATTCCCAGTGGCGCCCGGCGAATCCTAATTGCTGGAAATAAAACGCCGAGTATATATTCTTACCAGAACCTTGTCGTTAAGCAGGTGCACCACGTCCAGCTGAGGATGAATTGGGCTCTGAATATGTTTGTTATCCACTAGCGGACTAGTGGACGCCCGCGGGTTCCCTCGCGTGAAATAGTTATATGGTTCCCGATTCACGCGGGAACATATTTCCGAGGTTAAAAGTAGCCTACCTATATTAAGTATACCTTATTCCATCAGTTATCTGCCTGTAAAAGTCCCGTTTAAATCGGTTCAGTCGTTGCAGAGATTAGCGGGAACAAACAGACAAACAGACAGTCGAACAGAAAGACAGACAAAAATTTTAGAAATTTATATTTTTGTGTAAATATAGTAAAATAATGCATGAAAGAAAAATAAATGCAGTGGAAATGAGAAGTTTGAGAAGTATGACTGCGGGTGACATTGGTTGATAAAGTAAGGAACAGCGTGATACGAGAACGTTGCGGTGTATCAGAAGATGTAGTGAGTAAGATCGAAAAGGGATGCTTAGATGGTTCGGGCACGTAGAAAGGCTGGATGAAAGAAGATTGACGAAACAGATACATAAGGTGGGCGTGAATGGACAGGCAGGTAAGGGTCGACCTAGGCGAACGTACTTCGACCAAAT
Organism: Nudaria mundana; assembly: GCA_963556515.1. NCBI lineage: Eukaryota > Metazoa > Arthropoda > Insecta > Lepidoptera > Erebidae > Nudaria > Nudaria mundana. The sequence continues at coordinate 17,322,327 of OY748292.1, read as the reverse complement.
CGGAGGTGTTTTGACCAAAGGCCAGGTCAAGAGTATCCATAACCTAATCCATAAGCTTGCATGTTATGAAAATGGAAGAAGTGAAATAAGTATGCCAGGATCGTAGCAAGTGGAATTCCATAGTTCTGCCTACCTCGTGGGAAAGAGGTGTAACAATATGTATGTATGGATGTATTGATATAGATAATCATTAATCAGATAAACACATTATAATATCGAGAAAAATGTTATGAACCACTGTTTTTACTGCCCTCCGAAGGGTGGCTATCCCTGGTTATGACCTGCCCCAACTATTATAATACGTAAACAATAGGGAGGGCGGTGCGAGGTTAAACACAGGTAGCGCTAACCAGATATTTTTATATGGTTGCTTATAGAATAAAATTCCGTGGAACAATTAACTCTTTCCCAATACACACGGGATCACATAACGGGATGAGACGTTTTGTACATTTTAATCCAAATCTATTCTATGGTTTGCGCATGAATTGAGCGAATCAATCAATCAATTAAAAGTTTACACTCTGTTAAGTACACACCCCTTTTACACAGTGATTAGTAATTAGTGTGAGTTCATAGGGGGGATTAGGACCACTTGGAATAACGTAGAATATAACTAGCTTTTACATTGTGGCATTGACACTAAAACTGTAGAGAATATTAATACCTAGATATATGTTATAAGCAGTGAAGTATGCTAACTTTTTCTAAATCGAATCACAAAACTATAGTCTTGGGCTGGACTCGATCCAGGGATCCCTTTCCAGGAAGGACGTTCTTCCTGGATGGCGCTCTGGCGACGCCGTAAGTCGCGATATTAACACAATGTGATCACTAAATTAGATGTCTTGGACTAGTGGTGTCTTGGTCAGTTTGTAGAACGTTCCTCCTGGAAAGGGATCAGTCTCTGGTTCGATTTCAGGCTAAGACTGTAGTTATTGTGATTCATATTGTAAAATTATAATAGAGGATATTCACGCAAATGTTACCGACGTTCCAACGTAACAAAATAGTGCGGTTTTGTTAAAACGATAGAAAGTTAATATATTTAATGATTTTGTGATTGATTTATTAGGTATCACCAAGTCGAGTAAAAAAATGTTATAACTCTATTTGACTCCTCAGCAGTCCGAGCGAAAAAGTAAGTAAAAAGGAGAGGAGAAAGAAGAATGTTTGGTTTAATCTTGTAGGTGCTTGCAGTAATTGAAAACTCCCGTCACAATGATGAAAATGCCAATGTTCACACAACACCATAAGCTCGCATTAACGCGAGTTGATTAGGGATATTACCAACATACCTGATAAACTTTAATCAACGCGCTTTAATGCCCGTCATTGTATTATATGAGTTATGGAAGTTTACAAGGTGAAACTGACATTGTTCCCGCTACAGGTTAGTTCACAGGACTACGTCATGAATCAGGCAAAAATTGTGGTCCGCGGCTGTGAGAAGTCATAAATATGCTTTTTATAATATGATATAAAATAAAATATATATTTTTTAATCATCTATATAATTGATAAAGTTATTGATTTGGCAGTACAAATAAGTGACGTTATAGTTTTGTATTTCAAACAACAGCGACATAAGAGAAAAATACCAACTGTGACAGCGAGGTTCATCGTTTTGACCAAAAAGAATGTGATTTTGATTTTAAAGTCGTCGTCGACCGAGGTGAAGTCCATGATTTCAGCGATGTGGCCTTAGGCGATGGTATTAGCTTCAGTCGTCTAATTCAGGTTTCCATAAGACTGGTGAAATGACTCTGACGAGATGGTACCTGCATAAAGAGTTATAAATAACACCACAAGTAAAGTGAAAATCAAACGCCCAACGCGAGACTATTAATCAAATCGTTTACTCTAATTAATGCTCGCTAAAAACAAATATTAAATAACACGTAAGTGATCCAAACAGATATTAAACTAATGAAGTGCGGAAGCAGACGGCCTCGCTCTTTAATTAAATCTCCAACAGTGCGGCAGCGTGCCGAGAACTCGATGAATATTTTAAACAGTACCAAGGGGCTAAGGGTTTTATTTTATACAGCCTATTCAACAATATTAATGCTGCAATAAGGAACTGGTTTCTCGTTTATATGTTTAAGATTAAATTTCACTCAAAAATACAGATACCTACCCAATATAAAATTATCTTAAACTAAGGGACAGCAATAAAAATCTAGGGTCTAATAGGTACTGAACGGCACTCGGCGCACATTCTGGCAGACATACAAAGTTCTGCAAAATTCCCTAAGCTTTAAAGCGCTAGGTTTTTTTTTAAAAATAACGTCCTCTTTCGTCCGTTGCCGGCGTCTCTGGTACCAGAAGGTATTTCCAGCGGCGCCCGGCGAACTTTGGCCACCTATGTGGAACCTTCGGTACAGAAAGAATTGGGCTGACGTGATGTGTACCTCTAATGCTAATAATAAGAACCTGGTATTCACCCAGCATTTTTTTAGATTAGCAATTAGATATTTTATGACAGAGAGTGAGTGAAGGACGCAAGGAAGAAAATTGATTAGGTATTTTAACTCAAGACTACTAACAATTTTTTAAGCTTTTACCCTTAATTTTCGGTCCTTTCGCTCTGGTCGCCCGCGCCCCATCACTTCGTCCGCGTGGTAATTTGGAATTTATCCCGTTCCCGCTTGTTATTATTATTTTTCCCGTCGCGTAACCCGTAATATCATGAAGCTTTTATTTTAGAACGAATTTCATTTCCATAAAATATTTAAGAGTAAGTTAACCCTAAAAGATAGATACCTATACGCTACCGCGCTTTATTCTAGAACTTTTTAAGAGGAACAATTCTTTAGTACATAATTTTAATATAATATTAACCGTTTGGCCAACACACGCAACGGAAGTTCTTAAAAGAAATAATTTTTCCCCGTTTTTGAAACATATCACACTGCTGCTCCGCTCCTATTGATCTTAGCGTGATGTTATATAGCCTTCCTCGATAAATCAAACCAGTACTTCCTGAGATTAGCGCGTTCAAACAATCAAAATCTTCTGCTTTATAATATTAATATAGAGAGATACCTGTATGACGGATTAACCAGCCTCTCATAACCATTACAATACCAATACGGTACTAGTAAGATACCCCGGGTTCTATCTAAGTACCTTGGTATATACATATACGGATATTGATTGATTTAACTAAAATACCGGATATCCGAACCCTCCGGAAAGCGGATAGACGTTGCAAGCGCGTTCACTGCGGTGCTGACCTACCTCCGAGTTAACGGATGTTAAATACATAGAATTTAATGACCTTTTATTTTTTGAATCACCACACCGCGTGCCGCACCCGGGCCCGCCCCAACGTCCTACAATATTTATACACATAGTTGTGTAAAAAAACCTCCTCGTCATTGCAGACTGGGAAGGCTCCCAGTTCCCAGAATGCTGGTTGCGTTACAACGTATAATGGCGATCTTAATACCTACATAACTATATGATACCAATATCTGGCTCAGTTCTGTACTGAGAAGCATTTTATTTGTATTAGGTGCTCGCAGATCCACTTGTGTAGTTAAGTTTGCTTGTTCTTAGATACCATACAAATCTATTATCTAGAATGAAAAGTAGGTAGCCTGAATTAATGAATTTAATGTTTTTTTATTTATAACTACTTACCTACTCGTATGTCAGATTTGCACTTTTAAAAGAACAAACTGTGGCATAGCTTTGTTGTCTCGCTGCGAAACAGGCTACCGGCAGTTAGGGTTGCTCTCCTAACCCCACAGTACTAACCCTTCTCACCTGCGCGTGACACTTGGCTTTAGTGATTAATTACTAATCCTCCATCGCCTGACGTTTGTTTGAAATTGAAAGCTTTGTAAATAAACCCAATCAACATTTAAAGATTTAAATATTAACTGGTAGTAAGTAATGACACGCTTGGTATAGAGATAGAGACAATTATTTGTAGAAAAAGACTGTTTACTTTAACTATTATTTACTTAGTTCTATTCTTATTTCCCTTTCATAAATTCTACACTACTCTTTTAATTTATTTAACTGGCTATCCATTCAACTATTATCTGGAAGATGTCAGTCTAGAAGTCTAGACGATAAGACTGGTACTGTATAAGTAATTTCTCTTTATTTACATATATGTTTAATAAAGAGTATATTTGATTTATAAACTTAAGACTAACGGGTCTTTTACGCGATTATTGAGATATATACATACCTCTTTATTACCCGACGTTTATTTGATTTAATTGATTTAAAAATGTATTTGAGTGCTTTACCTAATAGGTAATTCTTTTCTAGTCATAATTATGTATCCCCGAAGAGGCCACACAGGTGATCAAAGTCCGCTGGGCGCCACTGGATATACCTTCTGCGTGTGTACCAGAGACGCCCGGCAACGGACGTGAGAGACTATTCCACTACTTAATTTGAAATTTCAAATGAAGTTGTGGAATAGTGTACAAGAGTGTTTGTTCATCGTGTATTACTATGGGTTCCGCTAAGTGCCAACAATCGAAAGTATAAACTCATAATAATGTTAATTTTACCCATTTTTCTATTTAACATTATAATTAATTGGATTATAACGTTTATAGAGACATTGCTAAACGCCTAATCGATGCTTCTCAGGACCAGAAGGATCTGGCTATTTTCTGGCCCAAAGAATAAGTATCGCCATCCAACGTGGCAACACAGCCAGCATTCTGGGAACCTTCCCAGTCGGCAATGACGCAGAGGATTTTTTAAACGATATTTTGTAATGTAAATATTTTTAGTCTATAATTATGTTTATTTTGTATATTGTAAATCAATTCTTAAGTACATTAATTGGAGAACTTAGGAAACTGATACTTAAAAATTGCTTTATAATCATCATTGTGCTTTGTAAAAGGTTTAAACCTAGCTAGGTAGTTACATAAAATAACCCTAAAACATTCAAATACGATAAGTAGGTATGCCTAATAATATGACAAAAAGCCATCAATTGACTTTGAACCCCCGACAAAAATTCTCAATTGGTATGATTAATAATATGAGGGTTAAAATCAATATAGTTGGGGCCAAGTTGACACCGATTGAACCCTTAAATTGTGCCCAGTGAAACAGACAGTTCAAACCTACTTGTAACATGGTTAAGTAGCGGATATAATTTGGTATGGCTCGGTATACTGTTATTATAGTCAGTGATAAAGCATTTTCGGTTATGGTTTTTTAATGGTACCATGTTAGACAGTGACGTTGTGTGTGGCTTTCGTGTTAATGTTTCTTATAATATTGATAAGTATTTATATCATTACCTATAAGCCGCGCAAGATGACAATGGAATTGGCGGCCATGTTGGTGACGTCATAAGGGATAAATACATGATTGCAAACACGGCTGTAAACGTGGTATTAAAAAGAGCTCTTTGCTGGCTACACAGTTTAAAACCAAGTGTTGTATCCGTACTTTTCAACGACGTACTTTGATCCTTCTCTTCGCTCTGCAAAATAGCGCCTTGGACAACAATAATCATTTTAGTCCCTTGTCATGAAAACTACTATTTAATATAATGAAGGTTTTAATATCTAGTAAATATTGTAGATTACATTGAATTAAAATATTATGTTATTACTTAAATGTACATAGGTACCTTTCTAACTTATGGGCTTAACTTATCAGTTATCACATAACTTTAAAATAAATAAATTCAAAGAAATCTATATTAGGCGTCACAATATTCGTCCCAATTTGGCGCCAACCCAGTTTTTCCAAATTATGGGGTTGCCACGGATTGGGAATTAGTGTTGCCGCGTTGTGATCGTAAGTACAGACTATGCGTAATTTACTAATTAATTACTTCGAATTTACTCAAATTCCAAATTAAAATACAATATAAATCATCTAAACCTATATTTACTTCTACGTCTACCAGCTACTATTCATAAAAGCAATTATACTTTAATTAGGTATTAGTAATAAACCTGTTTAGGACCGATTCTTTTATTTTAACTAATACATCCCTGTTCTTCTATAATTCTATTGCTATTTGTAAAAAAAGGTCGGTAGAGTACCCATCAGATGCTATAATAATGGGGATGACTACTGCCAAGCAACTGGAATTGTTTTCACAGATAGGTACGTTTCAAATAGAAGACTCGGTCCCTAGCAGGTAGGCCATTAAACACCAATTGGTCACGCACTACTTAATGCATTATTATTGTATATTAACCTATGTAGGTACCTAATATTAGTACTTATCAATGTTTTATTTATTATAATGTATTAAATTAGTTCATTCACTGCACACCGCACAATAATCACATACTCCACAATAAAAGCAAGCACAAAACAAAATAAAATCAGTTCTCTCATAATATTGCACTGAAAAAGCACACGCATTAATTGAAAAGAAGTCAAAATGTTCGAATATTTTAATGTCTTTATAAAGGCCCTTCCACAACCACTTTACTCAGTGGAAATGAGCGAATGTCGTCTTTGTCATCCATTGAGTGTGTTCATATCTTCTTCCTCGCCAATTTGGAGGATCGCCTTCTGAATCACACGCTTCAGTTTTTTACGGGACTCGTGGGATCGCAGTGTACGCAGCTCTGACGCTACAAAGTCACCGAATATCTGATGGAGGAAATTATGTATCAATTAGTTATATATTTTCAAGCCAACATTGTAAGTCCTGTAAATCTATACTTAAGGCGGCACCTTGAAAATTTTTATGTTTTTTGACTCACTGTATCTCTCAATCTGCGCAAGTAGGTATAATGATTTTCAGATATACATTATTTAATCATATAAACTAAAGTCTGAACAAGCTGAAAACACGTTTTCTGATAATTTTCTCCATAGAAAATTAAGCCAAAGTAGCAACGTCTATTATCTTTTTTTTGTTTAGTGTAGATAAACAACAACATATTAGATGCTGAAACTTGACCACATGAAAGGTATTCAACTGTATTAAAGTCTGTAAAAATTTTTTTTAACAAATATTCTGTACTTTTTGTACAAATGGAGGAAATTAATTTGGCACTTACGCCGTCTAGTTCTGGCGCGCGTACACTACCCCTTTCTCTTTCAACACTATACGGAAGTCTAGCGCTCTATTCCTTTCCCACTTTGCGATCAGTCGTCCGCTACCTTTGCCAGCGAGCGATTTTACCTTTTCCGAGTTGTCGCCTTAAGCTTAAATAGAACGAAAGCTCGTAAAACGCTTGGATGAAAGAGACGCTTGATTCAAGATAAATCGCAATCGTATGTTGCCAAGGGGTCCCATTAAGAATTTCGGGGATGTTATCATGACGTGCACGCGCTACGCTAGAATCTCGTCAGACTAGGAGTCAGACGAGGCTCCCGCAAATATAACCAAAGTTCCAATCCAATTAAAAAAATCCAGTTAAATGAAAATAGTCTCAGCCTCAATAACGTGGTAGAAACAAATAGGTACACAGATGATTTACTTAATGGCAAATGAATCACCTCTACCCACTCACAATTTTCTCAAAAGTGTATTGGGTACCTATTTCCTTGACGGTGTTGTTTTAATAAATTAACTTTCAGTTTAGATTGAGTACATAATAATGAAACTATGGGAACATAAAGTAGTAGGTACCTGACACTCGTCTGCATTAAGTCCTGGTCGAATTTTCGGAGTGAGGTCCTCAGGCCACATATGTGGGTGAGCACTGGGTGGTAACGGCGGAGGAACAGAAGCCGCAATCCTAGACGGCATTTTAATCACGTGTATTTTAGGAGGAGTATTGGTCTCGGCATTGTTCTCAGTCATTAGTTTGATATGAGCCCGTGCTGCTGCACCAAACTCTTCTTCTTCATTTGCTTGGAACTCTGCGAGCTAGAAGAATTATTTACATTAGCAGATAATTAATGAAGTATAGTGAAGGCATTTGCGTTAGGATCTCTCACAGTCTCACGCAAGTTTAGTAAACCTTGAGTTTAGTTAGGTAATAGGACAAATTCAATCTGCAAGTCAACATCTGCTACCCAGATAGGTAGGTCTACTACCTCTTATGATACTCGTATTCTATACCTATATATAGCATAAAATCCCCTAATTAATAAAAGAAAACTAAATTTTTCACGGTTCATGTTGTGACTTTGTTATTTTATCCAACAATAAACTGTAATAAAAAGTAGTAAGGCTTAAAACTTCATAAAAACCAAGTCGGACAGCTGACATTTTTTAACTGTGCAGAAACCTTCTAATATTGATTGATTTAACAACCTTATTTCATAGGATTTAAGAGCGGTATGTGTTTTGGAAGTACCTAACAAACCCGGGTCTGTGTACTATCCGTGTGTATCTGTTTACACATCGACAAGCATAGATTTACTAGTCGACATGTTAACACTATTGATCGGTCAGACACTCTCTGAGGAAATGCTAGTCTTGCCAAATCTATATATTTAATACGACAAATTGTCTGTCCGTCTGTCGCGTTTTTCAATTTACATACATTTTTTTTTATATATTTTATACATTCTCTCGGTCCTCTAGTAGCTCTATTCATCCTCAGAGTTATTTATTATAACTTGTCACTTACAGCATTACGGCAGGGACATAATGTTTGAATAAAAACAGCGTCTGGCTGTTTTCGTTCAAACATTCAATTCAAATTCAAAGTCAAACATGCTATACTCCCACCTAAGTTTGTCACTAACAGCCTTGTGCAACGTTGTGTTTATATTTCCTATATAACACATTCACTAAAATGTACACTCACCCCTCTGCACAATAGGTACGCACTCAAACCCATTCATGACACAAAGCTATTCTTTACTTACACATAATTAGGTAGGTATATCTTAACAACCTCACTAAAAATTTGCATTCATTTTCTAAATGGACCCACTAGTTACAAAACTAGGGATTGATTGTTTACTTCTAATTAAAGCATAAATGTACCTACAAGCCTACAACATAACGGGGACCTGGAGATCCGTAACACAGGTTTCGTACAGACTTCAGCTCTCGCAAAGGAATAAATTAATGAAAACAATTGTCTGAATTGTACCTATGTGAGAGAAATAAAATCATACCTATATAATCGTAATACAAAATTCAGAGCTTACTCAACAAATTCAATCACTAGATAATAATTATAATGGTGTATACATTAAGGATTTAAATCCAAACCCATAGGTACAACCATACAAATAAATAAAATTTTACTGTCTGTATTTTATACCAAATTCCAAATTCCAAAAGCTATTCACTAAATAAATAATTACCTATTTAAGTATTAATAAGTACGGCAGGTGCCCATATAATAAAAAAACGCAACTTTTTTTATCTATCTGTCCGTCTGTCTGTATGTTTGGCTTATCTCTGAAACGGCTGGACCGATTTTAACAGAACTTTCACTAGTAGATAGCTGATGTAATAAGGTAAAATATAGGCTAGGTTCTAGGTGACTTGGGAAGCATAACACTATTTTTCGCGGGTGAAGTCGCGGGCGTCTCCTAGTGATACAATAAAATTCAAATAACAAAACAAACAGCACGTGTGACTGTTAGCGACACGTGTCTTTTCGTACCTCGAGATTAACCGCATCGACGGTGGTGTCTAGGGGGTCGGTGACGGGCGTGCGCATCAAGTAGGACAACGCGTCGAAGTACTCCCACCCACTACGAACCACCTGCCGTCGCTTTATCTTCCTCAATTCGTTATTAAACTGCGTTCTTAAATTGTGCACTTTCCTGCTTATCTCTTCTGTCGACGTCTCAAACTTCTCCGCTAAATATTCAAGCTTCGATTGCCTCGTATTCCGATCTTTATGTAATGGATGCTTCTGGTCCCACAACTCTTTACACTCGTGTTCCATAGTTTCGATCAACTTCATTGTGTTATCAGAATTCCAGTTCAGTTTACAATCGCGAATACAGTAATCCTTCTCACTCTCCAAATCGATTTCTATTTTTGGCGAGAACATATCGGATGAATTTGAATTGGAATCCATTATGACGAGAATTCGAGATTGACGTTGTAATATCTAAACCGCTCTAGCGAGACTGAGGGGTAGGGCGAGCGCGAGAGCGGTGAGACCGGTGTCTGCCCGAACGGCAACATCGCATTGCGTATTGTAGCGAGAGAGCGTCTGTCTGTGTACTGTGTAGTGTGTGTAGCTGTAGCACCACGTTGCCGCTCCGTACGATAGCGCGTGCACTCGCTCGTTGTAATGGTATGTGTGTATTGCTTTGCGCTAACTACGAAGCGCTAAAAGGCTAAAGAACTGAACCATGTAACCATGTTAGTGACTATTAGCACCGTTTGTATTAACAAAGGAAGTTTTGTGAGGCCTAATCTGAGGCCATTGAATGTAGGTTAAGTAGATACAGAATATTATACGTTGCTATCAAAAAGTGAAAGCGTAAAACGGGATCACGCTGCTCGTACGTAACTGATATGTACAGGATTTTGGCAGCAGAGTAAAAATTCTACACAAGTAGGTACCTACCTACCTACATTTTATTAGGTAAGTACTAGGTACCTACCGATACTTGCTGACTTCGTACCGCCTTAAAAAGGCCTTCTGCGAGCAAGTCATGCTCGCGAAGGAGGCGGCCGAGAGGGAGGGGGAGCGTACCCTCCCCGCTGAGATTCGCAGTCAGCGGCCAGGGCGTCGCAGACTCATCTACGCCCAGGTCCATCGATCTCCATGATCGGGGCTTGAGGACTGCAGGATAGCTACCCGCCGTCCTTACAGAAGCAGGCTAGAAGGGTTGCGTGCTGTGGGGCCTTTGCCCCACAGAAAGCAACCAGATTCACTCACCGACGCGGGATAAAACCCAACCCCAACGACGCGGGATTTTCATTCAGACCAAACCCCCCAAGAGGCCACACAGCTGGCCAAAGTCCGCTGGGCACCACTGAAAATACCTGCTGGGGTCACCGGAGACGCCCGCAGCAATGGACATGGGAGCGGCCGCGATCTCGCGGAACTGAAAAGAAAAAAAAGCTTTATTGAATTGGTTCAGGGTCAGACAGACTTACAAAAGTGATATAAATAATACAACATTACAAAACATACGTAGGTCACACTATAAGTTTTGCGTAACTTAAAAAAAACAACATGTTAAAACCAAAATATTATGTTTGTTGCTTTTCAAAATACTCTCCTTTACATTTTAAACATTTTTTCATGCGATCGAACCAATTTTTAAAAACAGGAGACCACAGATCTGAATACATGTTTTCTACGTGCCGATTGAATGCTATCACTGCCTATTCGGAGTTGGTAAAAGTAAAACCTCTCATCAAATCTTTGATTTTGGGGAAAATACAGAAATACAGGGTGCTAGGTCGGGGCTATGCGCAGGATGGGTGACGAGTTGTACTTTTTCGGAAGCTAAAAATGACTTTGTTTTGTTGGCCGTGTGTGAAGAAGCGTTGTCATGATGTAGGAGAACGCGGCTTTTGGGTCGTCTTTCGCGAACTTTTTCTAATACCCTGGGTAAACAAATGGTAGAATACCACTCGGCATTAACACTCTTTTGATCTTCAGGTGGAATTGTACAGATGGGACCCGTAGCTAAGGAAAAAATGCGATCATTTTTTTACCAACGTTTCTCGCCTGCCTCACTTTTGTTGGCTTGTTCTCATTTTCAAACACCCATTCACAAGATTGCTGTTATTTTTCGGGTTCAAAACAATAAATCCACGTTTAGTCTCCTGTGACAATGTCATAAACAGCATTAGAATGTCCGTGGTCGTACTTCAGAAGCATCTGTGAGCACCATTCCACGCGAGCCCGCTTCTGCTCCGCTGTCAGTTCATGAGGGATCCAACGACAACAAAGTTTCCCAACTTTCAATTCTTCGTGTTCCAATTTTCTGGATTTGACTCAAACCAATCCCCAATAGTCCTCGAATTTTCTCATAGGTAATCCGCGGGTTTTCTTCAACGCTTAACAGTAGCGACATTATTTTCGTTGACGGCAGTTGAAGGCCGCCCTTCACGAAATTCGTCATGTAAAGAAACGACCTCTCTCAAATTCAGCAAACCATCGCCTCACGGTGCTCAAACAAGGTGCTTCTCTCCCAAAAGCATTTTGAAGACGAGCGGCACAGTCTTGCGGAGAGAGAGAACTTTTACAATCATAAAAAATCATCGCTCTAAAATCTTTTCGACTTAATTCCATTTTCGTTGCATACGTAAACTTTGATGTGTGATAAAAAACAATTGACAAATGATTTCCCGCCAATTGTTTTATTTTATTACTAAGAAGGTTGCAACGTTTAAAAAAATATAGCATTCGAAATTCAAATAGTTCCGAAGAAGTGCGAAACTTTTAGTGTGCCCCATGTATAAGGAAAGGTTAGGTTATGCATAAATCGCCTACTAGTTAATTATAGACCTAAGACTGTTATGTATGATAGATGTAACAGTGGAAAATAAATAAATAAATTTCACCATGATCTATAAAGCCCTACTCGTATCTACCGACTGTCGAGTTCTTCTCACAACTCACAATAGGTCGATCGTGGAAAAACGGGCCACACTTTTCTGTTTTTTGAAGACAATCCTATCTAGTTATGACCAGGGCCCTACTCTCACATCACTCCATTTTCTCATCTCATCATGCAATAAACTTAAATTGATTTTGAATTAAGCAACTGTTCTCATGGAACCTTTCATCGAACCTTTCAAAATTTCATCGGTGGCGTGGAGTAGGCTAACATCCATTAGTAAAAACGATTGAAAAACTGTACGTTATTTTTAAGGTCCTCTATGGCCCATTACATCCTCACTTGCACGCGGTGCGCCTGCTGACGGAATGGCAAACGGAATGAGCTGTAGCAATTTGCTATCGATGTGCCCGGAAACGGTAATAAGTTCGCAGGTTCGCCCCCTATTACGTGGGGGGAACAAACAAAGTGCTAACAAGCGATTCGGTGTACCTACAGGGGTACAGGCGTGATTTTTGGTACGTGTGTGTATAACTTATTCCTATCGGGGAGACAGAATAACGAAGCGGAGAATTTATTTAAAATATTATTTGAAGTACGATTCTGACGAATGAGTAGTAAATATTTTGACGAAATGATCATAATATCATAATGTTTGGTAATATAGTGACGTGAAGTGTTGAAATAAATATTTAACGATTCACACGTGTGAGATTTGTACTCATGGTGATCGTAAATTATGTCCTGTTTATAGTATGACCAGTATAACGTACCGTGCAGCGGACATCTTGTTTGTGTCGTTTGTGATTGTGTGTATAATGAGGATTTTTATTCAGGACGGTCATAAGGGCGGCCAAACTCATCCTTCACATGCGATGTTCACCACGCATTATGACATCTGAACAGGATCTGGCCTATACAATTTGTATGGTAACGAACATACTGGTCATTCACCACGCTGTCATACGCGTCACCACGCCAGATTCGCGTGTTCCCGTGCTATCCCACGCGTACGACAACGCTTTCACACACGTGTAAAGTGTCATAGCGCGTAGATAACGTAAACGTCAGACGTCGTAAGACGTAGGACCAGTGTGTCGCTTTTTCCCACGCATGGCATACGTCGTATGTGAACGACCAGTGTGTTTTAAGCTTTAGTCATCATGGGGTATATTAGGTATCATCTTTGAATATATTTATATAATCAAAAGTATACATTATATTACACACATATTGTTTGAGTACATCGGTGATGTAACACCCTGTTCTGGCTGTTGGAATTTTGGGTTGAATTACGGAGTAGTTGTGAATTGTCTTTAGTGCCGGTTACCGGCAATAGACTTGCCTTGCCCACTACTACTGGGACCAACAAAATTACTGACAAAGTGTGGGTGCGTAATGCACCTCTGCCTACCCCTCCAGAAATAGGCGTGATGTAGTGATAAGTGATAATAGAAGGTATGCTAATACTGAATTGCATCAAAGTCTCTTCAGCATGGTGAATAGATTCCGATGAACATTGCAATATGTGGATAAAATATTCCAAAATCGGTTGAACTACGCCCAATTTCCGCGCTTCTAACGCCTTCTGACACTAGACCCAAAGTGAAATTGCTTTACAGAATTTAGAGTGGAAATCATTCACGCGGGACAAAGGGACACTACGTACACGAATCAAATCAAATGGGTCGCAGTAAAGTGACCGATTAAACGACAAATAAATACAAGAGCGCGTAGGGGGTCTCTTGGGATATAGAGTTACCATACATTTGAAGTTTAGCGAGACCTAAATATTACACAATGAACTAAAGCAGTCCAGTGGTATTCGGATTAAAGACATTAATTATGCACCTGACTAATTTCGAGGAACAGGGGTGAATTTTGTATGTATTGTATGCATTTTGTAAATCATCATCATCATCTACCGAGCATTTTACTGACCTAGATGCGGCTGAACCTCAATATTTTCCGTGAAGCGACTGCCATCTCACTGAAATACATTTTGTGAATATGTAAATAAAAAAGAATACCTATTTAAAACTTTTATCTTAACTACCTGTAGGTGTTTAGCATCAGGCCTGGCTTAAAATTAAAGTTTGGATTACTTCATCAGTCATTTGTCCTAGTTGTCACCCGTAAATTTGTGGTTACCCTAGCACAGTGCTGTCTCACACACACACGTGCGCCGCTGCTGCAGTATCGCCCAATATGTTTAGCGCTGAGACCTTTAAGACTGTAAATTACGCTACTGTTGATGATGTCGATATCTTAATGGCCCCCCACTTAAATAACTGGCTAACAACAAACATGTTTTTGATGCTTAAACTTTTGTACAGTATTGCTATTTTGTAGTTTTATTCCAGATCCGGTCAACATATCTATGTAGTCATGGATATCTTGACCCTATCTGGAATAGAACTGCTAAGGCAGGGACGCTAAGGCAGGGACTCAATCAAGCTCTTCATTCCACCTGCTCGCGGTGGACTTACTGACAGACGAACGAGGCTCTTTCTAAAAGACTAGTGGGCACTTTTAAGACCGATATTTCGTGGGACCAGCGGACCAGCAGTGATAGGTGAAATGTGGGTGTACTTAAGTAATCTCTCTGTCTACCGCTTCGTGGATAAAGATTTGATATTTCATTTGTCATGCTATAAAAGTTAGTCATTGCTTCTCTGCCATGCGGGTTGAATCGGGCCGAAAAGTATAAAAAAACATCAGCAGTTCTTTACGCGATGACAATAGTAGGTAGTTTATTAACCAATGGATGAATATACCAGGGAAAACCCTTCCTCTCACTTTCCAGTGTCCATCATTTTTAAAATCCAACCTACATTTAAACTTTCTTATAATTAAATATTGTTACCCACAAATATTTTGTTATTTGACATTTATTTACTTTCCTCGTACATAATCCAAATAAAAAGTAGTGTTTAACTCGAGTAAAACCATCCATTTCTGCCTCGAAATATAGGCGCCCTCACAATGTTCGAGCGCTAAAATAATATCTCGTCAGTAATTTGTGGCTTTGATCCATTGGTTAACAATCAACTATGCCGGCGCTGCTGCTGCATCGGCTGAAGGCCTCAAACGGCTTAAATATGCTAACCTAGCAGGTGATTACATATTTGAGCCGTTTGGGGTTGAGACACTGGAGTCATGGGGTCCGAGTGCTCGTCGCCTTTATAGAGACATTGCTAAACGCTTAATCGATGCTTCTCAGGACCAGAAGGCTGGTTATTTTCTGGTCCAAAGAATAAGTATCGCCATCCAACGTGGCAACACAGCCAGCATTCTGGGAACCTTCCCAGTTGGCAATGACGCGGAGGATTTTTTAAACAATTTTTTTTAATATCGCATTTCGCAACTTGTACAAGTAAAAGTCAGATAGGGTAACAATATCTTTCAAACGGACATAAAAGTTGAAATGTACCGGAACAATAGCAGTCCCACAAGTGTCGTATATTAATTAAAATCAGACGACGACGACGTTCGCCTCACCACCCTGCCCTACCGCGTACTTTACCCTCCTACTCTCTGACAATGCACAGGATAACAGGATAGAGGGAGAGTGCTGGATTAATAGCAGGTGATTACATATTTGAGCCGTTTGGGGTTGAGACACTGGAGTCATGGGGTCCGAGTGCTCGTCGCCTTTATAGAGACATTGCTAAACGCTTAATCGATGCTTCTCAGGACCAGAAGGCTGGTTATTTTCTGGTCCAAAGAATAAGTATCGCCATCCAACGTGGCAACACAGCCAGCATTCTGGGAACCTTCCCAGTTGGCAATGACGCGGAGGATTTTTTAAACAATTTTTTTTAATATCGCATTTCGCAACTTGTACAAGTAAAAGTCAGATAGGGTAACAATATCTTTCAAACGGACATAAAAGTTGAAATGTACCGGAACAATAGCAGTCCCACAAGTGCCGTATATTAATTAAAATCAGACGACGACGACGTTCGCCTCACCACCCTGCCCTACCGCGTACTTTACCCTCCTACTCTCTGACAATGCACAGGATAACAGGATAGAGGGAGAGTGCTGGATTAATATCTAAATAATGAGGCCCATGCCACGCCTTCAATGTGGACAGATAGCAAAAAATTTATTTATTCTGAAATTGTTGAAATTGCGACGAATTGTTATTGTCATCACTTCTATTCAAAAAGTGGCTATTTGTTCTTACATAAGTGCGCCTAAAGTACCTGGCTCTGTTTTGTTCAGAGACTTTTTAGCTCTTTCATAGAAATACAACCGAAAAAAAAACTAAACGCGAGAATTTTTTTTCGCTAGTACATAGATATAGTGGTCTCGTTCCCAATTCCCACGGGAATACAAAACTGGGATTCCTATGCCAATGACAGATAAGATCTTTTAGACGGATCCTATCTTAGATGAACTATACTAGATGACGCGTCGCCAAGCAACCACTACAAAAGAAACAGCCCAGCTACGACGCATGCTAGTGTTTCATACACTCGCCTTGTGTCATTCTGTATGACGTTGTGTGGGTGTAGTGGTGCCAGATAAAGAAACTTTTCCCGTTTTCCCATTTTATTTGGGGAATTTTTAGAAAAAAATACAAATTAAAAGCTGAAAAAAAAAAGTTAAAAGTTTTATTTAGGGAATTTTTAGAAAAAAAAACAAATTAAAAGTTGAAAAAAAAAGTTAAAAAGATGTGTCCAATTTTTTATTTTCAACTTCTTATTTGTAACTTTTAACTTTTGAGTTTTAACTTTCTGGTAAAAATAAAAAGATAAAAATTAAAAGTTAAAAATTAATTCAATTATTATTTTTAACTTTCTATTTTTATCTTTTTATTTTGAACTTTTTTATTTAATTTTTCCTTTTTAACTTTTTATTTTTGGCAGCCATATTGGATTGCGCAATGGACACTAAATTCTTGCATAACACTTACCAAAAACCATGCCCGACACTTGGCCGGTTTTTATTGGATTAACTTAACGTATCATCCTTTCTAGGTAGTCAAGGCAATTTTTATTAAAATCGACTATTCGCGACTTACTCTTTACCATTTTCAAATTATTTATTAAAATTTAATGTATCTCTATTTTCTAATGACTTGTGCAACATTTATTTCTCTGTAAACTTACTAATTTAATTTGGGGAGTTTTGAATTCGAAACAGTCAACACCAACAAAAATGACAATTACACATAATTTTAATTTTGATTTAATAAAATTATGACGAGTTACGAGTTAGTTGCCGATATTAGATGACTTAACGGGTTGTTTTATCCATCTTAAATAATTTCTGCAAATTTTTCTAGCATATTTCGGCATATTTCATCTTCTTTCTTTAAAAACGTGGGTCCATCGATATTTATCGATGATTCGCCAATGTCAAGGTAATTCTTGATTAGTTGATAGTCCCGCACAGAAGAACTAGTTATTCCTAACTAGCTTCAGGTGCAGGACAAGAAACGTTGTTCGGTATGCGGCATATTTAGATCTCAAAATTTTGACAATTTTGACAAGCGTAGGTATCCATTGACAACACAATAATCAATAACGAGCCGAAAGTTCCTTTGCCACAATAAATTTTTTGATGCATTTCTGACATTGAGGTTTTGTCTATAATATAGTATATAACACGTCATTGGATCCTATTTAAAACTAGTATCAAGGCTTATACTTTCATCGTCATACTGTATCGTAGTTTATCATAGTACGTTATTGAATTACTGTCTGTACATTAATTGACCGAGCGAGCGAAGTGAGCGAAGCGTCTAAGTTCTAGATTGGACAATTTTACTTTCGTCCGTCTGTCTGTCTGTGTGTGTTCCGGGGTAGCAGCCACAGTTTTTATCCGAACTTCACTCCTAAACTTGGCACAAGTATTCCTTTACTAAAAACAATGTTATTAGTGGAGTTTTTAGAGTTTTCGAAATGAAAATCTCTTATACAACAGTAATGTCCGTCCGTGAACAACTTTCAACTCAAGAACGGTAAGAGTCTCTGTAAGAGACTCTGTGTAAACGCCAATCGACTTAGCATGGTCAAAGACCTCTAAAATGAACTTGACCTTTGACCTTTGATCTCAATGTCAAGGCCAAAACGAGGTCAAATCGAGAACGGTAATAGAGACTCAAGACCAGCTGCAATCAACTCAGCATGGTCAAAGACCTATAAACTGAACTTGACCTTTGACCTCTGATCTCAAGGTCAAGGTCAAAACGAGGTCAAATTGAGAACGGTAATAGAGACTCAAGACCAGCTGCAATTAACTCAGCGTGGTCAAATACCTCTAAAATGATGTTAAACTTCTTGTCATGTGATATTTTAATGTTCGCGAGGTCTACTGTTCGATCACAGGGCGACCACTAGTTATTATTAGTTTAAAATCAAAGCTACCCACTGTATTAATTGTTTCAAATGGAAACGACAAAATTCTGTATTAAATATTTATTCCAATCTCTATTTTCCATTTGTTTTTGCCAACCATACCTTGGAGGATATCTCTCGAGACAGCACTCGTCCGTACTAGGGGTAACTGCGGAAAAAATGTCGTTTACTGTGATTTACCACCTGTCACCCTGTCTACCCACTATCCGTGCCGTTCACGCTTCGATTGACGACGCCCGATATTGGATAGGGTTATTCTATTTAATTTATGGCGTGTGGATGGGTAGTGGGAGATAAATTGCACTTGTATTTTTACGGCTAGTTTCAGCATTGGAATGTTTTGGTTCAATTTGTTAATAAACATGTACTCGCCATCTTAATGGTAAGAGGTTACCGTAAATCTTGACTGCTTCGGTGGCGTGGTCGGTAGTGCATCCGCTTTCAAACCGCGGGACAAACTTTGTGTGAAGACAGATACGTTTAACAATTTTAACATTTTAAATTCAAATTCAATCCACATTTCGACCCCGGATTATTCTCAGGCCAAGAAATTAAAACTTGTAGAGAATAAAGTAAGGGAAGGCGACATCAGTGGGGCGGCAAGGCTACTTTTTAGTAGCGACGTGCTGGCTCCTTATTCTGTAGAAACTTTGACGGGCTTGCAGAGTAAGCACCCACCATCCGCAGCTGACCTCTCTTTCCCTGATCCTCCGAACAACGATACAGAAAATCTTGAGACTACTGCCAAGGATGTGCGCACAGCTGTTGACTCCTTTCGTTTTGGATCAGCTGGTGGACTTGACGGTCTGACAGCACAGCACCTTAAGGATCTGTTGTGTCCGAGCGCTGGGGAAGCTGGTGATGCACTTCTGAGGGAGCTAACAGCTCTAGTCAACCTCATGCTCTCAGGCAATGTGGACAGTGGCATCACAGATATTTTGTATGGGGCCAATTTATGTGCCCTTAACAAGAAGGATGGTGGCATTCGTCCCATTGCCGTAGGTAGCAGTTTGCGGCGTTTGGCAGCCAAAATTTGTTGTCGTTTTTATAGTACGGAGCTTACTACAAAATTTCAGCCCTTTCAATTAGGTTTTGGTTCAAAAGGAGGTTGTGAGGCCGCAATCCATGCGCTTGCAACATACCTTGACAGTAGCGAAGATGGAGAGGTCATCTTGAAAGTTGACCTGAAAAACGCCTTCAACTCTGTAAACAGGGACACCTTGCTGACACAGGCCAAATTAGAAACCCCCAAAATATTTAATTTTCTTTGGCAATTTTCTTTGGCAATGCTATAGTCAGCCAACAAAATTAATTTATAAAGACCACCTTTTGAATTCAGCCGTTGGATGTCAGCAAGGTGATCCGTTGGGACCAGTCATCTTCAGTTTGGCCATTAACCCAAT
The DNA here is from genome assembly GCA_963556515.1 of Nudaria mundana. Taxonomy (NCBI): domain Eukaryota; kingdom Metazoa; phylum Arthropoda; class Insecta; order Lepidoptera; family Erebidae; genus Nudaria; species Nudaria mundana. Next base: position 17,302,145 of record OY748292.1, on the reverse strand, counting down.
GATTCAAAAAATTAAATCCAAATTTAACATTTGGTATCTAGACGACGGGACTTTAGGGGGAAAAGTAGAGTCAGTTTTACAAGATTTAGCCCTAATAAAGAACGAGTTTCAGTCAATTGGCTTAGAACTAAACCCGAATAAATGTGAGATTTTTATATCTGAAAACACAGATAAATTAACAATAATCTCCAAATTCAACTGTCTGGCCCCCAACATAAAAGTTTTGGACAAAACTTATTTACGCCTCCTAGGGTCCCCGATTTTAGAAGATGGCTTTTCCACTTTTATCGAGGAAAAAAATCAAAATATTGATCAGGTTATTGATAGTCTATGTAATATCATTATTCATTCAGCTTTCACTATTATTCGTTTTTGTCTTTTCGTACCCAAATTTACACATGGAGGGCATGTGTAAATTTCAGTTCAGGACAATTTTGGAAAAATGTAGAAATGTTGGGCAGACTAGACAACTTAATACAAAATTCTTTGTGTAAAATTTTAAATGTAAATATTAATGACCGGGCCTGGGTCCAAGCGTCTCTTCCAGTTCGCTTGGGCGGGCTAGGTATTCGCAGAGTCACAGATGTCAGTCTGCCAGCATTTCTGTCGTCGGTCCATAGCACTGAAGAATTAGTCAGGAAAATTTTGTCAAATACACTGATTGATTTCAGCTCGGATTAATAATCTTAAAGAAGTTCCGATGAGGTGCGATGCAAGACCGATGCCATAAATGCTTGGAGGATGTCTTGCCCCGACACTGACCTGCCCTCACGCCTAGGCTCACAGCGACTGTGGGATTCACCGCTCTGTAATTGAGAATTAATACACTAATTGACACTTCTGTCAATATTTCAGAGCGTGCACGCCTACTAGCTGTTGGAGAATGGGAGTCAGGGTTATGGATCCAGGCGCTCCCATCGCCCAACATCGGTACAATGTTGGACGACACTACCTTCCGCATTGCCACTTGCCTTCGGCTGGGTACACCTTGTGTATCCCCGCATCATTGCACCTGTGGAGTAGCCGTCGATAATCTGGGACACCATGGCCTTTCTTGTAGCAGAAGCGCAGGTCGTATACCTCGGCACGCTATTCTAAACGACATAATGCGTAGGGCTCTTTCCACCGCAGGTCTTCCGGCCGTACGCGAACCAAATGGTTTAGCACGAAGCGATGGAAAGAGACCGGACGGTATGTCGTTGCTACCGTGGAAGATGGGAAGGCCTTTGATGTGGGACGCTACATGCGTTGACACCTTAGCACCTTCACACCTTCCAAGCACATCCGGATGTGCCAGCGCTGCTGCTGCATCGGCTGAAGGCTTTAAACGGCGTAAATATGCTAACCTAGCAGGTGATTACATATTTGAGCCGTTTGGGGTTGAGACACTGGGGTCATGGGGTCCGAGTGCTCGCCGCCTTTATAGAGACATTGCTAAACGTCTAATCGATGCTTCTCAGGACCAGAAGGCTGGCTATTTTCTGGCCCAAAGAATAAGTATCGCCATCCAACGTGGCAACACAGCCAGCATTCTTGGAACCTTCCCAGTCGGCAATGACGCGGAGGATTTTTTAAACGATATTTTGTAATGTAAATATTTTTAGTCTATAATTATGTTTATTTTGTATATTGTAATTCTTATTGTAAATAAATTATTTTTTTATACGATACGTTTGTATCGAAGTCTGGATGTTTCCTAAATCCAATGTATACTATTATGTATATATTTCCAAAAATATGTACAAATATAAGTATTTATATCAGTTTTTCTAGTACTCATATCACAAGCTCTGCATAGCTTGAGACTCGATGGCGTTGTGTGAATTGTCCTAACATATTTAATCTACAGAACAGACACCTGTAAAATTAGTTGCGTACTTTTAGACTTATGGATGGAGGAGAGTGTTAATTTGTTCTTGAATTTTGACATTTGGCGTACTCAGTGGATGCTCAATTTAATTCTCAATTCAGAAACCGGCCGATAGAGAGAGCTATTACCTATGTAGACAAGAAACGAAAAATGGAGAAAGAAAGAGAAGTACCTACTACGAAACTCACAAATGCTGTACGAAACATACATATTATCGCATCCCGAAGAGGTAGGCAGAGGTGTATTAGGTACGCACCGACACTTTGCCAGTAATTTTGCTGTAGGTAGGTACTCACGCATTACGGGGCAAGCGCGCAAGCCTATTGCCGTTGTCGGGCACTATACATAGACAATCCATAACCACCCTGTAAGTAATTCAAATCATAATTTCCACAGCTAGTACATTATGTTACATACGCACCACTAAGTAGAATCTCTGGAGTCCGAGCAACACAGCAAATGCTTGTTGGTCTGATCTAGTGAACATTGAAAATTACCCTGACTTTTCTTGTTAGAAAATAATAGCTAGATATTGTTTACGATCATCGATACATCTGCCACGTTCGATCGATTCATAGGTAGCACATATAGGTACCTTTTTTCTATATTACCGTGACTACGGCCCCGGACTAAGGCCCCGGCCACCCTATCGTCCATTGCCGTGTCTCGGGTACGCCCTGGTAAGATACCATTGGTGACACTCACAATGGATATTCTTCTTATAATTTCCTATCTACGAGTATACTAATATTTATTCAGAAGAGTTTGTTTGCTTGAACGCGCTATTCTCAGGAAGTACTGGTTCGACTTAAAAATTTGTTTTTGTTGAGAAGTGCATTTATCGAGGAAGTCTATAGGCTATATAACATCACGCTAAGATCAATAGGAGCGCAGCAGCAGTGTGATATATTTCAAAAACGGGGAAAAAATATTTCTTTTAAGAACTTCCGTTGCGTGCGCTGGCCAAATGTTATGATAAAATGATGTACTAAAGAATTGTTTCCATCTACAAAGCCTCCCGACCCTATCTTTTAAGGTTAACTCACTATAAAATACTTTATGGAAATGAAATTCGTTCTAAAATAATTATTGGCTAGATGTTATTACGGGTGACGCGACGGGAATATTAATTAATTAACGCGGACGAAGTCGCGGGCGACCGCTAGTGTTCCTATAAGTAGAACATCTACTATAAGACAAAAGACAAAATTACATGCTAAGAAAAAATACAATAATGCAACCTAAACACAAATACAACAGTTACCGAAATTCACCCACAGATGGCGCTAGTTACCTGTTTTAACATTTGAATTATGGTTCGACTACAAGCACAGAAGCCCGATTTCCATAGGGTTCTCAGTAAACAATAACTACATAAGTTTAAAATTAGTTAGAAAAGATTGCAATATCAATAAAATAACTATGAAAATAGTGTTGTACTACAAGTTTAATTATAAGATTGTTTTACAAGATGTCTCGTCTTAACTGCTCGTCTGGCGGTCTCGGTCTCAAGGACTTTTGAAACTGAGGCAAAAAAAAGAAACGCATGCAATCTCGGAGTACCTTTTAATAGCTGTTATTTAGCCGAACGGTGACGGCAGTGACGGCACAAAGGCGGTTATTTATCGCACGCCCTCTCTCATTGCTTCGCCGAGGCACACTTCTAAAACAACTTACATGGCCCTGTTTTATACAAAAGTTAACCTTATTACAAATCTGTTACAGTTACATTTTAATTATTATTTCAAACGAATACGACGTTCGAATTCAAACACGCGAGGTTAGTAATCATTCGATGTCCGGATCCAGTTTGTCTTATCGGATTTGTTTTGACAGAGAATTTTCTACCGTGTTGTGTATGTGTAAAGTTTAAATTACTATGATAGTTTGAGAGCGAAATAATATTCATGTTATGTCTGGAAGTCCGATAATGAATTGACGTCGGCAACGTACAAGCCTGGCGAAGGTCGATTCGCAACGTTTTCACAGAACAAGCCGGTGTATTTCTAGATTGAAACTGATTATTTTTTTGTAAACTTATATTGGATCAGAAAAGTCTGGGTTTCTGTTTAAAATTAGAATAATTGTTTTTTACATATGAGTACGCTGCGTATTTAATAAGATTTTTTTATTATGGATAGGTATTCATTAGGCAATGCAATTTGATGTCACTTTCTTTACTTACCTTTTTTAAAAGGTTTTTGCGAATATAATGCTATTATATTTTGAAAAGTTTTAACATCTAACTTACCATTACTTTGTCATGGATTTTCGCCAGGTAACGCCTGTTTCCATCCAATAAAAGGTTCTGTTAATTATTTCTCTCACATAGGTCCAGTCGATAAGACCACAGACCTAGTTGCTTTATCCGTCTTGTGGATATAGTTATAGATATTAGTAAGGACAGTATAGGATCAGTTTTTTAATTCACTTTTGTACCTACGTGATTGTATTTTAGTTTTTGCAACGAAGATTTATAAATAAGGCCCAAACGATAGCGTTGTTTATTTGGGGGTCCGATCGAGAATTTTGGGCAAAACAAATTTAGGGGTTCAAGCGGTACAAAGAGGTCGAAACGATCACATTTTCAGATAAGGCCGAAACTTGTTACATTGTGCGGAATCCTCATAGATAGATAGACTTCTCCCAGTCGAGAGCTATCGACAATGTCCAATTCGTGGCGACTGTCACGATATTGGGAGTCTGTCAACGATATTGAAAATGGAACAGTAAATATATAGTCTCTGACAAAAAATTACACCATATTATAAGGTAGTAGTATCCCAATGTAGACGATCTGTCGAAAGCACACGATCCGTATTTCTAATTATGTGGTAGAAAACTCGTTAATAACTACTTAATAGCTGCAAGGGAAATAGCCATAATACAGAGCGGCCCCGGTATTCTTTTATCTGTGGTTACGTGGAGTCTCCCTAGTACCTAGTCCTCGAAGTATCGGCTATATTACTTTCCGTGAAGGAGGTCCCTACAGCTTTAAAGGATATGATATAAAACTAAGAAGAAAGGAAAATGGGTGGAAAAGTCTCGTTTAATAAAACGATGATTTTTTTGCCATTTTTGGAAACTTTAGTCAACGGTTGCCATAGCTACGTTCGACTTTCAACAGGTGCCCTGGGTGCTAGCACACTTGAAAATGAATTTGAAAAGAAGGCTTATCTATGGCTAAATGGCTGGATGATCGATAATGCTAATTTCGTTAATTATTGTTCAAAACAAAAATGCTCATAGATTTTGTGTCTTTTTTAGTCTTCCGTACCTCAAAACGAAATTAGGCAACTCTTATACTTTTTCTCAGGAACGCATAGAGGTATAAAGCTGAAATTCATATCAAGTATACTGTCCTTTGGAGCTGTGAAAATTAAGCTTCTAAGCCAACGCAATCAAAAGATTCAGCTGTTTATGTGGCAAATTTTGCCATATTCGACAATCGCAAGTGACCCAAAACCTACCCGTCAACTCAGAATCTTGAAATTTGGTACGAAGCAACGTATTATAAAATAATAGCACAGATAAAGGAAAAGTTGCAAAAAGCATAAATATTCAGGTTTGTAAGGAACCATCGGTGCGCGAGTCCGACTCACATTTGCCCGGTTCTTTTTTATAAAATACGCATACAAAACGAAGCTGAAAAGGGCATACTTATTTCACAGACTACAAAGTAAGATAAGCGCCATCGAAATGACTTCTAATAACATTACCAAATAACAAACATCCTCTTACGATTTGAGTTGTAGCTTCCTCTTTTATCTTGCAAAATTCCCGGAATAAACTGAAAGCGATTCCATCAGGTCGCATTTTTCACTTCACGAAACAAAATAAAATCTCTCCGTTTTTACAGAGAAAGCCACAAAATAAAACGAAATTGAGGTGTGAACATAAATTATTCTGTACAAAGGGAAAGCCGGGGGCGAGCCACCGTGAAATTGAAAGAAAGCTCCGTGTAAAAAACAAATACAATAAGTATTTTGTAGTATGCAGTATAGAGCCAGAAAGTTAAGTTATTTATTATTTATAAGGCAAAGGAAAACTTTGAAAGGCGCGAGGATTCTGATCTTGTAAAAAACCAAATTTTATAAATCTCACTAATTCTATGCTTCCATTTTTGAATCGATTGAAAGGCGCGTTCTAGTATAAATTTCTTTTTTTTAAGAACATCATAGTTTTGCGGTTTATTGTTCAGCCTCAGATAGACACAAAGATGGACATAGGCGTGAATAAATAAACTAGGTAGATGTGTACCTAAGTGTGTATTGTGTAATATCTTTATATATATAATTCTACTGTACGTGTGTATGTCACTGAACTTCTCCTAAACGGCTGGACCGATGTTGATGATTTTTTTTGTGTGTGTTCAAGGGGATTCGAAAATGGTTTAGATTCACAATTTGGTTCTTTTTTTTTGTAGGGCAACGTATGTCGGGTCCGCTATTTATTTATAGATTTTTAATTCGAATGACTTACGATGACACCGTGTTCGTATTAAAACACCAACTTCCTATGACCACCGTCCAGCTCCAGTATCAGCAGAATATTTCGAAATCTCAATATATTGTTTACATACTTAAAATAAAAAAAATAATATAGTCAAATTTAACTTGCAAGATTTGTTCTCTGACAGCCGTCGGTTAATATATTTAATCTAGGTACCCAGCACGTTTCATTTAGGTATATTAAGATAGTTTTAAGTGACTTCAAAACACATAATTAGGTATAAGTAGGTTTTGTGCTGGACTGCAGAGATTGCCCAGTTGCCCTGATTGCAGAGATTGAAGGTAAGTAACATTGGTCCTTGCTGTAGGAATTTAAGTTCGGATTGCGTATTGGTTATACCTTTATAGTGCCAGGTAATGTATTAGGTACCCAAATTTAACCTGAACTGTTATCTACCTACAACCTTGGGGCTAGGTATAGGTAAGTGTGATTATGACTATTCAAATGAAGACTCAAATAACTAAAAAAAGGAAATAAGCAAAATACGAAATCAGATTCGAAACAAACACTAAAAGGTACACTGTTAAAAATTTTCAGGGAAAATTACATAAAAGTTTGGGCAACTCTCGTGCCCAAACAGTTATGTAATTTTGAATGTTTCTGTAATTTCACATGAGAGATGTAATTTTACATAACGCATAGTAAATCGGATTTATGTTACATACTTACATGTAATTTTACACGATGAAGATGTAATTTTACATAAGGTATAGTACATTTGATTTATGTAAAAATACTTGACATGTAATTTTACATAACAACTATGTATTCATGAATATGTAAAATTACATAACGAAAATTTTACACAAATATGATGTAATTTTACAGAATGTATACTACATTTTATTTTGTAAAATTACGCCAAATTTAAGTAAAATTCAACAAAATTTACGTAATGTAATGTGTTTACGTAAAATTATTTATACTCAACTACATATCCCTAAGTGAAATTTTGTTTGTTTTTAGATACTTATTGATTTTTTGTTTATTATTTGAAAATAATGTTTAATTTGTAAAAAATTGTGAAAAAAAATGTGTTAATTTATTTACAATAAGAATTACAATATACAAAATAAACATAATTATAGACTAAAAATATTTATATTACAAAATATCGTTTAAAAAATCCTCCGCGTCATTGCCGACTGGGAAGGTTCCCAGAATGCTGGCTGTGTTGCCACGTTGGATGGCGATACTTATTTTTTGGGCCAGAAAATAGCCAGCCTTCTGGTCCTGAGAAGCATCGATTAGGCGTTTAGCAATCTCTCTATAAAGGCGGCGAGCACTTGGATCCCATGACCCCAGTGTCTCAACCCCAAACGGCTCAAATATGTAATCACCTGCTAGGTTAGCATATTTACGCCGTTTAAGGCCTTCAGCCGATGCAGCAGCAGCGCCGGCACATCCGGATAAGCTTGGAAGGTGTGAAGGTGCTAAGGTGTCAACGCATGTAGCGTTCCACACCAAAGGCCTTCCCATCTTCCACGGTAGCAACGACATACCGTCCGGTCTCTTTCCATCGTTTCGTGCTAAACCATTTGGTTCGCGTACGGCTGGAAGACCTGCGGTTAACAGAGCCCTACGAATTATGTCGTTTAGAATAGCGTGCCCTGCGCTTCTGCTACAAGAAAGGTCATGGTGTCCCAGATTATCGACGGTTACTCCACAGGTGCAATGATGCGGGGATACACAAGGTGTACCCAGCCGAAGGCAAGTGGCAATGCGGAAGGTTGTGTCGTCCAACATTGTACCGATATTGGGCGATGGGAGCGCCTGGATCCATAACCCTGACTCCCATTCTCCAACAGCTAGTAGGCGTGCACGCTCTGAAATATTGACAGAAGTGTCATTTAGTGTATTAATTCTCAATTTACAGAGCGGTGAATCCCACAGTCGCTGTGAGCCTAGGCGTGAGGGCAGGTCAGTGTCGGGGCAAGACATCCTCCAAGCATTTATGGCATCGGTCTTGCATCGCACCTCGGAATCAATCAGTGTATTTGACAAAATTTTCCTGACTAATTCTTCGGTGCCTACAGTGACGACAGAAATGCTGGCAGACTGACATCTGTGACTCTGCGAATACCTAGCCCGCCCAAGCGAACTGGAAGAGACGCTTGGACCCAGGCCCGGTCATTAAAATTGACATTTAAAATTTTACACAAAGAATTTGTATTAAGCTGTCTAGTCTGCCCAAAATTTCTACATGTTTCCAAAATTGTCCTGAACGGAGGGCATGTGTAAATTTGGGTACGAAAAGACAAAAACGAAGAATAGTGAAAGCTGAATGAATACTGATATAACATAGACTATCAATAACCTGATCAAAATTTTGAATTTTTTCCTCGATAAAGTGGAAAAAATTCGGCGTAAAGAAGTTTTGTCCGAAACTTTTATGTTGGGGGCCAAACAGTTGAATTTGGAGATTGTTGTTAATTTATGTGTTTTCAGATATAAAAATCTCACATTTATTCGGGCTCAGTTCTAGACTTCACCAAAATAATAAATGTTTACTTCTGCGCTACAAATTGTAGTAGGTACGTGACATTATAATAAACACCAACACCAACACCAACACCAACACCAACACCAACACCAACACCAACACCAACACCAACACCAACACCAACACCAACACCAACACCAACACCAACACCAACACCAACACCAACACCAACACCAACACCAACACCAACACCAACACCAACACCAACACCAACACCAACAACAACACCAACACCAACACCAACACCAACACCATCACCAACACCAACACCAACACCAACACCAACACCAACACCAACACCAACACCAACACAAATAACTTTGTGTTAGTGTTAGTGTTACCAACACCAACACTAACACAGGCCAGCGTCATCGCACAACTAACACACTGGAAGGCTATCATCACAGATTAAATGTTTTGGCGCTGGCGTTGGCGCTATCCTATCGCTATCGCTGCTTCTATCGCTACCGCTACCGCTACGCCAATAACAACACCAACACCAACACAAACACCAACACAAATAAGTTTGTGTTAGTGTTAGTGTTACCAACACCAACACTAACACAGGCCAGCGTCATCGCACAACTAACACACTGGAAGGCTATCATCACAGATTAAATGTTTTGGCGTTGGCGTTGGCGCTATCCTATCACTATCGCTGCCGCTATCGCTACCGCTACCGCTACCGCTACCGCTACCGCTACCGCTACCGCTACCGCTACCGCTACCGCTACCGCTACCGCTACCGCTACCGCTACGCCAATACCAACACCAAAACCAACACCAACTACAACACCAACAGCAGAAGCAGAAATAAGCATTTATTCTCGTCGGTGTATTAGATGTCCAAGAGACAATGTGACCGCGGTAGCGGCAGCGGTAACACCAACGCCAACACCAACACCAACACCAACACCAACACCAACACCAACACCAACACCAACACCAACACCAACACCAACACCAACACCAACACCAACATCAACACCAACACCAACACCAACACCAACACCAACACCGACACCGACACCAACACCAACACCAACACCAACACCAACACCAACACCAACACCTACACCAACACCAACACCAACATCAACACGAACACCAACACCAACACCAACACCAACACCAACACCAACACCAACACTAACACCGACACCAACACCAACACCAACACCAACACCAACACCAACACCTACACCAACACCAACACCAACATCAACACGAACACCAACACCAACACCAACACCAACACCAACACCAACACTAACACCAACACCAACACCAACACCAACACCAACACCAACACCAACACCAACACCAACACCAACACCAACACCAACACCAACACCAACACCAACACCAACACCAACACCAACACCAACACCAACACCAACACCAACACCAACACCAACACCAACACCAACACCAACACCAACACCAACACCAACACCAACACCAACACCAACACCAACACCAACACCAACACCAACACCAACACCAACACCAACACCAACACCAACACCAACACCAACACCAACACCAACACCAACACCAACACCAACACCAACACCAACACCAACACCAACACCAACACCAACACCAACACCAACACCAACACCAACACCAACACCAACACCAACACCAACACCAACACCAACACCAACACCAACACCAACACCAACACCAACACCAACACCAACACCAACACCAACACCAACACCAACACCAACACCAACACCAACACCAACACCAACACCAACACCAACACCTACACCTACACCTACACCTACACCTACACCAACACCAACACCAACACCAACACCAACACCAACACCAACACCAACACCAACACCAACACCAACACCAACACCAACACCAACACCAACACCAACACCAACACCAACACCAACACCAACACCAACACCAACACCAACACCAACACCAACACCAACACCAACACCAACACCAACACCAACACCAACACCAACACCTACACCTACACCTACACCAACACCAACACCAACACCAACACCAACACCAACACCAACACCAACACCAACACCAACACCAACTACAACAACCAACAGCAGAAGCAGAAGTAAACATTTATTCTCGTCGGTGTATTAGATGTCCAAGAGACAATGTGACCATGACCATTTTTTAGGAGATGTAGTAGTGAAAAAAGCATCGGCAAGACCATCAGAACCCTACTGCTTCCACTATAAAAGCAAAAAGGAAAGCACTATTAAGATAGTGCTTTCCTTTTTGCTTTTATAGTGGTAGGAGTAGGGTATCTCAGTAAGCTGAGATACCAACACTAACACAGTGACGTTCATCTTATTGAGACGCCAACACCAACGCCAACACCAACACTAACACAAACTTATAACGTCACTGTGTTAGCGTTAGCGGTAGCGTAACACCAACAACAACGCCAACGCTAACGCCAACACCAACACCAACTAACGCCAACGCCAACGCCAACGCCAACACCAACGCCAACGCCAACGCCAACGCCAATACCAACACCAAAACCAACACCAACTACAACACCAACAGCAGAAGCAGAAATAAACATTTATTCTCGTCGGTGTATTAGATGTCCAAGAGACAATGTGACCGCGGTAGCGGCAGCGGTAACACCAACGCCAACACCAACACCAACACCAACACCAACACCAACACCAACACCAACACCAACACCAACACCAACACCAACACCAACACCAACACCAACACCAACACCATCACCAACACCTACACCAACACCAACACCAACACCAACACCAACACCAACACCAACACCAACACCAACACCAACACCAACACCAACACCAACACCAACACCAACACCAACACCAACACCAACACCAACACCAACACCAACACCAACACCAACACCAACACCAACACCAACACCAACACCAACACCAACACCAACACCAACACCAACACCAACACCAACACCAACACCAACACCAACACCAACACCAACACCAACACCAACACCAACACCAACACCAACACCAACACCAACACCAACACCAACACCAACACCAACACCAACACCAACACCAACACCAACACCAACACCAACACCAACACCAACACCAACACCAACACCAACACCAACACCAATACCAACACCAACTATTAAGATAGTGCTTTCCTTTTTGCTTTTATAGTGAAAGGAGTAGGGAATCTCAGTAAGCTGAGATACCAACACTAACACAGTGACGTTCATCTTATTGAGACGCCAACGCCAACGCCAACGCCGACGCCAACGTTGGCGTTGGCGTCGGCATTGGCGTTGGCGTTGGCGCCAACACCAACACTAACACAAACTTATAACGTCACTGTGTTAGCGTTAGCGGTAGCGTAACACCAACAACAACGCCATCGCTAACGCCAACACCAACACCAACACCAACTAACGCCAACGCCAACGCGAACGCCAACGCCAACGCCAACGCCAACACCAACGCCAACGCCAACGCCAACGCCAATACCAACACCAAAACCAACACCAACTACAACACCGTTGTAGTTGGTGTTGGTGTCAGGGCCAGCGTCGGCGTCGGCGTCGGCGTCGGCGTCGGCGTCGGAGTCAGGGCCAGCGTCGGCGTCGGCGTCGGCGTCGGCGTCGGCGTCGGCGTCTGCATCGGCGTCGGCGTCGGCGTCGGCGTCGGTGTCAGGGCCAGCGTCTGCCGGCCGGCGCCAACGCCGACGCCGAACGCTGACGCCGACGCCGAAGCCGACGCCGACGCCGACGCCGACGCCAAAGCCGACGCTGACGCCGACGCCGACGCAGAAGCCGACGCCGACGCTGGCCCTGACACCGATGCCGACGCCGACGCCGACACAGACGCCGACGCTAACACAAACTTATAACGTCACTGCGTTAGTGGCAGCGATAGCGGTTGCGATAGCGGTAGCGATAGCGGTAGCGATAGCGGTAGCGATAGCGGTAGCGATAGCGGTAGCGATAGCGGGAGCGATAGCGGTAGCGATAGCGGTAGCGATAGCGGGAGCGATAGCGGTAGCGATAGTGGGAGCGATAGCGGGAGCGATAGTGGGAGCGATAGCGGGAGCGATAGCGGTAGCCATAGCGATAGCGGTAGCGATAGCGATAGCGGTACGCCGACGCCGACGCATACCCCGACACCTACGCCGACGCCGACGCCGACGCCGACGCCGACGCCGACGCCGACGCCGACGCCGACGCCGACGCCGACGCCAACGCTAACACAAACTTATAACATCACTGCGTTAGTGGCAGCGGTAGCGGTAGCGATAGCGGTAGCGATAGCGGTAGCGATAGCAGTAGCGATAGCGGGAGCGATAGCGGGAGCGATAGCGGTAGCGATAGCGGTAGCCATAGCAGTAGGCTATAGCGGTAGCGGTAGCGGTAGCGGTAGCGGTAGCGGTAGCGGTAGCGGTAGCGGTAGCGGTAGCGGTAGCGGTAGCGGTAGCGGTAGCGGTAGCGATAGCGGCAGCGATAGCGGCAGCGATGACGCTGGCCTGTGTTAGTGTTGGTGTTGGTAACACTAACACAAACTTATTTGTGTTGGTGTTGGTGTTGGTGTTGGTGTTGGTGTTGGTGTTGGTGTTGGTGTTGGTGTTGGTGTTGGTGTTGGTGTTGGTGTTGGTGTTGGTGTTGGTGTTGGTGTTGGTGTTGGTGTTGGTGTTGGTGTTGGTGTTGGTGTTGGTGTTGGTGTTGGTGTTGGTGTTGGTGTTGGTGTTGGTGTTGGTGTTGGTGCTGGTGCTGGTGCTGGTGCTGGTGCTGGTGCTGGTGTTGGTGTTGGTGTTGGCGTTGGTGTTACCGCTGCCGCTACCGCGGTCACATTGTCTCTTGGACATCTAATACACCGACGAGAATAAATGTTTATTTCTGCTTCTGCTGTTGGTGTTGTAGTTGGTGTTGGTTTTGGTGTTGGTATTGGCGTTGGCGTTGGCGTTGGCGTTGGTGTTGGTGTTGGTGTTGGTGTTGGCGTTCGCGTTGGCGTTGGCGTTAGTTGGTGTTGGTGTTGGCGTTAGCGTTGGCGTTGTTGTTGGTGTTACGCTACCGCTAACGCTAACACAGTGACGTTATAAGTTTGTGTTAGTGTTGGCGTTGGCGTTGGCGTCTCAATAAGATGAACGTCACTGTGTTAGTGTTGGTATCTCAGCTTACTGAGATACCCTACTCCTTCCACTATAAAAGCAAAAAGGAAAGCACTATCTTAATAGTGCTTTCCTACATCCACTATAAAGGAAAGCACTATTAAGATAGTGCTTTCCTTTTTGCTTTTATAGTGGAAGCAGTAGGGCCTGATGGTCTTGCCGATGCTTTTTTCACCACTACATCTCCTAAAAAATGGTCATGGTCACATTGTCTCTTGGACATCTAATACACCGACGAGAATAAATGTTTACTTCTGCTTCTGCTGTTGGTTGTTGTAGTTGGTGTTGGTGTTGGTGTTGGTGTTGGTGTTGGTGTTGGTGTTGGTGTTGGTGTTGGTGTTGGTGTTGGTGTTGGTGTTGGTGGTGGTGTTGGTGTTGGTGATGGTGTTGGTGTTGGTGTTGGTGTTGGTGTTGGTGTTGGTGTTGGTGTTGGTGTTGGTGTTGGTGTTGGTGTTGGTGTTGGTGTTGGTGTTGGTGTTGGTGTTGGTGTTGGTGTTGGTGTTGGTGTTGGTGTTGGTGTTGGTGTTGGTGTTGGTGTTGGTGTTGGTGTTGGTGTTGGTGTTGGTGTTGGTGTTGGTGTTGGTGTTGGTGTTGGTTTTGGTGTTGGTGTTGGTGTTGGTGTTGGTGTTGGTGTTGGTGTTGGTGTTGGTGTTGGTGTTGGTGTTGGTGTTGGTGTTGGTGTTGGTGTTGGTGTTGGTGTTGGTGTTGGTGTTGGTGTTGGTGTTGAGGTTGGTGTTGGTGTTGGTGTTGGTGTTGGTGTTGGTGTTGGTGTTGGTGTTGGTGTTGGTGTTGGTGTTGGTGTTGGTGTTGGTGTTGGTGTTGGTGTTGGTGTTGGTGTTGGTGTTGGTGTTGGTGTTGGTGTTGGTGTTGGTGTTGGTGTTACCGCTGCCGCTACCGCGGTCACATTGTCTCTTGGACATCTAATACACCGACGAGAATAAATGTTTATTTCTGCTTCTGCTGTTGGTGTTGTAGTTGGTGTTGGTTTTGGTGTTGGTATTGGCGTTGGCGTTGGCGTTGGCGTTGGTGTTGGCGTTGGCGTTGGCGTTGGCGTTGGCGTTAGTTGGTGTTGGTGTTGGCGTTAGCGTTGGCGTTGTTGTTGGTGTTACGCTACCGCTAACGCTAACACAGTGACGTTATAAGTTTGTGTTAGTGTTGGTGTTGGCGCCAACGCCAACGCCAATGCCGACGCCAACGCCAACGTTGGCGTCGGCGTTGGCGTTGGCGTTGGCGTCTTAATAAGATGAACGTCACTGTGTTAGTGTTGGTATCTCAGCTTACTGAGATTTTATATTTTTATTCAGTAGATGTAAAATAATATAATTTAAATTAAGAAAGAAATTATAAATAGATCACAAAAACACTAAAATTAGTGTTATGAGTAGTAGTATACAAAAAGTACAAAGTAATGTAAATGTAAATACATTACTTTGTACTTTTAAAGTAAAATTAATTAATATAATATAAAATAAATTAGTAAAATGAATTTTACTTTAAACATTATATTGTAAAATAGAAAGTGTAAAATACCGCTACCGCTACAGCTACCGCTACCGCTACCGCTGCCGCTAACTAGTTACTTAGTACGCCAACTACGCCAACGCCAACGCCAACGCCAACGCCAACGCCAACGCCGACGCCGAACGCTGACGCCGACGCTGACGCCGACGCCGACGCCAAAGCCGACGTTGACGCCGACGCCGACGCAGAACCCGACGCCGACGCCGACGCCGAAGCCGACGCCGACGCCGACGCCGATGCCGACGCCGACGCCGACACAGACGCCGACGCCGACGCCGACACACGCCGACGCCGACGCCGACGCCGACGCCGACGCCGACGCCGATGCCGACGCCGACGCCGACACAGACGCCGACGCCGACGCCGACGCCGACGCCGACGCTGGCCCTGACACCGACGCCGACGCCGACGCCGACCCTGGCCCTGACACCGACGCCGACACCGGCGCCGACGCCGACGCTGGCCCTGACACCGACGCCGACGCCGACGCCGACGCCGACGCCGATGCAGACGCCGACGCCGACGCCGACGCCGACGCCGATGCCGACGCCGACACAGACGCCGACGCCGACGCCGACGCTGACGCCGACGCCGACACAGACGCCGACGCTAACACAAACTTATAACGTCACTGCGTTAGTGGCAGCGGTAGCGAAAGCGATAGCGGTACGCCGACGCCGACGATAGCGATAGCGGTAGCGATAGCGTTAGCGATAGGTATAGCGATAGCGGTAGCGATAGCGATAGCGATAGCGGTACGCCGACGCCGACGCATACCCCGACGCCTACGCCGACGCCGACGCCGACGCCGACGCCGACGCCGACGCCGATGCCGACGCTAACACAAACTTATAACGTCAATGCGTTAGTGGCAGCGGTAGCGGTAGCGATAGCGGTAGCGATAGCGGTAGCGATAGCAGTAGCGATAGCGGGAGCGATAGCGGGAGCGATAGCGGGAGCGATAGCGGTAGCGATAGCGGTAGCCATAGCGGTAGCCATAGCAGTAGGCGGTAGCGGTAGCGGTAGCCATAGCAGTAGTGGTAGCGGTAGCGGTAGCGGTAGCGGTAGCGGTAGCGGTAGCGGTAGCGGTAGCGGTAGCGGTAGCGGTAGCGGTAGCGGTAGCGGTAGCGGTAGCGGTAGCGGTAGCGGTAGCGGTAGCGGTAGCGGTAGCGGTAGCGGTAGCGGTAGTGATAGCGGCAGCAATGATGCTGGCCTGTGTTAGTGTTGGTGTTGGTAGTGTTACCAACACCAACACTAACACAGGTTGTTAGTGTTAACACAAACTTATTTGTGTTGGTGTTTGTGTTTGTGTTGGTGTTGGTGTTGGTGTTGGTGTTGGTGTTGGTGATGGTGTTGGTGTTGGTGTTGGCGTTGGCGTTGGCGTTGGCGTTGGCGTTGGCGTTGGCGTTGGCGTTGGCGTTGGCGTTGGCGTTGGCGTTGGCGTTGGCGTTGGCGTTGGCGTTGGCGTTGGCGTTGGCGTTGGCGTTGGCGTTGGCGTTGGCGTTGGCGTTGGCGTTGGCGTTGGCGTTGGCGTTGGCGTTGGCGTTGGCGTTGGCGTTGGCGTTGGCGTTGGCGTTGGCGTTGGCGTTGGCGTTGGCGTTGGCGTTGGCGTTGGCGTTGGCGTTGGCGTTGGCGTTGGCGTTGGCGTTGGCGTTGGCGTTGGCGTTGGCGTTGGCGTTGTTGTTGGCATTGGCGTTGGCGTTGGCGTTGGCGTTGGCGTTGGCGTTGGTGTTGGTGTATGTGTTGGCATTGGCGTTGGTGTTACCGCTGCCGCTACCGCGGTCACATTGTCTCTTGGACATCTAATACACCGACGAGAATAAATGTTTATTTCTGCTTCTGCTGTTGGTGTTGTAGTTGGTGTTGGTTTTGGTGTTGGTATTGGCGTTGGCGTTGGCGTTGGCGTTGGCCAACACCAACACCAACACAAATAAGTTTGTGTTAGTGTTACCAACACCAACACTAACACAGGCCAGCATCATCGCTGCCGCTATCGCTACCGCTACCGCTACCGCTACCGCTTCCGCTACCGCTACCGCTACCGCTACCGCTACCGCTACCGCTACCGCTACCGCTACCGCTACCGCTACCGCTACCGCTACCGCTACCGCTACCGCTACCGCTACCACTACTGCTATGGCTACCGCTACCGCTACCGCCTACTGCTATGGCTACCGCTATGGCTACCGCTATCGCTACCGCTATCGCTCCCGCTATCGCTCCCGCTATCGCTCCCGCTATCGCTACTGCTATCGCTACCGCTATCGCTACCGCTATCGCTACCGCTACCGCTGCCACTAACGCATTGACGTTATAAGTTTGTGTTAGCGTCGGCGTCGGCGTCGGCGTCGGCGTCGGCGTCGGCGTCGGCGTCGGCGTAGGCGTCGGGGTATGCGTCGGCGTCGGCGTACCGCTATCGCTATCGCTATCGCTACCGCTATCGCTATACCTATCGCTAACGCTATCGCTACCGCTATCGCTATCGTCGGCGTCGGCGTACCGCTATCGCTTTCGCTACCGCTGCCACTAACGCAGTGACGTTATAAGTTTGTGTTAGCGTCGGCGTCTGTGTCGGCGTCGGCGTCAGCGTCGGCGTCGGCGTCGGCTTCTGTGTCGGCGTCGGCATCGGCGTCGGCGTCGGCGTCGGCGTCGGCGTCGGCGTCTGCATCGGCGTCGGCGTCGGCGTCGGCGTCGGCGTCGGCGTCGGTGTCAGGGCCAGCGTCGGCGTCGGCGTCGGTGTCGGCGTCGGTGTCAGGGCCAGGGTCGGCGTCGGCGTCGGCGTCGGCGTCGGTGTCAGGGCCAGCGTCGGCGTCGGCGTCGGCGTCGGCGTCGGCGTCGGCGTCGGCGTCGGCGTCGGCGTCGGCGTCGGCGTATGTGTCGGCGTCGGCGTCGGCATCGGCGTCGGCGTCGGCGTCGGCGTCGGCGTCGGCGTCGGCGTCGGCGTGTGTCGGCGTCGGCGTCGGCGTCGGCGTCGGCGTCGGCTTCGGCGTCGGCGTCGGCGTCGGCTTCTGCGTCGGCGTCGGCGTCAACGTCGGCTTTGGCGTCGGCGTCGGCGTCGGCGTCGGCGTCAGCGTTCGGCGTCGGCGTTGGCGTTGGCGTTGGCGTCAGCGTTCGGCGTCGGCGTTGGCGTTGGCGTTGGCGTTGGCGTTGGCGTTGGCGTTGGCGTTGGCGTTGGCGTTGGCGTTGGCGTTGGCGTTGGCGTTACTACTAAGTAACTAGTTAGCGGCAGCGGTAGCGGTAGCGGTAGCTGTAGCGGTAGCGGTATTTTACACTTTCTATTTTACAATATAATGTTTAAAGTAAAATTCATTTTACTAATTTATTTTATATTATATTAATTAATTTTACTTTAAAAGTACAAAGTGTACACTACTACTCATAACACTAATTTTAGTGTTATGAGTAGTAGTAGTATACATATTGATGTATTGCTACTCATAGAATTTATAGAAATTACAGTCCCGCCGATGACATCAGTTTTTGTGATCTATTTATAATTTCTTTCTTAATATAAATTATATTATTTTACATCTACTGAATAAAAATATAAAATTATAATGTATCATCATCAGAGATGGGGGGCTCGTGGCTTAGTGGTAACCGTGTATATTAACACTTTGCTAAGGTTAAGAAACATCTAACCAGGTCGGTCTTAGGATCGGTGACCATTTTTTTAGAAATTGAGACCTCCGTGCCTCTGGGAGCACGTTAACCCGTCGGTCCCGGTTATTATACGAAAATCTATGGCAGTCGTTACAGGTATTTGGGGCCCTAAATCAAAATCCAACTGGTCTAACTACAGAGCTTTGATATCACCCATAGTTTGTGGAGGTCAGATTGATGGCAGTCGCTCCACGGAAAATATTAAAGTTCAGCTGCATCGCAGTGACACTGGAAATCTGATCCTGATTTTTATTATTATTATTATATTAAGTCCCGATACCTATTCCTATAAAAATTATAATAACATATAAAAAAATAAAAAAAAAATTATTTATTATTATAATTTTTTTAAAATGTATTTAAAAATGTATAAAATAAGAATATAAAGGAATAAACGATATAATAAAATTATAAAAATATAATTATAATATACGAGTACCTATTAAAATTTTATGGACACATTTTCATCCCTATCCCATCTCTAGTATTCGGTGCATTCGAAGATTGACCTTGAAACAGCCAATCATAGCCCACTAACATGTTTCCGCGCGCCCCTCGCATTCCGCCAAAACACTCGGTAAGGAACAAAATTACAGTAATGCGGAATCTATTAGGAGGTTATCTATGTGCAGCAGGCATGGGACCAGTGGGGGCGAAACGGAGTCTAGTGTGGGAGGTGTGGGTCGATTCGCCGGCCTGGGAGACCCTTAGCAACAGCGTTGCCGCGGCCGCCCGCAACACAGTCATGGGGCCCGCCTGGGACCAACCATCCCAGGAGGCTGCCCCACCAGGTACGCATAATCCTAATGAGGAACATCACGGCCCGCCGTGATGTTCCTCACGGAGACATAAATACGCCGCCCTGAAGACACGTCTTACCTGTGTTACCCCGGTTAAGTCATCGAGGAACAATTTCGAGATAAAGCCGGGGTGTGCGTGTTCGTTAGGGCGGATGTTTGCTGCCGCCGGTTGCGCTGCCTAGAGAACCCCTCCAACTCCGTCCTTTTGCTGCACGTAGACCATGGCTCTATGAGCCAGATCTACGTGTGCGTCTACCGTTCCCACACAGGGGATTCTGAGACAACAAAGCTCTTCCAGTACCTCAGCGAGACGGCTGATGAAGCACAGGTGCGGTTCCCGAACGCTGACCTAGTATTTCTGGGGGACTTCAATGGCCATCACATTGAATGGCTGGGGTCCCTCAAGATTGATCATGCGGGTAGGGCCGCCCATGCGTTCGCTCTCACCCACGGTCTGACCCAGATGGTACGCGGGATCACCCGGATACCAGACAGGTCATATCACGCGCCCGCTCTGCTGGATCTACTGTTGACGAGTCGCCCAGCCCAGTACAGTGTTTCGGTAGGAGCCCCATTGGGTAGTTCCGACCACTGTGTTGTTCACGCTGGCATGAAGGTGTCACCTCCTGCAAGTCCTGTATGCATGCTTCGCTCCTTTCCAAGCTTCCGGCATATGGTCTACCTCCTCAACTGTGCAGCTGGATTGCCAGCTTTTTACACGAGCGCCGAGTGCGGGTCCTCTGCGATGGCCAGGCTTCTCGCTTCTTTCAGGTGAATGCCGGGGTACCGCAGGGGTCCGTACTATCACCAACTCTCTTTCTTCTGCATATCAATTACCTATATGATATCCCTCGGGAACATTCATTGCTATGCAGATGACAGCACACTGCACGGGAGTTACTCGGTTCGTCCGACGGCGGGGCGATCTGAGATTGAGGAGGAGAGACGACGATTCGTGGCTGATTTCGACCGTAACCTCGACAGTATCTCTCAATGGGGTACCGAGAACCTGGTCGAGTTCAATGCCCGCAAAACACAGGCGTGTGCATTTACTGCGAAGAAATCCCCTTTCCTTCCCCTACCCTCTCTTCAGAATGCATTATTACCAATGAAGGACAACCTTGATATCCGTGGCATTGACATTCGTCGAGAGCTCAATAATAAAAACTACATCGAAAGATGTATAGGGCTAGCTTCGCGGCAACTAGGAATACTGAATAAGGTAAAGCGATTCTTTACACCGGACCAGAGGTGTCTGCTGTACAAGACGCAGATTAGACCCTGCGTCGAATACTGCTCTCACCTCTGGGACGGCTCCGCGAAGTATCTGCTGGACGCTCTCGACGCTATACAGCGACGGGCTATCCGTATTATAGATTGTCCGGAGGTAACGGGAAGCCTCGAGCCGCTAGCTCAGCGCCGAACAATAGCTTCCTTGGCCGCATTCTACCGTATTTACCACGGCGAATGTTCTGAAGAGCTCTTCAATCTGATCCCACCCTCTTCCTTCCGATCCCCAACAACCCGTGCCGGGCAGAGATGCCACTCCCACACAGTGGATAGCATGTTCGCGAGAACCGAACGTTTTAAACGTTCGTTTCTCTGCCGAACGATAGTGGCCTGGAACGACCTGCCTGTGCACGTGTTTCCTCCCACATATAATCCTGGGTTCTTTAAGTGGAGCGTGAAGAGGCACATCAGTAGGTCGTCAAGTTTAGGGCCACTCTCTATAGTATTGTGTGCTGTGAGAGTGGCCGTCACGACTTACCACCAGGCGGGCGGCGTCAATTTGGCGAACCAAATATAAAAAAAAAAGGATTCATGGGAGCTAAGTAGAAAAATAGACGTGTAAACCCATATAAACCGGTAAGGTTTTTAATTTGTAGTGTATAAGTATGTTTTGATAGTTCGTGGATGCTATTGCATCCACGAACTATCAAAACATTTACTTTACTTTCTTTGCTATTGCAAAGAAAGTAAAGTGATAAGACGAAGAGATTGACTCTCTAGTTTGTGGCATAACTGTTTAATTTTCCTATCGTTATATTGGATAGATAGTTCCTACTTTAAAAAAAAAGCCATCGCCTTGCTTTTATTACAAAAATGGTCATTCTTGATTTTCAATTTAGGGGACCGTGGGGACACACCGCATAGTAACAACAAAGACGTCATAAATAAATCACTACGTTATTTATTGAGATAATCTACATTATAAATCATTAAATACTTATGTCTTTTAAATAACTTTAGTAGGAAAAGTTTAGTTGAGATCAATCTTGCGAAAAACAAAACTAGATTAAATTTTATTCAAAAATGTATACGAATTCACCCCATACCTATGGATCGATCTTTACCTATTAAAGGAGTAAATATGTACAGACAACAGTTATTGACCGAGCGAGTGAAGTGAGCGAAGCGTCTATATTTCGAGATTTGACAATTTTGCTTTCGTTCGTTTGTCTGTCTGTATGTGTGTTCCGGGATAGCAGTTACAGTTTTTATCCGATCTTCACGAAACTTGGCAAGTGTTCCTTGATTTAATACCATTATTTCATCGTAAGCTTTTTTGGATTGAGAGGAAAAAGGGGTAAATATGGTCAAATAACGTTTTAATGTTTGTCAGGGCTAGCGGTCCCCTTTATTATCCGATCTTCACGAAACTTGGTACAAGCATTCCTTTACTAGAAAAAAAAATTAAGGGATTTTTTTTTATTTGGGGTTAGGGGGGTGTGGTGGAAATAGGGCGATCACTAGTTCATACAACAAAAACAAATAGATTTAAAATAACTAACGCAAGCCGTCGTCATCCCATTTATGACAGGCGAGCTGGTGCATTAATACCATTCATCTGACGACTTCGGTTGACTGTACTTTTTGCTAAACACTGTGAATTTTCTTAGTTATCTATATATTTAATACGATAATTTGTCGGTCTGTCTGTCCGTCTGTCGCGTTCTTCAATTATAATTAATAATACATACATTTGCATGAAATATTAAAATATACTTTTTTTTTTATTATTATTATTTGAGGTGATACAAAGTTCTCTGGGATAACTAGTTTCCTTTATTAGTCTTTTTACCGATGCCTTTGCTTTCCCTTTTTCTTCGTACGGGAGAGCAGTTCGCTTGCGTACGGTAATTTAGTCCAAACAGCGGGCTTTCCTTAGCGTGTCTATGATCTTATATTTAGCGTGTCTATGATATAAAGTTATATCTTTCAGTGACACAAGACATAAGCTGTGTAAAGGAGTAAAATATACTTAGTGACTTGTAGGAACAACAAAACAAATGCACAGAATACTTATCATTCAATCGGGTCAAAACCGAATAGCCGAAATCACCCCCTCCGCTTTGCCCCACGGGTACTTTATTTGAAATTGTAATATTTAAAAGGTTATGTTTACACTAGTAGCAACAATAAATAGCGTTTTAGAAGCCTAAATACAGTATAGCAGTTGAAGTAAACGATATTTTCGATTTTCGTCTCCATATAGCGTCTATACGCTGGTGCTGAGTTTTATAGTCATAAACGAGACAGCTATAAATATAAATCAAAGTAGTGATAAGTATAGCCACTATATAACAGAGACTCCCACAGCAATGGACATAGGAGAGGCCGAGGTCTCGCGGAATTAAAACAAAAAAAAAACACTTTCTAGATATACCCATTATCCGAATCCCCCCACCTTCCCCTAAGTATTAAAGTAGTATAGGTACTACGCGATTTCTGCTCTATAACTACCGCATATCAAGAGACACGTATCGTTTACTAATGTGCAAATACTGATATTTTAAAAGTCCTTGCACACTTTATCTTACTACATTCATACAACATCTCAAACTTGTATGCATTGGATTTTAAAAATAGAACACGCCGCAAGAACTCATCAGTAGTCGGCGCACGCGCAACGCGCGAACCTTCATGGGAACAATAACTAGCTATACGGCCGCCCGGTGTCGAAACACGAGGTCGTACGAAGGTGAGCCGAGTGCTAACACAACACTCACGACACACGCACACATACAATAACCCCTTTATATTTAAAACAACTACTTTATAGAGCTATTATATTAAACGTTGTCATTCCCTCAATCATCTACGTTTTAAAGTGAGGTAGGGCATGAGGAAGCTCAATTTAGAGTGGCGTTTGATCCATTGATGTGATGTATAGTCCTCCTGTGCCTGTATATCGCAAGTGTCTGTTTGTACGCTACACACACATATGCAAGAGCTCTACACGCAAAAACAAAACATGCTGTCGAAAAGTTTATGTATGGTCAGCAACTAACCGATTTGTTTATTTGATTTTCTCTTGTAATATGTTCTTTTACTTCCCATAGATGTTGGTTTTGAGATTAAATAGATAGGTAGGTTGAAAGAATTATTACAAGACGTTTACAACCGGGCGTTGTAAACGTTAACCAAAAATAATTACCTACTTAACTTACTTAACTTATTTACACTGTGAGTTTCTGAAATTTATTTCTTGTTGTTTGTTGTAGCCACGGTTGTAGAAACTGGGTTACTATTTTACTTTTTTCCAGAAATAATTGTAGGTTTGTCAATACAAAATTGTCTTTATATTTTTGTAACATTAAGATAATAGTATATTTTCTTTTATTTATTATTCTGTATTTGATTTTATGTTTATCTATCACTGCAGGTAAGTGTATGAGCTTCATGGTTTCGTTTGTTAATATTTTTCATAATTACAAAAGTATATTCCAGAATATTTACCAGAAATAAGTAAAAAAATTATACACAAACACACGCACACATATCACGCATATATCCCCGAAGGGGTAGGCAGAGGTGCATTACACACCCACAGCTTGCCAGTATTTCTAGTCCCACGTAATAGGGGGCAGGCCTATTGCCGTTTGCACGCATTACCATGGGTTATGTCTAAAATGGCCGAATGAATTAAATAAATAAATAAATAATAAATAAATATTTTTGGACATTCTCACACAACATCATCTAGCCCAAATTAAGCTAATATAAGCTTGTGCTATGGGTCTAGACGACTGATAAACATACTTATATATATTTCTAAATACATACATATTATACATAGAAGACACCCAAACTCCGAAATAAACATTTGTGGATCACACAAATAATTTGATTCGACCCGGAATCGAACCTGGGACCTCAGGACGGCAGTCGCATGCTCATACCACTGCGCCACCAAGACAGTGATTAAATTAGTAATTAAATAAAAAGTAGCAGCAATATTGTAATTTCGAAAAAAAAAATTAAACCCGTTGCCTTGCGATGAAATGTTGAATGAAATGCAACAAAATCTTACGTGCCAGCCGCTATGGCACAACCAATTAAAGTCCTGGGCATTTCGGACTATAAAACAATTAAGTACGAGAAGCTTAAATATAAACTATATACTATCTAAAACTAAAAACCTATAATAATGATGTAAAACAGATCTAGGCAGTGTGCCCATAACACAGGCAGCATTCCCGCGCTGAATTGCCAAGAAAGAGTCTTTGCTCGAGAAAGCTGCTGCGCGGGGATCACCAGACTCCGGTCTCAGACGCTTGCTTAGTGTATAGTATATAGTTCATTGTTTTGTTTCTGAGTTTGATTGACTATTGAAGCTATTTGTAATTTACTAATTATTACTGATGATATATTATTTTAAGATGGTAATAGAATAAAAATAAAAACTTAATTTGGTTGATCATCGAAGTTCTATGACAACAAAATTTTCGTTTATAATTTATATCAAAATGGATCATCATCATCATTATCATCGTCTCAGCCCATTTGGCGCCCACTGCTTCCCCTAAAAGGGGGGAATTATAGGGTTAAATAGAATCTAATCGTGATAATATCGAAGGTACGATACTTTTTGTGGTTCCTGAACGTTTCGGTTGCATTGCCCCGTGGGCCATAGGACCTTCCTTGAGGTCTGATCAAACCAGGAAAATTGCTAACCGAAACGATGTGTTCATAATTAAATCAAGTTATTCAATAATTTTCTAGTCCAATTGATAAAAACGTTAGGTGCCTGCCGAAACTTAAATGAAAAAGTATTAAATTGAAACACAATAAAAAATCATATAGGCATGCTATCGGTACCCGTGGAGCGGACTCAATAGGGCGTCATTTGCATTGGTAATGCGACCGCGCGGCGTATTGGTAAACAGAGTGATTTACCGCGCCTCGCCACTCGCCGCGACTAGCGACAAGCTCTCCAAGTAATGACGTACACTATCAATCATGCCTTACTAGAGCCTGTGTGGTCCTTAGTTTCTGTCTGTTCTATTACTTACAATTGTACTCTACTTAGCATATTTACTTTGCCTTACTTAATACATTTCAATATTGGTATAATTTACATAAAAGACTGGTTATTTTTTTAAAGAAAAAACAAGTAGGTACCTACCTACTGAATAATGTACTATCTATAGGTATTGGTTTTCAAATTTTTACTGTAAGATTTTATAGTGAGATAGTTTTATGGTTCCTAATTCACTGGGAACACATTCCCGTTTTAAAAAGTAGTCTATGTTTCCTTACCTTATTACATCAGCTATATGTCAGTCAAAGTCCCGTTGCAAGCGGTCGTGTCGTTTTAGAGATTAGTCGAAACAGACAGAAAAACATTTTATTGCTAATGCATTTCTTAATTAACAAATTGAAAATAGAATAGATTTTTACATTAGAAAGAAAACGGAATTAACTTTTAACTTTTTTGTAGATACCGTAAAACATACCGAATGTTATTTTAAATATTATGATTTATAATACCTACACCCCCGATACAAACATTATTGTGAATCAAACACGTTAAGAATTTATATACTCACAAGGGATGGATCTCACTCGACACAGAAGCGTATCTACTTAATTGGATAGTTGAAAATATTTATGAACTTTGTTTCCAGCATACTTACATTCACATTTACAGCATACTTATATTCAAAGGAAAAATACAGATAATTTATTATGAAATCTCTAAAGAGATCGTGCCAAGAAATTAGCGGCACCTGCTAACGGAGAAAGTTGAAGTAGACAACATGACTTGCTAAATATGTCGGCTTATTAGGTAGGGTAAGGTTGCTCAAGTCGTACTCCTTGAGGAAATAATGCTGTAATATTTAATATAATTCAAATAAAACTAAACCTTTAATACATGTATAGAATCTTGGTTTAATGGACTTTTAATTAACAGTAATAGAAATTTAAATATCTCTTCTCGACTTAGGTATTTTAACTATTTTCATAAATGTACCTTCGGTACGATTAAGGCACCGGTCGCCCAGCTGTACCAGCTGTAGCCTAAGTCGTACTTAAAATAAAATTTCAGTGAAGACATAATAAACCATACAGAAAATGCTTACGTTATCAGAAGAAACTGACATTAAAATAAAAATTATTAAATATTGGATAGAAACAGGCGTTACTTGGCGAAAATCCATGACAAAACAATGGTAAGTAAAATGTTTTAAGAAAAAACTTTTTAAAAATTATATATTAGCATTAATTTTTCGCAGAATTAAAAAGACAACAAAACGTCGACAATTGTTTCGCCTCTAAACGAGGCATTATCAAGACTGTCTCAGAGAGAACAGCAAAATTCGTGGTTGGAACGTGTTTGCTTATAAGTAAACGCGTGCAAATTTCATTATCGCGATGTAGGATTCTTTACAATAACTAATGTGGGTAGAAACCTCAGATCATGCTAACTAAAATATTGGATAGAAACAGGCGTTACTTGGCGAAAATCCATGACAAAACAATGGTAAGTAAAATGTTTTTAAGAAAAAACCTTTTAAATTTATATAATAGCATTAATTTTTCGCAGAATTAAAAGGACAACAAAACGTCGACAATTGTTTCGCCTCTAAACGAGGCATTATCAAGACTGTCTCAGAGAGATCTGTTTACGAACAGACAGACACATTAATTGTTGTTGGTTTGTGTGTGTCATTTGGGTTTTCTACGCAACTTATCAAAAGACAGTAATTAAATCAAACAGATAAGGTCAAGTATTGGTGAATACCTATTTTTGGAACTTAGTTAGCATGATCTGAGGTTTCTACCCACATTAGTTATTGTAAAGAATCCTACATCGCGATAATGAAATTTGCACGCGTTTACTTATAAGCAAACACGTTCCAACCACGAATTTTGCTGTTCTCTCTGAGACAGTCTTGATAATGCCTCGTTTAGAGGCGAAACAATTGTCGACGTTTTGTTGTCTTTTTAATTCTGCGAAAAATTAATGCTATTATATAATTTTTAAAATGTTTTTTTAAAAAAGTTTTTTAAAAAGTTTTTTCTTAAAACATTTTACTTACCATTGTTTTAAAAATTATTAGTAAACAATTCAGTCTTAATTTCTCAGATCAACTCAATAGTAGATTGTTAACCAAGGGATGAAAACATCCCATTTCTGACGAGATATTTTGGCGCTCTAACGTAGTGAGAACGCCAATACTTCGAGGCAGAAATGGGTGTTTTAACCCGAGTTACACACTCTACTTTTCATTTCAAATGCGAGGAAAGCAAATAAAAGTCAAGATTGATCCCGTATCAAGTAATGTACTTCCCGCCTTTTTTTTAATTTTTTTTTTAATTCGCACTTTTTTCAGGGCAGGCAAGTCTTTTGATCAAACCGCCTCTCATTAGTTATATTTTTCCATATAAAAGTCTTCGGTTTTTTTAATTTCTTCAGCAAATTTTTTTACGCACATATTTTTTGGAAGCACTAATGAGTTTTTTTATGATTTGACGCGTTACGGCAGGCGATTTAGTCAGGTTTAGTCGGAGTCTCAACCTTAAAATACAGGACAGTTTTACCTTAAAACACTCAGTATTTCAAGGTATAACTGTCCAAATAATTGTTGTTTGTGCTAATTACGTTTTCTTTTATTGTAACTCAACTCTTATTTGTTTATGACCATTCAAAAACCAGAATGTTGTATTTACTTAATTGAACTTTGGCTGTATACGTTTTGCCATCGCCTCAAGATGTGCTGATATTTTTAGGAAAAATATATTTTCATCTCTCATGCTCTGAAAGTGGGTCATTACTTACCTAATATGCGGGTTGAAAGTTATACATTTCGGCCCTAGGGCGGAAAAGTAAAAAAAAAATCATCAGCATATCTTGAGGCGATGGCATAAAACGTATACAGCCAAAGTTCGATAGTCAATACAACATTCTGGTTTTTGAATGATCATAAACAAAAAAAGAGTTGGGTTACAATAAAATAAAACGTAAATAGCACGAACAATAATTATTTGGACAGTTATACCTTAAAATACTGATTATTTTAGTATTGATTTTTAGTAGAGACTCCGATCAAACCTAACTAAATCGACCGCCGTTACGCTTCAAATCATAAAAAATACTCTATAGCGCATCCTAAAATATGTGCGTAAGAAAATATCTGAAGTAATTAAAAACACTGAAGACCATTTTATATGGAAAACTATAACTAATGACAAGGCGGTATGACCAAAAGACTTGCCTGCCCTGAAAAAAGTGCGAATGAAAAACAAAAATTCAAAAAAAGGCGGGAAGTACACAGTACTTGATACGTGATCAATCTCTATTGTTATATTTGTTTTATTTGACTTTTACTTATTTGCTTTCCTCGTATTCGAAATGAAAAGTAGAGTGTTTAACTCGGGTGAAAACACCCATTTCGGCCTCGAACTATTGGCGCTCTCACTACGTTCGAGCGCCAAAATATCTCGTCAGAAATGGGATGCTTTCTTCCCTTGGTTAACAATCTACTATTCTTTGCTAATAGTCCCAGCATCAGTCATAGTCACAATGACTCAAAAACAAAGACAATAGAAAACAAAATTATAATCTACTAACTGACCCGGCAAACGTTGTTTTGCTTTAGGGGTGGACTACCCTTAACATTTAGGGGGATGAAAAATAGATGTTGTCTGATTCTCAGACCTACCCAATATGCACACAAAATTTCATGAGAATCGGTCAAGCCGTTTCAGAGGAGTATGGCAACGAAAACTGTGACACGAGAATTTTATATATTAGACTAGCTGACCCGGCAAACGTTGTTTTGCTTTAGGGGTGGACTACCCTTAACATTTAGGGGGATGAAAAATAGATGTTGTCCGATTCTCAGACCTACCCAATATGCACAAAAAATTTCATGAGAATCGGTCAAGCCGTTTCGGAGGAGTATGGCAACGAAAACTGTGACACGAAAATTTTATATATTAGATTAGACATACAAAGGACTTGACTTTCAACTCCAGCACATAAGTCAAGCACCCAACCTTTACATTTCAGACACTGAACCATGTTGTCATAATTTTTTTTTGCCGATCTTACCTTACATAGTTGACATAGTCACGATTATTTTTCTATTATTGTTTGTAATTATTAGATGTTTGGTCCGTCTTTCCTCAGCCGTATCCAAGTCACCGCCTGCACAATAATAACACTCGGGCCCCGTCAGGATCCTCACCACTTCCCTCAGGTACTTGGCAAAACAGCCATGACCCGTGAGAAGTTGGGTAAGGTGATACGATGGAGCCCCATGCGCGCACTCCACGAGCACCCGGCTCACGGAGGGAACCACACATCTAAAGCAGATTGAGGAGAGAGGAGATTGTCGTGAGCCTCCTGTCTCCAAAACGATCAACCTGGTCGGGCACCGGGAGACCGCCTTTCCGTCGCACCAAGGCGCCCTCGGAGGACATCGGCTTCAAGATCCCACCGGGGACTTCCTGCAATTAGGCATGCCGCCTCAAAAGAGATGTTGCGGTACGCCTGTGCAGCCCTCCCGCCAGTGACGCCCACCAGTGGAGGCAACAAAGTGGTTAAAATATGGATATTTTGTGTTTTATTAACCTTTTTTTAAGTGGAGAATATCTATAGTTTAACCAACTTCAAAAAGGAGGTTCTCAATTATAGTGTAAGAATTGTTTTTATGTTTGTTACCTCATAAAGTCAAACTTACGACTGGTTGAAACGATTTTGATGATTCTTTTACTTTAGTTGAAAGCTATCGGTTCCTGGCCTGTGTGGTCCCATTTCAATTTGGTCACATTCTGACAATTTGAAGTCGTTTTTAGGGTTCCGTAGTAAAAATCTCGGAACCCTTATAGTTTCGTCATGTCCGTTCTCGGCTTTCCTCCCAAACAATTAGTGCTAGAAACATGACACTTTGCACGGATATGTATATTTACTACGTCCACAAAGTGCTACATTAAAATTTAAAAAATCTATTTTTTTGATATTATATATCTCTATATAGATAGCTCCTCTACACTTGAAGTGGAGATGATATTTTTTCTCACGTCTACTCTGTCGTGTGCGGTATCATTAGATAGGTATGTCTTTTAAAAATATTGAGATGTTGCTAAGAAGATTTTTTGATTTAAGTATCTATTTGCGAGATATTTAGCTTTGAAGAGCACGTTTTTGCGAAAAAAGTGCCCCCCTCCCCCGCCCTCTAAAATCTTAACGGCTGGCTTGAAGAACCTGAAAAGAATCATGATGGTAGTCCATGTAATGAACGTTGAAGTAAAACTATACCGGATGGTATAACTCTGTTACTTTAAGAGTTATAGAGGCTTTTATGGGCAACTACGGAACCCTATCTTATGCATGGGTGGACACACATTTGGCCGGTTTTTTAAAATTTGATGCGAGTACGTAAGATGTGTTAAACAAAAAGTTTATCTCAAGCGATCTGTCAATCTCACCATAATTGCTATTGGCAAGAGAACACGTGATGTGAACCAGACGAGTGAGTCGTGATCGTGATGTTGACGTCATGATTAATAGAAATGTGGCGCGCGAATCGTGCGCAGTAGAAAGCGGCTCAGTTTCACTTCGCGCTGTACCGTACACTACTATTAGAACACACGCAACGGTTCGCTGATTTGGATATGTGTAACTAGCGATCACCCGCGACTTCGTCCGCATGATAATTTGGAACATATATGCATTAAATATACGGACTTGGACCTTAGTTTGGTTCCTGTCGCCTGTAATTATTTTTACAGTTCCCTTCGCCCGTAATAACATCTAGCTTCGCAAATAATTACTTTAAAATGAATTTGTTTCGGTATTTTATGTAATAGTAAGTTAACCTTAAAATATAGATATATGCCTATCGTAGACTTTTTTTCTAACTTTTAACACGTCTTGTCTGTCACAATGCGCTGTCCCAAAAAGCTAAGTAATTAGAAACAATACACAACCTAGTACTTGTTTGTATCAAAGAACTTGTTAGCTAGGCCTTAATAGTAGGGTTTTAATTTAACCTGAAAAAATATGTGATAACACTTCTAGAACTCGTCGTAGGGCTCAAAACTTAAGACATCACGACCAACGACTGACATTAGATGAATTTACTTAAATTTTAAAATGATTACCATGCGTAATTACGCTTTCGTCGTAGGTACTCACTCACCCTCTACCGCCCGCATTCACCGTTGATATGATAAGATAAGTTGGGGTCTACTAATAGTCACGATTACAAATACATAGGTAATATCATATATGTTTATTATTATACGAGTATGTATTAAATATAATTATTTCTACTTAGGTACATTATTACCTCTCGCTGGTGATCATCACGTGGAACGTGGCCGTATCCTTCTGCGAGCAGGTTATGGTCGCGAAGGAGGCGGCCGGAAGGGAGAGAGAGCAGTTCCTCCTCGCTGAGTTCCGAAGTGTGCGGCGAGCGCACCGCAGACTCGAATACTCGAAGGACCAGCTCCATGATCGGGGCCTGAGGCCGACGGACTAGCAACCCACCGTATTTACTTCATCCTATGCACGCCTTCACTCTGGGGGGCTCGTGGTCTAGTGGTAACTGACAATATTAACACATTGCAAAGGTTAAGCAACATCTAGACAGGCCGGTCTTAGGATGGGTGACCATTTCTTAAGACACTGAGACCACTCCGTGCCTCGGAGAGCACGTTAAGCCGTCGGTCCCGGTTGTCATACGAACATCTATGGCAGTCGTTAGGGGTAATTGGAGCCCTAAATCAAAAATCCGACCGGTTTAACTGCAGAACTTCGATATCGCCCATGGGTTCTGGAGGTCAGATGGCAGTCGCTTCACGGAAAATATCGAAGTTCAGCCGAATCGCAGTTAGACTGGCCGACCCCAACTGAGTTGGGGAAAGGCGCGGTAAATGATGATGCGCCTTCACTCACCGACGCGGGATGAACTCGACCCCAAAGATATGGGGTAAAACCTGACCAACACGACAGAGGACACATAAGTAGATGGCCAAAGTCCGCCCAGCGCAACAGGGATTTTTTTGAGTGCCTACCTGGGGCGCCCGGCATCGGCCGTCCCTGGGTCAGAGAATAAAAAAAAATCACGAGTGCCTGAAAAGTTTTACTGGCTGACCGCGCTAACGCAAGAGCTACTGATCCCAAATAGTTCGAATTATAAGTCTATATGCTTAGTTAAGTGCTACCTCAAATACTTACCTACAACTATATCTTTTTTACTATCTATATATTCTTATATAAAGTAAACTTTCACTGTACGAAATGGTACCATCAGACATCAACATAAGTCATGCGTGTCCATAATAATGGTCTTAGATAACCATAAAATTATTGTCACACTTGGACGACGATATTCAGTCGTGGGTGAGACTAAAGTGAAAACTTAACGTCTTTGACGAAACCATAGACATTAAAGCGCTCTCTAATAGCCACAGATTTAAGAATACTATACTAGTCTCTAGCTCACGCTACAGGGAGAAAACTGTGAAACTTGCGCTATTTAAAGCTCTTGATTGTCTATAACACTACATAATTTACGATAAAACAATTCATACCTACTAATTTAATTTACTTATGTCTTACCTACTGGTTTTCTTCAACCATTAAATTATTTAATTAAATACCTATTGATTATGATTGATTACGCAACATTCGGCTACATACATGGCGTCGCCTCCTTCACTCGGGAGGTGATGGCGGCAAAGAGACAAGTCCTACGTGAGCGTGAGTATGTAGGTCTCACGCTCCGCAGAGCACCAGTCACACAGGGAATTCTGGCGAGTACCTGGGGCGCCGGCACGGACGTGGGAGCGGCCGCGGCCTCGCAAATATTCCTTTAAGTTTTTACTAAGTACTTATTGAATACCTGGGGATTGTGCGGAGTATGGCCTTATAGAGGGCTCCCGTATGGGCGGATAGATTGGCGGTTAGGGTGAACGCGACTCTGTTAAACAGACCTCTGTGAACCTTGGCCGTCAAAACTATACGGGGGTACCGCACGATCTCCGGAGAGGCTACATGTCTCTTAGCCGGGACCCGGGACCCCTCCATGGGACCTGGAAGCGAGAGCCCTTTCGTCATTGTTCCAATGGCGCAAGGAGGCGCTGGAGCGGGACCACAGGCCTACGTCTCGAGAAATCGAGGACCAGCGGTCCCAACTCCACCAGGATCTTATGGAGTCATGGAGGGTGCGACTTGAGCAACTCAGGTGGGGTACCACCATCATCGCGGCGGTGAGACCGATCGTGGACGATTGGCTGCAGAGGCAGCATGGTGACCTCACGTATCGTGCGACGCAGATCGTTACCGGGCATGGATGCTTCGGTAGCTATCTGTTTCGCATCCATCGTGAGGTCACACCCCGGTGTCAACACTGCGAGGTTTCCGACGACGACACCGGACTCCACACGTTGGTGGAGTGCTCAGCGTGAGCGAGTCAGCGCCGGACCTCATAGTGGGTCTGGGCGTGGATATCCTCTCGCTGGAAACCATGCTCCAAGCCATGGTCTCCAGCGAGAGTAGGTGGAACGCGGCCGTGTCCTTCTGCGAGCAAGCCATGCTCGCTAAGGAGGCGGCCGAGAGGGAGAGGGAGCGTACCCTCCCCGCCGAGTTTCGTAGTCAGCGGCGAGGGCGCCGCAGACTCATCTACGCCCAAGACCATCGACCTCCATGATCGGGGCCTGAGGACGGCGGAATCGCCACCCGCCGTCCTTACAGAAGCTAGAAGGGTTGCGTCCTGCGGGGCCTTTGCCCCATAGCACGCAACCAGATTCACTCACTGACGCGGGATAAAACCCAACCTCAACGACGCGGGATCCTCATCCCGACCAAACCACCGCAGAGACCACAGAGGTGGTCAAAGTCCGCCGGGTGCCACTGGAAATACCTGTTTGT
The DNA here is from genome assembly GCA_963556515.1 of Nudaria mundana. Taxonomy (NCBI): domain Eukaryota; kingdom Metazoa; phylum Arthropoda; class Insecta; order Lepidoptera; family Erebidae; genus Nudaria; species Nudaria mundana. The sequence goes on along the minus strand of OY748292.1, from coordinate 17,266,938 downwards.
AACCAGAGACGCCCGGCAACGGACATTAGAGCGTCCGCGGCCATGGTCCGCGGAATTAAAAAAAAAAAAAAAGGGTACACATAAAATGTGAATTTTATGTACCTAGTGACACTCGGGAGATAATTACCTTTCATTTGAGACCCCATTTCACGAAACCCTGTAGAGGGAAACACATAACCCTCACTGACGCAGTCAGGTAAAAACTAAAATAAATACACTTTGTTTCAAATTTTTTTCATTAATGTATTAACATAATGAAGAGGAGCTGGATGCTCAATTAAGAAATTTGCATTATTATCTAGTTTAAAACTAGATTCCAGTTTAACTTTACAAGAAGTCCTATCGCGTCCGGTATTAACACTGCATTTATGTATAAAACATAGTTAAGTAGTTACTAGACAAACTCATTCGTTATCTTATGTAAACCAGAGCTTGAAAATATGTACCTACTGTGAATAGTGGAACACGTTTGATAATGCCGTAAGGTAAAATCAGACAGGTTTCATAACCTAATAAAATCAGTGGAATAAGAGTAAGTAAAAGATGTATATAAAATAAAGTAAAACAATGCGGTAAGAAGTTGAATTTTTATATAATTGCTCTAATTTCGCTAAATAGAAGATATTATAAACGTCGACATATTATTATGTTTCACCTACTCACCAGGCATTCTCAAGACTGTCTCAAAGAGAACAGCTGTTCTCTACAAACGCTGTAAAAATTCAACATCTTACCCCATTGTTTTATCATGGACTTTCGCCAGGTAACGCCTGATTCCATTCAAAAATAAAGTAAGATTGTTCATAATGTTCCACCGCGTGGAGTAGTTTTCTATTTCCAAATTCTTACGCGGAAACACATTCCGAGATAAAAAGTAGCGTTGTGAAGAGTTGTGAAAAATTGAGAAGCAGCGGCTGTCATTGTATTTTTTTAACCCCGCACTGGGCCTACGGCCGCCCCATACTACGGGTACACACCCTAGGGAATGACCCTGGACATGTCATTGTTATGAGAAGTGAGGAAAGTAATGTCGTTTGAAAGGTGCAAAGTATGAATGTAGAAGGTTTTAGTAATAGAGGTTGGCCAAATAAAAGATACTTAGATGACATGTGTGAAAGAGGCTACATCCATACATACTATCACGTCTATATTTCCGAAGGGGGAGGCAGAGGTGCATTACACACCCACATATTGGTAATAATTTTGTTGGTCCCACGTAGGGGGGCAAGCCTATTGCCGTTACCGGGCACTTTAAAAATCTATTACCACTCTGTAATTCTTACCAAAATTCCATCAGCTGGGACAAATGTTACATCCCACTAATGAACTCTACAGTCCGAACAAAGTGTAGGAGAGTATGACAAGGAAAGGAGTGTCTGTGGAGGTGACGTCTGACAGAGATGTGTGGTGGAGGAAGACATGGAATCAGGATTAGGGCAGGCAGGTGATGATCTGTAAGCGAAAGTCCCGGTAAATTCGGTCGGACTTTTTTATGTGAGTAGGGACTTACCAACCATTGTACCTACCGATGCATTAAGTGAAATCAGTTAATTTGGAATTATATAGAAATAGACACTTCAATTTTATTAGAGTTTCACCAAGTACCCATCACAATTGAAGGAATAAATAGGCAGGTATTAAGTAGTTACTAAAACAGTAACTTTGTTCGCGTGCAACCACATTAGTAGAGAGATTCTTTCTCTACTCGTGTGGTGGAACACATATCCTCACTTCATACACAGTTAAGAAATATGAACGGAACGGAAAGAACAAATCACCCGTTTTTATAAAAAAATTCATTGCTACCTGGCTCCGTTTGGTCGTAGCTTGATGTTACAGTATCGAAAATCTTCCTCGATAAATGGACTGTCCAACACGAGAGGAATTTCTTAATTCGAAAAACTAGTTCCTGAGATTTAGTGCGTTTAACAAAACAAACAAATTCTTCATCTTTATTTATTAGTAGGTGTGCTTCTGTTTTCTATTTATTTGCGTTAAGAGACAGGTTTAACTAAGGAAAAACAACACAGGTGTTGATAATATTCCCAGATTAGATGCAAATATGTAAAATAATGCAATTTATTCGCACCGAACAAAGTAAGTGGTGTCAGGAAGGATATTAGTATGCGTGCAATAGTACAGGGAGGTATGCGGTCGCCAGTTGTGAATGCAGAGATACCTGCAAGATGCAATGCCTTTATTGTTGTGGCTTTGTGTAGGTACATACTTCGGCAACAGATAAACGAATACCTGACCTTACCTCGGTACGTAAGCAGGCTATGGCACTGTTAGAAGATTTTTATACTTTCTAAAGCGTGCATCTTCCACGTGCTAAAGAGCCTTTATCACATCTCCGGGGCTCAAGTCATACTCGCCTGCACACGGTGCATTTCATGACTTCTGTCGAGATATCACCAAAATGCACCACGAGACTGGAAAAATACGGATCCAATCCAAACTACCCGGAAAGAGAAATAGGCTCGCCTCCTTACGTGAGACCAGCAGCAGTCACTGACGAAATGTCTACGTATAGGTAATGAACCCTCTGTTGCCTGATGAGTGGAGATGCTTGCAATTCTAGAAGTAAAAGAAGTAGCAATGGTAAGTAAAATATTTAAAAAAAAAGTTTTAAACTTATTTTAAATTTTCAACCAACTAATGTGTCTGTCTGTTTACAACCAGAGTAACATTAGTTGGTTGTTGGTTTGTATGTGTCATTTGGCATTTCTACACAATTTATTAAAAATTAAGAAGATAAAGTCTTGTATTGGTGAATACTTATTTTTGGGTACTTAGTTAGCATGATCTGAGGTTTCTTCCCACGATAGTTATTGTGAAAAAATCCTACATCGCGATAATGAAATTTGCACACGTTTACTTATAAGCAAATATGTTCTAACCACAAATTTTGCTGTTCTCTCTGAGACAGTCTTGATAATGCTTCGTTTAGAGGCGAAACAATTGTCGACGTTTTGTTGTCTTTTTAATCCTGCGGAAAATAGTGCTATTAAAAAAATTAAAATAAGTTTAAAACATTTTTTTAAAATATTTTACTTACCATTGCTTTGTCATGGAGTTTCGCCAAGTAACGCCTGGTTCCATCCAATATTTAGTAAAAGAAGTACTTAGGTAGCTACGAGTACCAGTAAAGAAAGAGAAGGTACAGTCGTGATTATTAATGCGGATACTATGAGGTTTGGGTTGCTGGTTCAGTTAGACTCCAAATTCGGTGGGTTGTTGTGGCGGCAATCTACCCGTACACTGTTCAGAAAGTTCCGCAAGCGACCAAAAGCACACTTCGTAACAATTGTAGTAGCCGTAGTAGGCAAGCAAAAACCCCCTGAAAAACTAAAATGACTGACCAATCACTGAAAATGTGATTGCGCCTATACAAGTTTGTAAACCTTGGACCAAGAGGAGTCAATTAGTAAGAAAACAAAATCTGTGCCGGTGGGTTATTTATTGTTATAATCATATCAATTTGTAAACTGATAAAAAGTTGGTTTTTATATTAGAAAATGATTTCTAAGGGTAAAACAAGCAAAATAAGACACTTTTACTCTTGTGGTTTTTTCGAAAAAATGCGTTATAAAAAAAAAGTTACAACCATTTTAAAGCGCTAAAATGGTCAAATTCATTTTTTTTTATCTCGGCGAGTGTTGATCAAATTCATAAAAATCCTGCGGCAGAATACTTTTCAGATCTTAAGCTTCAACTGACTATTTTTCAAAATGAGAAAATATACACTTTTCACATCGTAAAATAGCGTAGCGTTTTTCCGAGTTAAGATACACTATTATACGCATGTAGAGTCGCGTCAACTCGTATAAAGGGCGTGCAATTTGACAGGATTCAAACGGAAAATCAATAAGGAACACCAAATTCAAAAAAAATATTGTTTTTTTTTAAATGGAAATCATTGAAAAATTATCTAAGAACTTTTTTGCTTTGGCTCTGATTTCTCACTGCCTCCGGATTGTGGAACGCTAAAAAAACGCTATGTGTATAAATAGATTTTACGTTGTGAAAAATGTATATTTTCTCATTTTGAAAAATAGTCAGTTGAAGTAAGCTTCAAATGACTCATCATCTACCTGCCCTTATCCCAATTATTTGGGGTTGGCGCAACAAGTCTTTCTCCTCCACACATCCCTGTCAGAGGTCATCTCATCAGTCACTCCTCTCCTTGTCATGTCCTCTTTCACACATTCCATCCTTCTTTTCTTTGGCCGACCTCTACTTCTTGAACCCTCTACAGTCATACTTTGCACCTTTCTTACGACATTACTTTCCTCTCTTCTCCTAACATGTCCATACCATGACAGCCGCTCACTTCTCAATTTTTCGTTCACTGGTGCAACTTTCAAACTTCCTCTAATACATGGGGCACACTAAAAGTTTTGCACTTCTAGCTAATCGGAACTATTTGAATTTCGAATGCTATATTTTTTTAAACGTTGCAACCTTCTTAGTAATAAAAAAAACAATTGGCGGGAAATCATTTGTCAATTTTTTTTTATCACACATCAAAGTTCTACGTATGCAACGAAAATGAAATTAAGTCGAAAAGATTTTAGAGCATTGATTTTTTATGATTTTAAAAGTTCTCTCTCTCCGCAAGACTGTGCCGCTCGTCTTCAAAATGCTTTTGGGAGAGAAGCACCTTGTTTGAGCACCGTGAGGCGATGGTTTGCTGAATTTGAGAGAGGTCGAGTTTCACGAATTTCGTGAAGGGCGGCCTTCAACTGTCGTCAACGAAAATAATGTGGCTACTGTTAAGCGGTTAATTGAAGAAAACCCGCGGATTACCTATGAGACAGTTCGAGGACTATTGGAGATTGGTATGAGTCAAAAACAGAAAATTTTACACGAAGAATTGAAAGTTCGGAAACTTTGTTGTCGTTGGATCCCTCATGAACTGACAGCGGAGCAGAAGCGGGCTTGCGTGGAATGAACCCGAAAAAAATAGCAATCTTGTGAATGGGTGTTTGAAAATGAGAACAAGCCAACAAATGTGAGGCAGGCGAGAAACGTTGGTAAAAAAATTATCGCGTTTTTTTTCTCAGCTACGGGTCCCATCTGTACAATTCCACTTGAAGATCAAAAGAGTGTTAATGCCGAGTGGTATTCTACCATTTGTTTACCCAGGGTGTAAGAAAAAGTTCGCGAAAGACGACCCAAAAGCCGCGTTCTCCTACATCATGACAACGCTTCTTCACACACGGCCAACAAAACAAAGTCATTTTTAGCTTCTGAAAAAGTACAACTCGTCACCCATCCTGCGCATAGCCCCGACCTAGCACCCTGTGATTTCTGTATTTTCCCGAAAATCAAAGATTTGATCAGAGGTTTCACTTTTACCAACTCCGAACACTGCGATAGCGTTCAATCAGCACGTAGAAAACATGCCTTCAGATCTGTGGTCCTCCTGTTTTAAAAAATGGTTCGATCGCATGAAAAAATGTTTAAAATGTAAAGGAGAGTATTTTGAAAAGCAATTAACATAATATTTTGGTTTTAATATGTTGTTTTTTTAAGTTACCCACACTTTGCCAGTGTATGTTTGTGCCAGTTTATTGTAAACAAGCGGACGCCCGCGGCTTCGACCGATTGACAAATAATACACAAAAGCCTTACTCGAACACCACTCATATACACCTAGAAGTTGGTACATTCCTTTGGTGCACTCCTTATACAGGATTGTTTTAAATGTACCACAGACCTCTTAGATACCGTGTGCGATACAGTCTAAAAAGATAGACTGGAATACTCTAGATAAGACCCGTCAGATCAAATGGTAACATTATCTGTCTTAAGTACATACTATTGAACACGCAGAATTTCAATTTTCAAAAAATTAATTGACGTTCAAGTTTGACATGTAAAATATTAAAAGTCATAATTACCCGGTGATTAAGGGGAACGTCGCACGCCTGTTTAAACTAATTCGATTTAATGAGCGCGACAAAAAACCGACAAAGGTGTTATGAATAAATAACCACTTAACAATCATAAAAAATGAAAAAAATATTATTAAAAAAAAGAAAACGATAAAAGAAGCTTTTATTGACTGCGCCAGCGACGTCTCTCTCTTCCTGACGTAATTCTTGATGCTATCTTGTTCTCGGAAGGTCTCCTTCCCTCCTGCTCTGATACTATTCTGGGCTCATAAAGCTGTCTCTGTTATACTTCAATCGATAACCCTAGACACCCACGACAACAAGTTAAGAGCGCCACGTTTTGTTACTGGAATTGGGAATCGTTTTGGTTCAAAAATATACTTACGATAGTTCAATGTTTCCCAAATAAATATGCAATAGTAGGTACCTAACCAGCTAATTGAAAAGGTTTCAACATAACTTATACTTGTTGATCAAAAAATTTCACGTGCAAATATGATAGGTAGTGATATTAAATGTTGATTATTCTTCATCGATGGCACTAATAGAAATGGTTTCAGATAACTATACCTTTCTACATGTCAATTAAGTAGATTGGATAATAATTTAATCTGTAGAGGTTAAGTCCAACAAGGGTTCAGTTAATGTAACAAAAATACCCGCAGTTTGAACCGTTGTGGTTCAAACTGCGGGTATTTATGTATGTATTCTACCCAACTCTTCAGAATTCATATTGACAAGCTGAATGAAATAAATGCAAGCAGCGGATGTCTGCTTTGTGCCGCACTATGGAGGCGGCTATTTATTTTACTTTTAGAGATCCGTGGCACAAAAACGGAAAACAAAGTAGAAACACGAAATCCGTTTTTTTTCACTTTTTGGCTTGATAATATGCCTTGAAGCTAATATTGAGAGTAGAAAGAGAGTAGGTAGGTACACACCGAAAGCAACGTAAGTTAACAAATAAATTCGACCGAGATATGACGTGGGACACAATTTCAAAATGTAGGTACTTTATACCCGTATATTCATAGCTTCATCCAAATACAATAATTATAATAATACTGAAATTGTGAAATCTGACACTATAGCGTAGCGGTACTTCTAACCGAAACAGTGCGGAAGTTCATATTTGCTGAGCGCCTGGCAGGTGGCTTTATTATTTATTTTTGTTCCCAGACACTCAAACCGAACAACGTTTCTTGTCCTGCACCTGGAGCGAGTTAGGAATAACTAGTTCCTCTGTGCGTGACTATCAACTAATCAAGCATTACCTTGACATTAACCATCGATGAAACCATCAGAAACAACCATCAGAAACCATCGATGAAAATCGATGGAGCCAAGTTTTAAAGAAAGAAGAAGAAGAACCGTAACAGTATTTTTATTTTTTCATACTCTTCCCTATTCTGTGGTTGTACGCCTATTTTATTAGTTTTTCTCTTGTATGTACATACTTGTATTATGTTATTTGTTATGTTTTTATTCGTAACTTTTTTTATTACCCATCTAAATAAATTTAGTGACAGACCAAATTAAGGTATTTATTTACGGAACCCTTGCGAACACTATGGTGTTATTTTTTCTCCGCATGGGATTATTTCCTAACGGAGCGCCGCCGATCACGGCACCGTCTGTAACGTCCTACACCGCCTAATTAATTTTATTCCTTTTTTTATGTACCACAGAACAAATTTATTCAACCTGTGGATGACATCCAACAGTTCACAAGCACTAAAAGAATTTCCAAGTAACTTCATCTTTATATAGCCTTTTGTACTTTCACTTATCATTCTGAATTATACAGCAAAAAACAGTTTTTATTAGTGTTCAGTAGATGCTTTATGAATAACGTCTAATAATATAATATTTACTTATCTGTAAACTGATAGCACTTAGGAAAAATTCTGAGAGACTTCTTTGGACATTATTCCTAAAAAACCCGATTATAGAAACTTCTAGTTCAGGTTCAATAAATTGCGTCCAACCCTAAACTTTTTCTCCTACCATGGCCCACATCCCGATCCCGCCTTCTCCCATCACGATCTTTTATTCTCTCTTACATGTTCAAACCTCCTAAACCTACACCTACTGCATTTGCGTAGTTGGCCAGGGTAAACATTGATGAGGAATGTTCGGATGCCTCGGATGTCAACTGCGACGACCTTTTGGCTGCAGAATCGATTGATGACAAAACTCGGATTTTCAACCAATCGGTCCTTAACATCTACGATAAGCAAGCGCCTCTCCGGAGAGTCCGACTAAAGCACCCCCCATCACCGTGGTTAACTGATGACGTTAAATCGGCTATGAAACAAAGCTTTCCATAAATTCAAAAGGAACCGATTTGACACCAGTTGGGATGTCTTTAAGGCATGCCTTTAACATATTCAGGATATCATTGCTATTACTAGTCATCATGGTGCTATTAAACAAACTATTAGGGTTCTATTTAATAGATGAAAATCCAAATATCTAATTAAGGATATTCGGAGATACGGTCCGCGTCAGTGAGTACAAATGGTTTGTATTTATTACATACTCTTATCATCAAGGCTATAGTTGAATTTAAATACACCTAGACATTCATCATTATTTAATACTAATACATAGTAGGTATCGCTTGAGTTTCATGAAAAGAGCACAAATAAATTTACCATTTCCATTCACCGAGCCTTTTCCCAACTCAGTTGGGGTCGGCTTCCCAGTCTAACTGCGATTCGGCTGCACTTTGATGTTTTCCGTAAAGCGACTGCCATCTGACCTCCACAACCCAGGGGCGAAATCGAAGTTCTATAGTTAGACCGGTCGGATTTTTGATTTAAGGGCTGCAAATACCCGTAACGACAGCCATAGTTGTTCGTATGACAATCGGGACTGACAGCTTAACGTGCTCTCCGAGACACGGAGGGGTCTCAGTGTCTTAAGAAATGGTCACCCATACTAAGAGCGACCTGATTAGATGTTGCTACCTTTGCAATCTGTTAACATTGTCGGTTACCACTAGATCACGAGCCCCTCGAGATCTCATTTAGATGTTAAATTGATCCTTTCAATTTGCATTATACATGGGGCACACTAAAAGTTTTGCACTTCTAGCTAATCGGAACTATTTGAATTTCGAATGTTATATTTTTTTAAACGTTGCAACCTTCTTAGTTATAAAAAAAACAATTGACGGGAAATCATTTGTCAATTGTTTTTTATCACACATCAAAGTAATACGTATGCAACGAAAATGGAATTAAGTCGAAAAGATTTCAGAGCGATGATTTTTTATGATTTTAAAAGTTCTCTCTCTCCGCAAGACTGTGCCGCTCGTCTTCAAAATGCTTTTGGGAGAGAAGCACCTTGTTTGAGCACCGTGAGGCGATGGTTTGCTGAATTTGAGAGAGGTCTAGTTTCTTTACATGGCGAATTTCGCGAAGAGCGGCCTTCAACTGCCGTCAACGAAAATGATGAGGCTACTGTTAAGCGGTTAATAGAAGAAAATCGCGGATTACCTATGAGACAATTCAAGGACTATTGGGGATTGGTATGAGTCAAATCCAGAAAATTTTACACGAAGAATTTTATTGAAAGTTCAGAAACTTTGTTGTCGTTGGATCCCTCATGAACTGACAGCGGACTGAACATATTTTCTGTATATAATACAGAAAATGTGTTATTCAGCATCACGCTGAATAACTGATACCAAAGTAATGCAAAGACAAGCTGCCATAGCAGCAATTATGCAGATTAAAGCGGTGTTGTCTGCCTTAATCTGATAGTGTTTCTTTAAAGAGGCTTTTATTAAGATCTAAAAAAGAAAAGCAACAGTATACAAATGTTATTAAGCTTAAAGTGATTTAAGAACCCAAATACTGTTTAGGGAATACATTTAGCAATGTCGGCAGCTTTAATCTTTTATTGGTGACTGCTGATCACCGCAGCTCCGCCCGCGTGATTTAGTTTACTCGTTCCCGGTTCCCGTGGGAACACATTACCGGGACAAAAAGTAGCCTACGTTACTCAGGGTGAATCTAGCTTTCCAATGGTAAGAATTTTTGAAATCGGCACAGTAGTTTTTGAGTTTATTCATTACAAACATACACACAAAATACAAATCTTTCCTCTTTATAATAGTAGTGTAGAAGTGTAGATTAGTGAGCTGTTATCTAGCCTACGTGTTGGTTGAGGCACTATCTCCATCTACTGACAGAGCTGTCCCAGTAGCTTTGGAAGTAATAGTTATATGTATACTTATATGTATGGCTTTATGTATGTAAGTATTATGTAGATATATCAATTTTATGTTATACTAGCAGACGCCCGTGGCTTCGCCCGATTGACAAATTATATAGATGCAAAAAAAATGCTATACTTATCCACTATATCATTAAAATCCGTTCTGTAATTTTCGTGGAGAAGATGCACAAACATCCACACCTCCACACATCCACACATTATCCATACAACCTTTCACCTTTATAATATTAGTAGGATGTGTAGTTTATTGATGGGATGTATTTTTTTTAAGTATCGATTGTATGTTAATCAATTTTGATTTTGAAATGTAAGCTACTTCTTCTCAAGTGGTCCCATTATAATTTGGTCCCATTCCGACAATTATTAAATTGACAATTTTTGACGTGTGTTTTACCTACCCACCTACCCACCTACCCAGTACATTCTCTGCATCATCATAAAGTTGAATGGCAGACCCTGGACACCTTTGTACTCGTATATTTGATTGTTCATAAAGTTTTATAAATAAATAAACGATTTGAAATAAATTAAAAGAAATCGAATACTTATTGAGTTATTGCCCTACCTATAGCCATAGTCTATGATAAAATGATAAGTTTCATGTCTCTGCCTAGTAATCAAACCTGTTCAAGTTGTCATAAAGTAGGTAGATACATTAAACCCAAAACATCGTGATACTTAAATACCAACACAATTATAATACAAAGCGTCTCATTTCCATATAAATTTATGCAGCTACGAAGTTTTATAGCCCCGTATCGAGTTAATTAGTATATGGGAGGTATTCCTATGGGTGCCATGTATCGTTTTATGGTTGTTTAATTCACCTGTTTATAGTTCGGCACTATTGTACATGGTAATTGACACCGCGGCTGTCTGTATTACGATATGGGCTGTAAACTGTGTACTAGGAATTGTGACGGTTTTTGGTAACAGGTCGCGTTACTGCTAAGTTTTATTGACGAAGAAAACTTAGTAAATTATCTGTGCGTCGTATATTAAAATTTTATTTATAGTTTAGCACAGAATTGCGCAGGTTAAAAGTCCTCCAAAGGTTCGGAAATTGAAAATTACACCACCATGAAGAACCACTTTGAAGATAAGCGACGATTGATTGAAAGAATAAGGTTAACAAACCAAATTCTGTTGTAAAAATAAAGCAAGATGTGTCCACGCACATTATGACCACCTCAGTATGAGGTAAACACTGAATTCGGGAAATAGCAATTAGTAATTAGAGGTTTTAAAGAAACGAGCCTTGGCTAGTTCGGAGTTTCTTTATTGTTGTAATACCTAGTTATGTGCATTGGGATAATACTTCAATCTAGTCTCCTCCGTTTAGGCATTTTGACAAACACAGACTTGAAGAAGTTATCGAGAATATGGCGGCAAAAGTCAACAAGGCGGTATGGTCGAAAGACTTTAGCCTGTTATTGCAAGTAGAATTTTCCACAATTATTTAAAAAGTTACTTTACGATACAGATTTGCAGTAAAAATACAATACCTATAATAATAAAAAGCATGTAAAGTAATAATGATAGGTACATATTTGTATGCCTGTAAATAAAATGTCGCTTTAGGTTTACCTAAGTATTGCAGTATAATGTATTATGTAATGCACTTTTTTACCGTATTTGTGGGTAGTTTGAAATACATAACTTTGGAGAAATAACTATTTCTCCAAAGTTATGTATTGTCGTATATATTCGTCAGGTAAGATAACTAGGTATGCAATACATTCTGCTGTTGCAATAATTGAGCTGAGTTTGTCGATCCGGGTCGAACTCCTAAATGACTGAACCGATCTTCATGAATTCAGACATATGCACTCACGGTGATGGTCACTATAACCGTGCTAAATTTCAAAAAGATCGGTCCAGTGGTTTAGGAGGATTTCGATCACGAACGAAATACACGAGTCGCCTAAGAAAGAGCTTCGTAAACTCAGCTCAATAAGTCATAGGTAAATAATGTATTTTTGTTATAGTTAGCAAAACTGCGCGGAGAGTATGAAATCGATAGGTAAGTTATGCAACAAACCATTGACTATTTTTTACAGTTTACGATAAAACAATTACTAGTTTCACACTTTCTCTCTCCCCTCTTCGGTATACTTTCACGTACTAACTAGTTAGCAACACTTAAGTGGAGTTCCCCTCAGTTTGGAACAGAGTTTTGACTTCGCCGAGTGCAAAAACTTGTATCAATCTTTATTTTATACATTTCATTTGTGTTGCTTTAGGTATTGTTATTATAATGGCTTTTAATTTGAGAAAGGAATTAAGTATCTTATCTTATGATTATGATAACCATAAGTAAAGTTAAAGATTCTAAAATCGTAATAAATTATCTTCGTGTTTTATATCGTTTTAGGCAATGTCTAGGCATGCAGCTACTGATATTAGATACAAAACTGCAATATTGCTTTTGCAATTAGATTTTTTTTTTTTCACACAACATCATCTAGCCCAAATGAAGCTAATCATACCACTGTGCCACCAAGGCAGGCATTGATGTTATAATCTTGAAAATCTTTTCATTTCTCAAATCGTGTAGGTATTTGAGTATGGGAATGATACTTCTACTGTATTAGAGTTCGAAATAATGAAATGGCCGGATACCCTGTATAATCCTTTACCCTTTTAAATCAACATTAACACTCAGTAGCTTCTCTCTATCTCTTTGAGCTATTAAAAAGTTTCCCCGATGTCCTGTCGCGTTTATCCCTCGGGGCCAGTTTGTGCCACGACCGCGCTGTAATGAAAAATCGCAAATTCTGCTACCTTTTATAGGTAAAAAGTTAGTATTTGAAATCATTGACAAAGAATTACCTACGTTGTGTAGTTATGTTTATTTCAAAATAACAACTTCAAGCAGATCTATCGTAACAGCGCCTAATGTTGTCCAGGGAAAAAGTAAATTAAATATAGGTATTCAATTAAAAATGATATTATTTAATATTACCCAAAATACAAATAAACTAGGCAATCTATTTGCGATGTGTTAGTTTCAGTTTAGTAACGTGTATGGTATAGATTATAAAACAAGTAGACAAGTAACTAGGAAGCAGTCAGAATATACAATTAATCTGAATGAAAAGGAAAAAATTTAGGTTACAATTTTGGAAATATTTCCATCTCTCCTGATAGCTCAGCTTTGAAAAACAAAGTATTTAAAAACAAAGATTATAATTTTTGTATTTCAAAGCAATGAGTTTGCTTAAACTATTATTAAAATATTAAGAAAGAAATTATAAATAGATCACAAAAACTGATGTCATCGGCAGGACTCGAACCCACGGCCTTTCTCTAACAGGGGGAATGCTCTGACCATCGAGCATTCCCCCTGTTAGGGATCTATTTATAATTTCTTTCTTGATATTTTAAAGATTATAATTACTTCACTGTTCCTATCGCTGATGATACCGTGGGGCAAACAGACGATAGATTATCCTCGAGTTATACTATTTTATGATAGAGTTCACATCAGAAGTATGGCTCAAAATAAGACCAATAAAGGCATTTAGTTTAGATACTTTTACTAATTTTAAGTATGGTCCGCCAGTTAAAACATTAGTTATTCCGGAATGTAACATTCAATTCCTCTGGGATAAAACCCGTAATACGAATCGTTCTGTAAATTCACCGTGACATCGGTTACGGCACAGCGGGAAATACGATAATTGGCAACTCGGCTATGTAGGTGGCAACACTAATTAAAACGACAATTTAATAAGATTATTCTTGGACTAATTAACAAGCAAAATGTATTGGTTTGAGTCTTATATCCGATATTTTTTTTATAACCTTGCTGTACTGGTTCTTAGGCACATTACTAAAAGCTTCCTTGTAATTTCATATACCTATGTTAGTTACCATCTAAGTCACCATGGTTAGTGAATGGCAGACTTCATTTTTTCCCTTTATGTTCAAAACCTTAAGCCACCATCGAATAAATAAAGAACTTCTTCATAATTACTCCACGTCTTTAATTATTGTAAGTTGTAAGAGTAGGTGCTTTACAGCTTAAATATAGAAAATAATAGAAAAGAAAATTACTATAGGCAGGTAATTTCTTTTTTGTTTTAATATTCGTTGTCCTGGGCCGCAGCTGCACCTACGTCCATTGCTGAGCGCCTCCGGTAAGCACTGAGAGAATTCCCAGTGGCTCCCGGCGGACCTTGGCCACCTGTGTGGCCGCTGCGTGGTGGTCGGGTGTTACCCCGCATCTTTGGGGTCGCGTCGGTGAGTTAGGCCCGGTGCCCACTATCGGTGGGCACCGGGCCTATATATTTCCTTACTCTATGGCCTCGAAAATGCCACCCGAGCTACCTGAAGACAGCCTCGGCGTCCTTAGCCATGCTTACGGCTGCCGAGGCAGCCCGAAGTCACCCGACGCAGCTCTCAGGCGCCCGAAGCCGCTGTAAGGCGCCCGAGCTGTACCGAGCCCCACCGATGCCCACCGATAGTGGGCGCCGGGCCTAAAGGCGTGCGTGGGGTGAGGCCCTACTAGGTTGGTAGGTAGTAAGTGTCAATAAGATCCTTTAAATCACATGTGATATGAAAAGAGAAACAAACAAACTTATAAAATATAGTTACGTACATAATAGAGAGTAATTAGCTATGGTAATAGAATAGTGATAGCATGGAACATACCTACATAATATTATAAATAGTACAAGTACAATACTTGTACAGTTACAAGTACTTTGACTGCTTCGGTGACGTGGTCGGTAGTGTATCCGCTTTCGACGCCGGAGTCTCGAGTTCGATTCCCGGTCGGGACAAACTTTGTGTGATGACATATACGTTTGTACCGGAGTCTGGATGTTTCCCATGTAAAATATGTATGTATTTACAAAAACAAATGTTTAAAAGTATTTATATCAGTTTATCTAGTACTCATATCACAAGCTCTGCTTAGTTTGAGACTAGATGGCATAGTTTGAATTGTCTTAAAATATTTATTAAATATTTATTACTTAAACTATTAAGTAATAAATATTTAGCAAATTATAATTTATAATAGCAAAAAAATATCCTATTTACCACCTTTCTATCTTCGAACTTTGGATGAAATAATTCAATTAAATTCCTCGTCGTCGTTACCCAAGTGTTCATTACTGCAGAGCCGACATCATTAGTGTGGGGTTATGTTACGATTATTACTTTCATTATTTTTATTATATGCAGTACGCAGTAGGTGGAGGGGTGGAGGGATGAAGGGCACTGAATGTACGAATCACAGGGGATGTGTGTATAAGGGTTGACGCAACGTCGATAAGTGCGGCTTTGTAGCGATGAATCTGTAGTTTGCGGGTAAATTACAAGGGATCTAAAATTTTACGATAAATGTAGGTAATTTATTAAATCGTAATAATTTGATTAATTACATGTATTGATAGGACATGATATATGAAAGGAATTGAATTGTAATAAAAGATTTGATGACTTTCAGTTTTCAGACAAAGAGTGTCTGAAATGTGAAATTGAAACTTAAGTATTTTTAAAATTAAGAATAAGGAAGTATTTTTATTACAAGTGCTAATTCTCTAAGATCTAATTGGAGTCCCTACGAATCCTATAGTGACTAGGAGCTGCGGTCGCTGCCGTGATACTGCGCTGCAGCATGCAATTAAGACTGCGCCGAGCGTACGACGCCGGCGGTAAAAGGATACTTGTATGTAATAGAATTTTATTCGTGCACATTAAGATAGTTTGGTCCAATTAGTAACAACATTACATTTTTGTGACCACATATATTCTTTGCATCATGCTTATCAAGATAAAATATAGAAGCCCAAAATGCCTTAAGAGGAAAATGCCTTAAGTGAAAAGCGCATCAAAATCTTTTATTCAATGTTGTGTTCGTATTAAAATTAGGCTTGAATTCTACTAATAAGATATAAAATTCTCCTTAACGGCAACCCATGTTTTTGCCATTTTCCATAAACTTTACGTACTTTTTGTAGTATTCAATATTATTTATTTTAATATTTTGTCACGGAGAAACTGTAAAGACATTTTCAGTGATGGTTTATGTTATTTTTATTTATTTTTTGAACGAATACTTATTATTTTATCAACTAAACCGGGAGTACCTATATTGACATTTTCGCACGGCGCAGTCTTAAGCGAAGCGACTATTTCTATTAAGGCATTAATAATCTATAAGGAGCAGGTTTTGTTCCAGACCGAATTTTTTGACCCTCAAAAAAAGTTATTGACATATTTTTGGTCAATAACTTATTTGGAGTTTACTCCTTAAGAATCGATTTTCATATATAAGGCGCCCGGTATGAGAAAAATCCGAGGGGTAAAACCTACTAACAAGTAACGAAAATCGTGTCACGTTTTTGGTGCGCACCTCTAGTGCGCAACTTTCTAATTTGTTATGGTTAGATACTCGTACTTAAGGAGTAAACTCCAGTCGTGCGTCGGAGCTGACACACACACTTTTTTTTGAGGGTCCTTAATCAAAAATTCGGTCTCCAACAAAACCTGCTCCTGAGAATGCTTGATTTTTGAGTAAAAAAATCATGAAAATCGGTTGTTGACATATTTTTGCCCAATAACTTTGTTTGAGGGTCCTAAATCAAAATTCGGTCTCGATCAAAACCTGCTCTTAAGAATGCTTGATTTATGAGTGAAAAAATCATGAAAAGCGGTTGGGTAGTTGTCGAGAAACAATTTCACATCGAGTTGCATTGGAGTCACCTGATAAGGAGCTCCGCTCGCTACGCTCGCTTCGCTCAATAACTTTATAAGTTAAGTTAAATAGGGGTTTCACCAATATCTTAGAAACCCATGCTAATCTCTTGCAAGTGGCGCACCTGCCGAGCAACCCAGGAAGTTCTGGAAAAGTTAAAAGAGTATGTTTAACGGCAATAGGTTTGCCCTCTGCTACTACTCTTAAAATACGTGGGACCAATAAAATAACTGGTAAAATGTGGCCATATTATATCCCTCTGCCTAACATTTCAGCAAAATATACGTCATAAAACAAGCAGAAATTATGCGAACACTTATTTTATTTTAGACACTTTTACGAATTATCTTCGCGATATTTAGATAAATTACTTGGTGGGGTAGGGTACATAAAATCAGTCTATTTTCTTTTATATACGTAGAAGGTTTTCATGTAAGAATTTAGTAGATACCTATGTTATTGTGGAATTTAGCATACTAAATTCCATAATAACATAGGTACATATACTACGGAATAAGTTCGCCTTAGCAAGGTGGGACTTTACAAATATACAACCCATACTCGTTGGGGTGGGCTATAATCTGATTTAGAGGCACTTACGAACAGGTAAAGTGCTTTTGCATGCGGAGTTTAACTTGTTAACGATATGCGATGGTCTTGTGTTAGATGTTTATTCCGGACAAACAATTGAACATGCAATAACAACGAAAGAATACCTACCTACCTATACATATACTCGTACATTATTTGGAAGAGTATCGGCAATAGCATAAGGCCTTTATGATACCTATGTCTGAAAAAAATCTACTTAAATTGGCTTTACTAAAATTATTGACGAAAATAATGGGTGTCTTAAATCTCTTAAAAGTATATATATATATCCCTTCGGTCAGAAAGATGTGTTACCTAATCATTGCAAAATTATGTTCCATTATGTACGTGGATGTAATTGGCTTGGGCCTATCTTATCAACTAGGTATGTGGTTGTTCCCTTATCACCGTATTTACCTCACTCTGACGTCGATTTCCAAACCAAACAGTTTGACCTGCCTCTCCTCTCCTCATGTGTTTTCCATTCAACTGCAACTGGGTACACAACATGCTTACAGAGCTCTATTTAAATTGGTCAAAGTAATATTAATAGCATGTTTGAACAAGTGAGGACGAAATATTTTCAATTAGTCACGCCGTTTTCCTGCATGTTTTGAATTCTGGAATGCGTTATTGCGAAAATTAATAACAGCATTTGTACTGAGGCAAACAATGGCATCGGTTTATAAATATTGTGTTCAGACAGCACGCTTATGAATGAATAACTGTGGTCCGTTCTCCGTTCAATACATGTCATGTCTACTTACTTGACTGGTTTAATCGAGATTGACTCTATCAATTACGTTTCGTACATCTGTGTCATCATAACACACACACACACATATCACGCCTGTATCTCTGAAGGGGGTAGGCAGAGGTGCATTACACACCCACAATTTCCCAGTATTTTTAGTCCCACGTAATAGGGGGCAAGCCTATTGCCGTCACCGGGCACATTTATAATGGGTTATGTCCAACATGGTCAAATTATTTTTGGACCTAACACAATTTTGAAAAAAAATTTGAAACCCGTTGCCTTGCGATGAAATGTTGATGAAAGGCAACAAAATCTTACGTGCCAGTCCTGGTTGTCTCGAACTATTATAGACTATATGACTACCATAATAACATGTATCAAATGAAGTCGCCCGTTCCCTATGTATGCTTAGATCTTTAAAACTACGCAACGGATTTTGATGCGGTTTTCACCAATGGATAAAGTGGTTCTCGAGAAAGGTTTTGGTGTACATACTTTATCAAGCGGGCGAAGTCGCGGGCGTCCGTTAGTTTATCTATAATCGAAGGAGTTGTATGCAGCCCGAGTGATACTTTGATGAAAGTTTTTTCTAAGACCACATACGAACCTATCCAAATTGGGAGATCTTTTAGGGCTTAGGACGATGTACCTACTTCCAGCCTGCTGATACATAATAGGTTGAAGGTTGGCAGAGAAATTCACTAACGCTAGACAAAATGCAAAAAGAATTATTTAAATCGCATGTGCTTGGGAACCGAAATATAAATATTCTTTGACATTCTCACACAACGTCATCTAGCCCAAACTAAGCTATAAGCTTGTGCTATGGAATCTAGACAACTGATAAACATACATGTACAGACAACATACTCGTATAAGTCCTTAGTTGGCGCTATTCATGAGTACTGGCACAGACAATATTATTGACTGAGGGAGCGAAGCGACCGAAGTCTCCGTTTCAACTTGCAGACTGGGGAGAATTTCTTTCGTCTGTACCTACCTCTACATCTCTACATCTACTTGACATCTACGGTTACTACCCTGTCTGGACTGTGACCAATTTTTCTTACCTTAGTTCGCTCTCGTCCACTTTGAATGCTCCGCCTCTGCTCCGTTTTCAAACCGCATGTGGTAGGTAAGGCCTTTACGGACTCTCAGTTGAAAGAGAGTTTTATAATGAGATTCGGGAAAAACGTTTGTTACTTAATCAGGGTTAAACCATTGAGCAGATTACGGTTAAAAACTTGACCTACTAATGTAGGTCAAGTTTTTAACGTAGGTAGGACGTTCTGCATGTCTTAGCCGGGACGTGAAATGAAATGATTTATTTATTTGCATAGGTCACTAAATGTCTCTTGAAAACGTCAGTAAGTACTTAAAATAAAAATTGTCATTGCTTCTATATTTACATGTACTGCCAGATTCGCAAAGCAATAAGTAGAACCGAGAGAAAGAACCTGGCAATAAAACTCTCGGTCACTCTTTTCAAATAATTGACTCATTTACACATTTTCTTAAGACTAAATGTGGACGAATGTACATTGGTCTCGTGTCAAAATCAAAAAGAGTGTATAATACAACAAAAAAAAAATTATTATAGTCGCCTAAGTACAAAATATGCTACAATTACGGCATTTTAGGAGGCACCTGCACCATGCTCAAGCCAGACACTTTTATCATTAAGGTAATCAACTGTCTTATAATATGCTTTTTGACATAACGTGGTCTTTATAAAGTTTTTAAATTTATTGTCGGGCATACAAAGGACCGATTCAGGCAATTTATTATAAAAGCGTATACCTTCCCCCTTGAAAGAATGACTAACCTTGCTAAGCCGATAACACGGAGGGAGTAGTTTATTTTTATTACGTAGATTTCTGTCTGTAACGTCACTTACTTTAGTATAGCTAGATATATTTTTCCTGGCATACAGTATGTTATCAAATATATGGGAAGCTACAGTTAAAATATTAATATCTTTAAATCGCTCCCTAAGAGAATCTCTTTTACCTAAACAATAAATGGCACGGACTGCCCTCTTTTGTAATATAAAAATTGTTTCTATATCTGCTGCATTTCCCCAAAGTAGTATTCCATAGAACATCAAGCTATGGAAGTAACCAAAGTAAACTAGCCTAGCAGTAGCTACATCTGTCAACTGCCTAATCCGTCTCACAGCATATGCAGCAGAGCTAAGCTTATTAGCTAAAATGGTGATATGGTCACCCCATTGTAATTTAGAATCTATTGTTATTCCTAAAAAGGTAGTGTTATTTACAAATTCTAACCTTTGGCTACCCAGCACGACATGGACGTTTGCTTGTCTGACATTGGGCATTGTAAATTTAATGCATTTAGTCTTTTCTGCATTCAACAATAGGTTGTTTGTAGAAAACCAATTTGAAGTATCATTTAAAATATTATTAACATTATTCGCATCTGTACTATGCCGATTTACTTTGAATATAAGTGATGTATCATCCGCGAACATTACTATGCCAGCTTGTGCCTCGATCATGCAAGGCAAGTCATTACCATAAACCAAGAAGAGAAAAGGCCCTAGAATTGATCCCTGAGGTACGCCTATTTTGACGTTAGTTCCGTTTGACTTAACGTTGTTCACATGAACAGTCTGCAGCCTATCTGTCAGGTAAGATCCTAATAGTTCTAAGGATTTTTTGTCAAAACCATACCGACGTAACTTTAGCAAAAGTGTCTGATGGTCAACACAATCAAATGCTTTAGACAGATCGCAGAATACCCCAATGGCATCCTGCGATCCCTCCCATGCGTCGTAAATCAAGCTAACAAGGGTTACTCCCGCATCGGTGGTAGATTTTCCGCGAGTAAAGCCAAATTGTTGGCTGTGGAAAAGATTGTTGGTCGTGAAGTGGACTTGCATTTGATTTAGCATCACTCTCTCAAACACCTTACTCAGAGCTGGCAAAATAGAAATGGGGCGGTAGTTACCAAGTTCTGACTTAGATCCCTTCTTAAATAATGGTATTAGTCTACTATTTTTCATTAGGTTAGGGAATATACCTTCATCTACACATTCATTAAAAATTAGTGCTAAGTCAGGTGCAATGATATCAATTACATTACTTATTAAGCTAACTGATATGCCCCAGTGATCTTCAGACTTTTTAATTTTGAGATATTTAAATGCTTTCAAGATGTCACTGGGGTCTATATGTTTGAAGTTAAATTTAGATGAAGAATCTATATTACTTTCGAGAAGGGCCACAGCACTGTGGGCACATGAATTAACAGAAGAAGTTACTTTAAATGGAATGTTGGTAAAATAATCTTCAAAAGGCATTTACAATACCTTTCGGAGAGGTTATATTCTTGTTTTCTAATTTAATTTTAGTAACAGTATCCCTCACTTTACATTTACCTGACTCTTTGTTTATAACTTTCCATGTTTCTTTTATTTTGTTAGGAGCCTCAATTATTTTCCTTTTGATGTGAATGGATTTAGCCTGTCTACATACTTTTTTGAATACTTTGGAGTAATTCCTAACATATTCAATGAAACTTTTATCAAATCTGTATCGTTTTTCTGCATATAGATCAAACAGCGTTCGTCTACTTTTATAAATGCCTACTGTTGCCCACTCACAAAATTTCGTTTTAACACTACGATTTTGGCATTTTTGTTTGAATGTGTCTGAAAAAGCATCAGATAATGTACCAAATAAACTATTATAATGGACCTCAGGATTATTACCTATATAAACTATAGAATTAAGCTTTTTCTCGAACAAGTTTTTGAATTCTTTAATTCTATTAGAGGTTATGGGCCTACACATAATTTTCTCATTATACTGACTATTATTACTCTTGGGAAAGGATACTATTTGACCACAGTGATCTGATGGCAATTTACTAATTACAGACTTGCTTAAGCACTCACAATCCGTAAAAAAATTATCCAGGCAATTGGCAGCTGTTTCTGTGACTCTAGTCGGCTCACAGAAAATATTTTCCATATTGTAACTACCAAATAAATTTAAAAATTTAGTACTTTTCTTACACTGTTTTAGGATGTTTACATTGAAGTCTCCGCACACAATTAACTTCTTCCTATTATTTGACGCAACCCCTAGAACCTGGTCCATGACCTTAGTAAATACACTAAAATCACAGTTAGGTGGACTGTATACGCAAACTACTATATACTGGTCAAGCTCGGCACAGGCCACCTCAGCACATTGCTCAACAGAAAGTCTAACTATGTCAGACCGCTCTTTGCTGCGGAGACCATTTTTAATTAAGGCCATGGAGCCACCTTTAATCGCAGACTTCCTGTTAAAGCAACTTGCAATATTGTAGTTGTTTATATTGAACATCATCTCACTCTCCTTGAGCCAATGTTCAGTCAAACACAAAATATCTACATTTAATTCCTCTAGGAATAACTCCACTACTAATTCCTTGCCTTCTATATTTTGATGAGCCATCTTTAGCTCTGGTATTCCTGTTGTCTGGATGTTCAGTTTAAATCATTTGTTATACATACTAAATTATTACTACAAGTACCTAACAAATCTGTAGGTATATTACTTTGTTTACAATGTAAACTCGTCCAAAAATTAATATTATTTGCTAGCAATGTAGCAATTTTATTTTTGTCTGACTTCATAAGATAAATACTATCTTTGGTCTTAAAACAATAATTACTAATAAAATTATTAGTGTCAAAAAAAATAAAAGTGTCCCTATGACGACATGTCAAAGTATGAATAAAATTATTCAGAAGATGTATTTTTTTATTATAGGATGAGGACTGGCAACACGCATATGGGAACGCACATAATATTATTTTAAATACTTTTAGTCTACTTAAGCATTGTATACAGTACATTAATTCTTTCTTACCTACTTTGTTACTTTCACCTACCAGTAATACAATAATAGTGGTACTACTATTATACTTGGATGACACAATTTTGTCTATGATCTGAGTGTAAGTTGCATTGGGCAGGGAATAATTAACACAGTTTTCAATGTATTTATTAAACATATAGCCCATATTACAACCCACCCCATCAGAAAAAAACCATAGTATTACTAGGAGGCTCAATGTTGGTGGTAGGATCAGAAATTGTTTCCAGAATACTGTCACAAGTAGAGAGAGCTGGTACGGAGTCATTGATAGGGTGTTGGTCGATGTGCTCAGAGTTATAATGCTGAGTTATAGAATCAAGTAATTCTTGGTTGTGTCTACTGTCGTCTATCAATTTGTCCAATGCCAACATGTTTTCAGTATTCTGTTTACTTTGTAGTTCATATTTAAAGAATAAACTATCATAATTCTCCTGTAATTGCTTGATGTGAGATTCTAACGTGACCCTCACAACATCATGAGCCACCTGACTGTCAGCCAACTGCTTGCTGCATATAACCCAGTACAAACATCCAGGTCAGACAGTAGTTTTAAATTTAAATTACTATTATTAGACAAACAAGATTTCATTTTTAAATTAATTTTCTTAATTTTTTTGTTTATTTTTCTTTGGCATTTGATTTTGTTATGACTAATCATTGGTTTAGGAGTATTTAAGCACCTACTATCATTTGTGAGATCTATGACTGATAAATTAGTTGAGTCTCCATCGGCCAGATCCCTTGGCTCGTTGTTTCAATGTCCGACCAAACGATTATTTTTTACTGGAGACATTGCCCAAATGCACAGGGTTCTCATAGTATCTTACGGTTTTATACGAATACCTACCTACTACCTGTCCATTCTCAAATTGGGCTGAACACAGACTATAAATTTTATTAAAATCGGTTTAGCAGTTTAGAAGGAATTCACGCATAGAAAAAATATATACCTTCTTAATCTTAACTATTTTGTTTAGGTACTCTTGACACGCACTTGGCTGGTGTTTTTTTAATATTTATAGTATCGTAGATTTAGGTATAAAAAAAACATTTTAAATCAAATAATGGATACTGTTGAAGCCTATTGGCATCGGTTCTGTTTGTGTCGGCGGTGGGGACGGAGTCCATACATTTTTGCCCATAGTCCTTTAAAATGACAGATCTTAATATCACTGTTACTTTCATTGAAACTGCGCGCACCTACAGACATTATTGTGTGCTTCAAGCTGTAATCCTCATATTTGAAATCTCAATGAAAACGAATTTTGATAACGCTAAAAAATAGTCATGAAATAGTCATAAATAGTCATACATGTAAAAAAAATAGTCGTATTATAGTTTCGGCGTTATACTCGTAGCTATAAGTTAATGAGGATTATGGCTTGAACGTCAAGCTGTAATCCTCATCTCTGGTGCAAGCAAACGGTATAGCCTATCGAATTGGTTAAGGTTCCAAAAAAATAGTCATGAAATAGTCGTAACGACATGCCAAATTTCAGAAATAGTCCTTAAAAGGTTCCAGAGATATAAAGGTAACCTGATGAGGATTATGGCTTGAACATATGAAAACTTCAAATTTCTCCGGAACGCCTGCGATTTTCGGTTTAAAGTTTATGCCAAAAAATAGTCGTGAAATAGTCGTATGAAGCGACAATAAATTTGAGCTGATTTAATTTGAAAATAAAAAGTTTTCGTTTACCCTACATTTGTATGGAGTACAGTCGTGTACAAATTGGTAACTTCTTATGATATTATTGTCTGCGTATAATCTGTAGAAATATGACATTACTAGTCCACAAGGGTCTCTGACACTGACAATAATGTATTTACCTATTACTAATAATTGTTACTTGTTTATATCTAATAAGTGCTATTTTTTATACATTTATATGACATTGATGTGATTATATCAATGAAACAACTGTGATTATTATAATTAAATTTTTTTTGTGGTAGTAAGTTTTTAAGACAATAACAAGATATTATGATTGTTTACACTTTAATGTGTACTTAATTTAATTAGTATTACCTATACTTTTATTCGATGTAAGTAATTAAAAGTTGTTGATATTGTTGGTGTCGGATTCGTTTATGGAATTTGTGATTTTAGAAAATGCACTCAACCTATCAGCGCCATCTATTGAAATTTTCTAGAAACATAAACTGAATGAACTAATCCAACACCAACACCTATTGAACTAACTGTTAATTGTGATCAAAACTAATTGCTGTGATATAAACATTTATGTACTGAGATTTATACAAGTTATGTACGTATTTGCAAGCTTTCGAACGTAATACGAGTAAATAAGGATACAAATTATAAATGTTTGTTTTTTTTTGTTTAATTATAACAGCTGGCATGGAAAACGTCTACTTGGAAGTAATATTATATATTAAGCGGAATATTTCACAATAATATCACATGAAGTTACCAATTTTGTACACGACTGTACTCCATACAAATGTAGGGCAAACGAAAGTTTTTATTTTCAAATTAAATCAGCTCAAATTTATTGTAGCTCCATACGACTATTTCACGACTATTTTTTGGAACCTAAACCAATTCGATAGGCTTTACCATTTGCTTGCACCAGAGATGAGGATTACAGCTTGACGTTCAAGCCATAATCCTCATTAACTTATAGCTATAACGCTGAAACTATAATACGACTATTTTTTTTACATGTACGACTATTTATGACTATTTCATGACTATTTTTTAGCGTTGTCAAGATTCGTTTTCATTGAGATCTCAAATATGAGGATTACAGCTTGAAGCACACACATTATTCTCGTACTTATAGCACTTTTAGGTAATATGAATATTGGAAACGAGAAAACTATTCCATGGAATCTCATTCTAAAACCTTACGCATGTCGCATTGTAGGTTATGCGACCAACAACTCAAGATTTTTTGTGGATAGCATGTTCGCGAGAACCGAGCGTTTTAAACGTTCGTTTTTCTGCCGAACGATAGTGGCCTGGAACGCCCTGCCTGTGCACGTGTTTCCTCCCACATATAATCCAGGGTTCTTTAAACGGAGCGTGAAGAGGCACATCAGTAGGTCGTCAAGTTGAGGGCCACTCTCTATAGAATTGTGTGCTGTGAGAGTGGCCCACAATCGCTAGACGTCGTCACGACTTACCACCAGGCGGGCGGCGTCAATTTGGCGAACCCAATATAAAAAATAAAAAATAAATAAAAAAAAGATTTCCTAGAAATATAACAAACTAAATTAATTTCGACGTTCATTTCAATAGAGATCACAGACTTCAGTGTCACAGTCCATATAAATAAAATTCCAAGCTGTCAACATTCAACACTAAATCACCACAAAAATGTTCAGCAAATTACGACAAATATGAACCAACTCATCGCGGGTGTTCACAGTTCAATCTTCCAACCATATCGAATTCTCGGCTTCAACTCAACCAATATAACAAGACCCATGAGTTAAACAAACACCAATCTTATTACCTTGACATAAAGTGCTATGAGTTTGGATGGTGTTTAAGTGCAGAGTGACTGCGCGTAACGCTAATGGTCCATGAAATTGGTCATTTGCCGATAAACGAAAGATTTTTTTTTTCATAATTCAAATGTACTGTTAAGATAGGCTTAGATTTATTTAAATATCGTATCCACTAAAGGTAAATAATCTGTGAACTGAATTATTTACCTGCATTGCTTTATTGACGCCGTAAAATAACTTTAGTATTCTTTCACAGTCGAAATCGATCACAAATGAAAGTTGTATTTTTCATCCGACCTCCAAAAAAGGAGGATTCGACTGTATGTTTATTAATTTTTTTGTTTTTATTTATGTTTGTTAGGTACCTCATATCTTTAGACTAGGTGAACCGATTTTGATTTTTTTTAATTGAAAGCTACTAAGTGTACAGTGTACAACTACACTTTCTTTCTTTCTTTCTATAAGTTTCCAACACCATCAACTATGAAAGCTATTACGTCTCAAGTGGTAATTTGAAGTCGGTTGTTTCTAATCTATGAGAAAAGATCTAACCTATGAGAGAAGAAATGGTAAATGTAATTTTTGTCCCCCCTTAGCTCTCGAGAACTGCTTCAATGATGGTTGATCCCTCTATGGATAGCCCTTGATCTGGAGGCAAGCCAAAAAATCGAAAATTTGACCTAGCTCTAAGGGGTCAAAAGTTATAGGCCAAAACCTATGGCGTGGTGCAGCGCGAAGACCCGCGTAAGACACCGTACTAGTAACTTATAATCAGTCTAAGAACTTAAGAATACAGTAAACCAACTATCGATTTAGGTAATTTATTACGTAAGGAGGTAAAAATTACCAGAGAGGTAAATAAATAGGTAACCTATAAAAGTGCATTATTAAATACCTGGTAAAAAGTTCCCACAGCTAACGTCTTCTATCGTTGCCGTGGACGATTCATCACGCCTTTCAGTAATCATCACTAGTTTTTAAACTCTTTTTTTTCACCCGTGCCAATGAGCAAGCTACAAACTACTTTGCTGTACATACTGTCCCGCTATATTTCATTTATTACTTTTTATAAAAATATATCAAAATCTTATCAAAGCTATCTTTCAAATAAAAATTCAAATGAAGCTGATATTTCAAGCAAGATCCATAAAATAAAAAACAATGCACGCGTTCCATTCAGTTTCAAAGTTCAATTTGTTTTCTTTTTCATGGCGCATTTCTTTTTTTTTAAGCAACCAGCAACTACGCGTATCTGGAACCTTCTTAAAAAAATTTAGGTACCACTACGACTGAATTTCATAAATGGAACTCCCATTTTAAATTTCGATATTTTTAAATCAATCCAGACCCAGTGACACGTCCAGACCTAATTTATTTTAAAATTCTGCATGACGTTACATATTATTATCTTAATGGCATTCATTTGACCTAATCTCGAGTAACTAACCAAATTTTTAGGCGTATGTAAAGTCAGGTAAGTAGGTAGTTGTCACGTATTATTTGATTACAATAGTACTTTCAGATAAATTTTATGTACTTATTGACTAAGGAGCGTGACCTCAAAAGTCCCACTGCAATCACAACCC
The DNA here is from genome assembly GCA_963556515.1 of Nudaria mundana. Taxonomy (NCBI): domain Eukaryota; kingdom Metazoa; phylum Arthropoda; class Insecta; order Lepidoptera; family Erebidae; genus Nudaria; species Nudaria mundana. Next base: position 17,238,777 of record OY748292.1, on the reverse strand, counting down.
ATACCTAAGTCCACTGTGGCGAGTAGCGACTACGGCCATATCTATGGGGCTGATTATAGACAGATAATCCTTCTACAACAAGTAATGGAGCGTCATGGAATTAGCATTGCAGATTAAGATCAAAAATACCTAGATTACCGATCAGTGCTTTAAAAACGGCACCACTTCACCTCGGTCCACTATCGAAATTGCACACTTGGGCGCTTCAGCCGCTTCCGTACTAAGTTCCTATTCCGCTTGCGGACTCTCGAGGGATGCGACAACGGCGCTGTACATTGATGCTTTTGTATCAATTATTACGTATTATTTCTATGTCAACCATCAATGTACAATCTTGCTTATTTTATACATGGTATTTGTAATAATTACCTATATGTATAGTATTCGAGTGCCAAGATTCCGCGTTATATTTGTACTGAATCCAATATCTATAATATTTTTGATCTAAGATTGCAGATGTTGTCCTACCGTAGGAATTTTATTTAACTAACCAACCATGATCCATTTTAGGGTTTCGTAGTTTAAGTCTTAATAGTTTTGTGCCCATCCTTCCTTCCACTTCTACGGGTAAACGAACTGCTAAAAAAAAAATTTAAGGGTACTACTTACCTCCTCTATGCGTAACGTGGGGTGATTTTTTTTCCCGCGTTGACTCCATCGTGAGCATTAAATATCATTAGAAAGGTATTTTAAAAACATTGGAAGATCTATCGCCCGGTGCCTCGCGCATGCAGGGGCCTCGCGCATGCAGGGGCCTCGCGCAACGACACAAGCAAAAAATTTTTTTTATTTTATTTATCCTTAAATTTTTATTAAGATTATAACGTAACGGTAAATTAAACCAAAGTTATGGGCGATAGACATAGGTATGGGCGGCCAGATTGACGGCTAACAACGTGGCTGTTTCAAACAGACGGTTGAAAGGTCTTTAGCGGTCTGGCAAGATATTAAGAGGTTAACGCACGATCACTTTAGACTGCCTTAGAGGCTGCATGTCTCTTATCCGGAACCCCTCCATGGGAGCTGGAAGCAAGAGCCTTTGTTTGCGTCATTGTTTCAATGGCTCAAGGTGGTTATGAAGCGGGACCACAGGCCTGTGTCTCGAGAAATCGAACCTCAGCGCTCGCAATACCGCCAGGATCTCATGGAGACATGGAAGGTGCAACTTTATCAACCACGGTGGGGAACCACCACCGTCGCAGCGGTAGGACCGATCATGGACGAGTGGCTGCAGAGGCACCACGGTGACCGGATCTATGGTGAGGTCACGCTCCAGTGTTAACACTGCGAGGGCCCAGCGAAGGCACCGCACTCCACACGCTTGTGGAGCGCTCAGCGTGGGCGAGTCAGCGCTGAGACCTCGTCGTGGGTCTAGGCGTGAATACCCTCTCAGATGAAACCATGCTTTGAGCCATGGTCTCCAGCGGGAGTAGGTGGAACGTGCCCGTGTCCTTCTTCGAGCACGTCATGCTCGCGAAGGTGGCGGCCGAGAGGTAGAGGGAGCGTACCCTCTCTGCTGAGTTACGAAGTCGGTGGCCAGGGCGACGCAGACTCATCTACGATCAGCTGCAGTGTTAAAGCCTCGCAGAACGCACATTTACACACCGACGATGGATAAAACCAGACTCTAATGATGCGGGATAAAACCCCACCCAACCCCATAGTTGGCCAAAGTCCGCCGGCGCCATAGGGAATACTTCCGAGTGCATGGGGTGCCCAGCAATAGATGTAGGGGTGGCCGAGGCATTGGGCCGCGGTATAAAAAAGGGGCCTCGTAAAGACCTGCCGCCCGGAGCCTCGCAATGGGTAAGGCCGCCGCTGAATAAAACCTACTACAAAAAAAAATTGTAGTCAATTTACAAAATATGCTACAATTATGAGTGACTACAGAACCCGTAATGCGTGGTCCGCAACGCAATTGGCTGGTTTTTATTTTTTGTAATTACAATATTTCCCGTTTACCATATAAATCAGTTAATTTAGGTGTATTGTGTTCAGAAAGAAGTGACGGAGAAATAACTTTCGTTCAATTAGTTTAACTATAACTCCACTAGATGGCGTTGGGTGTTCCCTTAACAATAACATACACTACAATATTATATCGAACGAAAATTTTAAATTATTGTTAGTTAGTATAAAATTTTATTTCACTACCTACGTATTAACGTATATTATTTTTCATAACTTCTAATCAAAAAGTGGCGTTTTGTTCCTACATAAGTGCGCCTAAAGTAGGCGCATGACGTCTGTTTTGTTCAGAGACTTTTTAGCGGGCAATAATGAGATTCGAATTTGGAACATGAATCTTTCATAGTATTATCCAACCGGAAAAAAACAAAACACGCGAATTTTTCTAATCATTGATACATTTCTGTTTTTTTTCATAGAAGACTATGAAAAGTAATGTTTAAAAATGCTCGAGAGTAAAATTATTTTGTTCCCAGACGACGTACTTTGAATCCCTCGCTACGCTTAGGATTCTACTTTAAAAACTGTCGCTACGCTCGGGATTCTACTCTAGAATCCTTCGCTTCGCTCTGGATTCAAAATAGCGCCTTCGTTCGACATTAATATATTACTTTACTCGCTTGTCTTGAAGTAGTACATTTTATGACAAGGGAGTAAAATTTCTAAAGCAGAATCCTAAGCGTAGCGAAGGATTCAAAGTACGTGGCCTGAGAAAAAATAATTTAACTCTCGAGGCATCAATATTACTTCTTTTCATTGCCTTTTATGAAAAAAGGAAGATATGTATTGTTGTATTATGTATTATGCGATGAAAAAAGTTCGCGTGTTTTGTTTTTTTTTTCGGTTGGATTACTTTGAAAAATTCATGTTCTAAATTCAAATCTCATTAGGTATTGCCCGCTAAAGTCTCTTGTCCTAAACCAATCCTTCCTAAATGTGATTAAACTTCTCTAAATTTTATTTTAATTTTCTTAATGTTTTCAGGTTTTCAAAGTTAGATTGAATCTTAACCAGACTACAGTTCTATCAGTCTACAAAGCTAATAGAAAATATAAAAAACCGGCCAAGTGCGAGTCGGACTCGCGCTTAAACGGTTCCGTATCAGAACGGCAATAAAATCCCGTTTGTTGTATGGTAGCCCCCTTAAATGTTTTTATATTCTGTTTTTTTAGTATTTGTTATTATAGAGGCAATAGAAATACATACATGAAAATTTCAACTCTCTAACTATCACGGTTCAATAGATACAGCCCAAGACAGACGGACAACGGATGACGGACGACGGATAGACGGACAGCGAAGTCTAAGTAATAGGGTTCCCATTTTACCCTTTGGGTACAGAACCCTAAAAAACCGGCCAAGGCCAAGTGCGAGTCGGACTCGCGCACAAGGTTCCGTACAAAAAGAAAAAATCACGTCTGTTTTTTAGTATATTTTTTGTTGTTATAGAGGCAACAGAAATACATCTGTGAAATATTCAACTTTCTAACTATCACGGTTCATGAGACAGGCGGAGACGGTGCGCAAGACAGGCGGACGGACCGTCGGACAGCGAAGTCTCAGTAATAAGGTTCCCGTTTTTCCTTTGGTACGGAACTCTAAAAAGGTGCTGAATACTTAGCAGCTCGTCATTGCATCGTCATTGAATGTAGAGTGCGTACTAATCTCATATTATGCTTGCGTGGTATTGCTGGTAAGAGCGACAGGCTAGATAGGTACCTAAGATATTTACGAGAGACCATCTACTTGGAGCTAACGAGTTATCTATACATATATAGAAATGGTGAATGTAATTTTTGTCCCCCCTTAGCTCTCGAGAACTGCTTATGCTCCAATGATGGTTGACCCCTCTATGGATAGCCCTCGATCTGGAGGCAAGCCCAAAAATCGAAATTTTTACCTAGCCCTAAGGGGTCAAAAGTTATAGGCCAAAACCTATGGCATGGTGCGGCGCGAAGCACCGCGCAAGACACCGTACTAGTCTGTATAGATAGGATCCCTAAGTACCTATACCTTCATAGTGATATTAACCGGTTTATAGTGTTTAATTATCCTTCTCCGTTTTTACTTTGTTTACGTTTGTACTTGCTGTATGTCAGTCGTTCGTTCGTCTCGAAAATTTTTGTCCTGCTTGATTAGAACAGGTGCAAGGGCATCTTTTTGTGACCTTCGGAAACAGGAGAACGGCAGAAAGTCGTTCTCCGACTTTAGCTTATTGAGTTTACAATGGATAGTTTTGATTAACGGTTGGCTGGCTTGAATGGCTGGATGTGTGAATGTTTGTTCATATTTTATGCAACAGTTACTGAATAGATAATAATCTATATATATAATACGCCAGTGAAGCCGCTTCTCCTCCTAAACTAAGAGTCGCACAGTCAAGTGTGGCACACCGTTGGAAAGGCCGTGGTCTCAAGTGATGCGATAAGATTAGAAATTTGACAAAAAGCAAAAAAAAAATTATTACTTGCGCAGTTTGCGCTAAGGGTTGCTAGTTTATTTTATAGTTATATAGCCTTAGATCAAAAATACCTAGAAAACCGATCAGTGCTTTAAAAACGGCACCACTTCACCTCGGTCATTGCACACTTGGGCGCTTCAGCCGCTTCCGTACTAAGTTCCTATTCCGCTTGCTGACTCTCGAGGGATGCGACAACGGCGCTGTACATTGATGTTTTTGTATTAATTATTACGAATTATTTCTATGTCAACCATCAATGTACAATCTTGTTTATTTTATACTCGTAGATGGTATTTGTAATAATTACCTATATAGGTAGTATTCAAATGCCAAGATTCCGCGTTGTATTTGCACTGAATACAATATCTATAGTATTTGTGATCTAAGTCTATGGCTCATACATTAGGATAACACATACATACGTTTTTTTAAACCCGTGGCACCTACGTCCATTGCCGAGCGTCTCTGGTAATCACTAAAATAATTTTCCAGTACCTAGCGCCCGGCGGACCTTGGACTTTCTAGCCTATCTACTTCTGTAAGGACGGTGGGTTGCTAGTCCGTCCTCCTCAGGCCCCGATTATGGAGGTCGATGTTCCTTGGCGTAGTCACGTCTGCGGCGCCCTCGCCGCAAACTTCGGAACTCAGCGGGGAGGGTCAGCTCCCTCACCCTACCTCCATCACGAGCATAACCTTCTCTCAGAATGAAACTGCCACGTTCCACTGTCTCCCGCTGGAAACCATGGCTCGTAGCATGGTATCCAGCGAGAGGGTATCTACGCCTACAACGAGGTCCCGGCGCTGACCAACGCATAAATAATTACTATTCTTTATTTCTATTATTTAATAGGGAGCGAGCCCATTACCGCTTTTTGGTAACTAGTAACTTTTGTTTGTCAGAACCTCGCTAGTTGATTCTAAGATATCGGTGGGAAGAACTAAGTATTAATCTTTTACGTTCGGTATAGGTTATGCTGTGTCCAATGCACCTCGAGTTCAAAAACATTTCCCGGACACGTGTTCTTTTGTAACCCTCTGTAATTTGAATAACACAACGTAATAGGATTCCCGGATGTCACATACACATTTTTATGTCCCATATCCTAAATATAATTCACAGTTAGGTTATAAAACGCCTACCTACTTCTTACTTATATGTATAATAGTCCTATATGTATTAGTACGTGGACCGAAGAACGTAGAAAAATTAACAGCAAGCTCATTTTTAGCAGTTGCCCACTTATTTCTAAAGAAAAATCTCAAATCAGGTAACTAACACAGTAATCCAGTTAAACTATTCGGAATAAAATTGCAAGGTTGCATTAATTCGTATAGAGCTGCAAATTGGTGCAGGTTTTATTAAGTACACCATTATAAATCAAATAACAAAAGTTCTCATGGATCCGACTTGTACTAAATAAGTTATTTAAGGTTAAAGTTGAAAATTTTCGGTTTTTGTATTTTTCTCGTAAACAGTGAATTATATCTTCAGGCAATGCTGGTCCGCTCCTATTAACTCTGTCATAATGTCATATAGCCTAGACTACGTTACTCGCTAAAAATTTAGCTTTATATTGCCGAAAGAAAATTTAAAATCGGTGCAGTAGTTTCTAAGGAGTCACGTTGTCCCGTACAAACTTTGTCCCTTCTTTTTCATTCCCTAAGGAGTAGTATTTTGGAAAATCCTTTCTTATCAAAAGTACCGCCATACAACAAACAAGCCTTCCAAATTTTAGGTTTTTATGATCAGCGGATTAGTCTCATTACGCAACCTGGACCAAACGCCAACGATGCGGTATGAAACCCCACCAACCCCCCGAAGAGGCCACACAGGTGGCCAGAGTCCGCCGGGCGCCACTGGAAATTCCCTGGGAGCTCACCAGAGGCGCTCGGCAATGGACGTAGGAGCGGCCGCGGCCTTGGACCCCGGAACTGTACGGATACCTGCAACTTCGTTTTTGCGACGTTTCTCATTGGTGTTCCGCTTCTATTCGTCGCAGCGTGACGTCGTGAGTCATTCTCATCTGCACGCGGTGCACCTGCGCACAGACGGAAAAGGCTCTAGCAAATATACCCAGTGCCTGGATACGGCCAAAAACTCCCCCCTACCCCCGTGCATATTACATGACACCACTAAAGTAACTGACCAAATGCTGGCGCTTTTAAATCTCTTCTGTCTCATCATTCACCGAGCCTTTTGCCAACTCAATTGGGATCGGCTTTCCAGTCTAACTTATTTGGCTGAATTTCGATATTTTCCGTGAAGCGACTGCCATCTGACCTCCACAACCCATGGGCGATATCGAAGTTCTGCAGTTAGACCGGTCGGATTTTTGATTTAGGGCTCCAACTACACCTAAGGACTGCCATAGATGTTCGTATGACAACCGGGACCGACGGCTTCACGTGCTCTCCGAGTCACTAAAACCTTATCCTAAGACCGGCCCGGCTATATAGATGTTGCTTAACGTTTGCAATGTGTTAACATTGTCGGTTACCAATAGACCACGAGCCCCTCAAACCTCTCAGCTCTTAAACCTCTTCTGTCTATCTCGCTAGAAATAAAGACTAAGTTTTATATGAGTGTGTGTTATTTATAAGTATGTAAGTATTAAGATCCTGGATGGAAACTAATGGGCCAAGTTCAAGATAAAAATACGAGAACAAAAAGAACTTAGGTACCTACTTACTAAGTAATAATTACAGTCAAAACAACTCAATGGTCAAAACTGTATAAAACACTTAACGTGCACCCAATAACCTATCCTTCAAATATTTCTTCACTGCGTAAACAGTGTTTGCCTTATCAGCACGAGGCGGTTGCAGCAATCAAACTAATTAACAAGTCTTTATTTGGAAAATTACTTCGAGAGGTACCTACTTGCGTCCAGTTCAGACGCGGCTAGACCTTGAAACTAGAGAAAATGCACAAGAGGCCACTGCAAACTGGTTGACCAATGTGTACACTTGATACAAACTTATTCAATCACATAATTAAGCTAAATTTAAACTTATTCCTACTAAATAAGAGTTAAATAAACGCATGACAAACTTGGTAGACTTTTGTCCCAGACGCCAAGAGCGAACCGTGTCACCGTCCTCAAATGTTGCCGCTTCGTGACGAGAGAGCGCGAGTTATATTAACTCTACGAATGAGTGAAAGAGATAGATGAATCGGGGACAATCCGAGTAAATTGCCTCATGATTGGATAATTATTTTATTGATACAGTTAAATGCTATTGTGGAAGACCTTAGGGTTTGAATGGAGGGAAGTGTTCGTGTAATTTATGGTCACTAAAACTATTAGTTAGCATGTAATAAAGCGTTTGAGACAACGTTGTTGACAAAATGTTTAAATTTATGACTAAACAATAGGTGTAGCCTATGTGTTATTCTGATGTACCTACCACCTATATACCTATTGTAAAGTTTCATTGAAATCCGTTCAGTAGTTTTCGTTACGTATTAGATTTCTATTAGATAGCATCAGAGTGAATACCCGTTCTATCCAAAGTCCAAAGATTGGCTGTAAGAAATCACTAGTGATTAAGCCACGACTTGAATACTAAATCAGGAACCTGTAAAGTTAAACAATAAAGTTCCTGACTTTTGAATTTGTATTGCTGATAAAAGATTATTCTTACAATATTGTTTTAAAGTATGTATTATAAAACAGTACCAGGACAGCCAGTTGATCGCCTTCAAACAATGAAAGTATTGACTAAAAATGTCAATATATTTAAGTCGTTGTTCTCATGCAAAAGCGCGGCAGGCTCCCCGGCAACTCCAGCAGAAGCTAATGACTAGCATCAAAATAATAAACGTAATCCTACCTAGCATTCCCCAGGATAAAACCCAACCCCAACGACGCGGGATTTTCATCCCAGCCAAACCCCCGGAGAGACCACACAGGTGACCAAAGTCCGCCGTACGCCACTGAAAATACCTCCTGGAGATACCAGAGATCCCCAGCAATGGACGTAGGAGCGGCCACTACGCAATAAAAAATACCGTAGCATTCGTGTAATAAAAAAAATAACACCAAAGGAAATTAAATGGTAATTTGTAATGTGATGCAAATACCGTCCAAGAGACGGTCTATTTCCTATTTGTGGTGTCTTGGACCTTGGTAATGAGCGTTCATATCCACTTTAAGACTATCGTTTTTGCGGTTCATCTATTCTATACTTATAATAAATCTGTAGAAGTGAAAATTCTGTACATTGAAAATATCAAAAAAATAAATGGCAGGGGGTGTTATCCCAAGTGGGGTACCACCACCATCGCGGCGGTGAGACCGATCATGGACGATTGGCTGCAGAGGCAGCATGGTGACCTCACGTACCGTGCGACGCAGATCGTTGCCGGGCATGGATGCTTCGGTAGCTATCTGTTTCGCATGCATCGTGAGGTCACACCCCGGTGTCAACACTGCGAGGTTTCCGACGATGACACCGCACTCCACACGTTGGTGGAGTGCTCAGCGTGGGCGAGTCAGCGCCGGGACCTCGTAGTGGGTCTGGGCGTGGATACCCTCTCGCTGGAGACCACGCTTCAAGCCATGGTCTCCAGCCGGAGTAGGTGGAACGCGGCCGTGTCCTTCTGCTAGCAAGTCGTGCTCGCGAAGGAGGCGGCCGGGAGGGAGAGGGAACGTACCCTCCCCGCCGAGTTCCGTAGTCATCGGCCAGGGCGCCCCAGACTCCGCGACTACGCCCAAGACTATCGACCTCCATGATCGGGGCCTGAGGACGGCGGGAATGCCACCCGCCGTCCTTACAGAAGCAGGCTAGAAGGGTTGCGTGCTGCGGGGCCTTTGCCCCATAGCACGCAACCAGATTCACTCACTGACGCGGGATAAAACCCTACCCCAACGACGCAGGATTCTCGTCCCGACCCAACACCCGCAGAGACCACAGAGGTGGTCATAGTCCCACCAGAGACGCCCGGCAACGGACGTTAGAGCGGCCGTGGCTTTGCGCCGCGGATTCAAAAAAAAAAAAAAAGGGGGTGTTATTAGACCGACACCGAACCCAAAAATGTGATTAAAATTTTTTTTGTCTGTCTGTTTGTTCAGGCCGGAAAAGTATATAAAACAAAAATCAAACTTAATTTTGCGGTTTGATTTTGTCGTAGGTTACGTCACCCGCAGTGGAGTTCACTAAGGGGCGCTGCACACGACTAAGATACTATAATATTTTATCTTAAGATACAATATCGCTTAAAAGCTATACATAATAAATCAGTAACTGGTGATCAAGAAAGCTATAACACGCAGGCGGAGCTGCGGGCAACAGCTAGAATTATAATATAATTTTATTTCCGTTCGTATGACTCTATAATCTGTGTACAATGATAAATACTGGTTGTCGATAGATAGGCTATTGATGATTTTAAATAGATACTCGTATAATGCAACCTCGTTATTCTTGAAGTATCCGACGATATTCAGACGACCCTGAAGCTGTTGTCAGATCACAATCAATCTCGTATTATCCCGACAAAGTCACACTGAATTCAATTATGTTCAAGAAAAAACCTAAGGTCATACATATACATAAATGTAAATATGAGACCTCACCAAAACGTCAGGGGCACGCACGTGTTTATCAATAATCGTGTACATTACTAATAACTTATGCAGTGGTCAATTCACTCCATGCGAGTATTAATGTAGTGAAAAGGCATCATAAGATTGGGTTGAACGACATTGGTCAAATCTGATATTCGTCAAATCGGCATTTCGTCCAATGTGACAATGGTCAAAGCTGTAGTTCGTCAAATCGTCTGTTATCATGTATGTGCATTTGTACGACATTAGTATTCTGTTCGAAAATAAATATAATAGATAGGAAATACATACTAATAGCTAAATAATAGATATTAGATACTAGCGATTTAATGGGTTTTTAGTTTTTTGTTTTTGGATATTCTCACACAACGTCGCCCAGTCCAAACTAAGCTATAAGTTTGTGCTATGGGATCTAGATAACTGATAAACATACTTATATACTTCTAAATACATACATAATATACATAGAAAACATCAAAATCCGAAACAAACATTTGTGGCTAACACAAATATTAAATTCGACCCGGGAATCGAACCCAAGACTCCGGAGTCGAAAGCCGATGCACTACCGACCACGCCACCGAAGCAGTTACCACAGATACCGCCTCTGTTTACCAGAGCAGGCATAAAAGCATTATCTGCCTCGGAAAGTCACAACCTACTATTTATCTGTTTCTGACCTGTCGATCAACCCACGAGGCTCTAACAAACATAAAAGGTCCCGGTAGTCGGCAATAGGTTGGTTCGTCCAAAGGTAGGTACTACTTCCTAAGGAAAAGTATGCATAAAATATGCCTCTGCTTAGCCCTTCGGGGACTCAGGCGTGATTTCCTATAGGTATGTAAGTACTTTGCATATCTATATTTAGGGATTTAGGGAGTAAGATGATACTCGTATATTGTTGCCGAAGACGCTATTACGATTAGACGGGATTCAAAGCACGTCATCTGGGAAAACATAAGTTTACTCTGGAGGTATACTTTTCATCGCATTGTATGAAAAAAAATAAGAAATTTAGGCACCTGATAGCAATAAAAACAATTCGCGCGTTTTGCTTTTTTCGGTTGGATTAGGTACAATGAAAGATGCGTGATCAAAATTCGAATCTCATTTGCCCGCTAAACAGTCTCTGAACAATAAAGAGCTATTTTAGGCGCACTATCTAGGAATAAAACACTACTTTTTGAATAGAAGTAACAAGGGAGTAAAGATATTTTGTTGTCGAAGGAGCTATATTGAATCTAGAGCGAAGCGAAGGAGTCTAGAGTAGAATTCCGAGCGTAGTGATGGTTTCTAAAGTAGAATCCTAAGCGTAGCGAGGGATTTGAAGTACGTCCGTTGAGTAAAATAATTTTACTCTCGTGCCATCAATATTACTTTTCATCGCCTTCTATGAAAACAAAAAAAAGGTAATGGCGATGAAATTGTAAAAAGATCGGGCGTTTTGTTTTTTTGTTTGGTTGGATTGCTATGAAAGATTCATGTTCCAAATTCAAATCTCGTTATTTCCCGCTAAAAAGTCTCTGAACAAAAAACAGCTACTTTAGGCGCACTTATGTAGGAACAAATCTCCACTTTTTGAATAGAATTGAAAAAATTATTTCGCCTTAGTAGACCCTCACGGTCACTTGTCGGTCATGAGTTCATGAATCTACCGCCACATTCCAAAAGGCAGTTTACCAAGGAGAAAAACGGGCAAAAAAAACTATTTGGTTGCTCTTTTTCTTCCGGAACCTTAATAGTGAAGGCATGCCCGTCCGTACGCCCGTCCTCGGCTTTCCTCCTAAACTGGGTGATAAAAACATAAACTTTCCATATGTGTATTTACTACGTTGACAAAATGCTAAAAGAAAATTATGAAAAACTACTCGTAACCAGAGTTTGTTTTTTTTCTTGCGTCTACCCCGGAATGTTTTTTTTTTAAACGCGGCCGTTCACATGTCCATTGCTGCGTGGGCGTCTCGTCTCTGGTGACACTAGACGATATTTATGGTTTTATTTTTTTTTTTTTTTTTTTTTTTTTTTTTATATTTGGTTCGCCAAATTGACGCCGCCCGCCTGGTGGTAAGTCGTGACGACGTCTAGCGATTGTGGGCCACTCTCACAGCACACATTACTATTGAGAGTGGCCCTCAACTTGACGACCTACTGATGTGCCTCTTCACGCTCCGCTTAAAGAACCCAGGATTATATGTGGGAGGAAACACGTGCACAGGCAGGGCGTTCCAGGCCACTATCGTTCGGCAGAGAAACGAACGTTTAAAACGTTCGGTTCTCGCGAACATGCTATCCACTGTGTGGGGGTGGCATCTCTGCCCGGCACGAGTCGTTCGGGATCGGAAGGAAGAGGGTGGGATCAGATTGAAGAGCTCTTCAGAACACTCGCCGTGGTAAATACGGTAGAATGCGGCCAAGGAAGCTATTGTTCGGCGCTGAGCTAGCGGCTCAAGGCTTCCCGTTACCTCCGGACAACCAATAATACGGATAGCCCGTCGCTGCATAGCGTCGAGAGCGTCCAGCAGATACTTCGCGGAGCCGTCCCAGAGGTGAGAGCAGTATTCGACGCAGGGTCTAATCTGCGTCTTGTACAGCAGACACCTCTGGTCCGGTGTAAAGAATCTCTTTACCTTATTCAGTATTCCTAGTTTCCGCGAAGCTAGCCCTATACATCTTTCGATGTAGTTTTTATTATTGAGCTCTCGACGAACGTCTATGCCAAGGATATCAAGGTTGTCCTTCATTGGTAATAATGCATTCTGAAGAGAGGGTAGGGGAAGGAAAGGGGATTTCTTCGCAGTAAATGCACACGCCTGTGTTTTGCGGGCATTGAACTCGACCAGGTTCTCGGTACCCCATTGAGAGATACTGTCGAGGTTACGGTCGAGATCAGCCACGAGTCGTCGTCTCTCCTCCTCAATCTCAGATCGCCCCGCCGTCGGACGAACCGAGTAACTCCCGTGCAGTGTGCTGTCATCTGCATAGCAATGAATGTTCCCGAGGGATAGCATATCATTGATATGCAGAAGAAAGAGAGTTGGTGATAGTACGGACCCCTGCGGTACCCCGGCATTCACTTGCAAGAAGCGAGAAGCCTGGCCATCGCAGAGGACCCGCACTCGGCGCTCGTTTAAAAAGCTGGCAATCCAGCTGCACAGTTGAGGAGGTAGACCATATGCCGGAAGCTTGGAAAGGAGCGAAGCATGCCAGACCCTATCGAAGGCTTTGGCGATGTCCAGGCTAATAGCCAAGGACTCGCCGTGCCTTTCCATAGCCCCACCCCAGACATGCGTTACGAATGCCAGAAGATCACCCGTTGATCGCTTTGGCCTGAAGCCGTATTGTCGATCATTGATTAGCGAGTGATCCTCTAGGAATTGCATGAGCTGCTTATTTATAAGGAGCTCAAGCACCTTGCAAATGACTGAGGTGACAGCTATGGGTCGATAGTTGCCTGGATCGGACCGATCCCCTTTCTTGGGGATCGGTTGTACGTTCGCCTCCTTCCAGACCTCCGGCACGAGCCCTGAAGAGTATGACAGGCGGTACAGACGCGTTAATACTGGAGACAACTCAGCTGCACATTTTCGTAGCACCACCGCCGGAATGCCGTCAGGGCCACTGGCTTTCCGCGTGTCGAGTGACCGCAGCACTGCCCGTACATCACATTGCCTGATAACAATATCAGGCATTGTGTGGCCACAGTTGGCGATGGCGGGGGGCTGCAGGCCACGGTCGTCGACCCGGGAATTAGCCGCAAAGAGGTCTGCGAGCATATCCGCTTTCTCTTGGGCTTTGTGAGCCAGTGTTCCATCTGGGTAACGCAGCGGTGGCAGCGAGGGCTGACAAAAGTTAGATTGCACGGCTTTGGCCAGTTGCCAGAATCCACGGCTGCCCGTGGGATGGGAAGTGAGCTCCTGACCAAGCCGCGCGACGCGCTGGGCATCCGCTCTCTTAAAGGCCCTCTTACTCGACTTTGTGGCCCGGTTGTACGCTGCTTTGAGGTGGCCCACGTTTGGGTCGCGCACAGCCCGGGCCCTGATCCAGGCGCGATATGCCGACTGTTTTTGTCGAACAGCTTTGGCACAATCTCGCCCGAACCAGGGACGGGCTCTGCGGATACTGGCGACATCAGTGAAAGGGATGTAATAATCCATCCCTAAACTGATCTCGCCAGCAATAGCAGAAGCACTATCCGAAGGAGCCTTTCCTACAAAGCAGCGCTGGCTCCAGGGGACGGACGCAAAATAATCGCGTAGACCGTCCCAATCCGCTGACGAGTAGTGCCATAGTCGTCGTGACGTTTGCACAGGACGTGCAGGAGGTGACACCTTCATGCCAGCGTGAACAACACAGTGGTCGGAACTACCCAGTGGGGCTCCTACCGAAACACTGTACTGGGCTGGGCGACTCGTCAGCAGTAGATCCAGCAGAGCGGGCGCGTGATCTGACCGGTCTGGTATCCGGGTGATCCCGCATACCATCTGGGTCAGACCGTGGGAGAGAGCGAACGCATGGGCGGCTCTACCCGCATGATCAGTCTTGAGGGACCCCAGCCATTCAATGTGATGGCCATTGAAGTCCCCCAGAAACACTAGGTCAGCGTTCGGGAACCGCACCTGCGCTTCATCAGCCGTCTCGCTGAGGTACTGGAAGAGCTTTGTTGTCTCAGAATCCCCTGTGTGGGATCGGTAGACGCACACGTAGATCTGGCTCATAGAGCCATGGTCTACGTGCAGCCAAAGGACGGAATTGGAGGGGTTCTCTAGGCAGCGCAACCGGCGGCAGCAAACATCCGCCCTAACGAACACGCACACCCCGGCTTTGTCCGGAAATTGTTCCTCGATGACATAGCCGGGGTAACACAGGTAAGACGTGTCGTCAGGGCGGCGTATTTGTGTCTCCGTGAGGAACATCACAGCCGTGCCGTCTCAAGGTGGTGGTGGACGGTATCGAGGTTCGCATGGAGTCCACGGACGTTAGTGAACTCCACCTCGAAATGTGAAGTTGTGGGGTTTCCTAGGGCCGCTGTGTAACGTTTATTTCTTTTTTGTTGCACTGCCATTGTAGGTTTTGAAGAAGAAGCGTGAAGACAGGGCGACATTTGGTGCAGCAGTAAGTGACAAAGCGCAGGGGCTAGCTTTGTCTAGAACCGTGTGGTTAGGTCGGAGCCGACCCGCCGGACGGAAGGGCTCCCAAACCCCCCTGATGCAAGGCCGCCGCTACCCCACACCGGTTACCACCCGGAGCGGCGATCCCGTTGTCCTCAGGCCCCGATCATGGTGGTGGATGGTCCTGGGCGTAAATGAGTCTGCGGCGCCCTGGCCGCTGACTGCGGAACTCAGCAGGGACGGTACGCTCCCTCTCCCTACACCGGAGTGTGGGGTAACGTTAGATAGGTATTTTAAAAACATTGAGAGGTTGCTAATACAATTTTTTATTCAACTTTATAGCTAATTTAACTAAACGGCTGGGTCGCAAAACCTGATGGTAGTCCCATAGACGTAACAAAAATAGATGGGTAGTCCATGTAGTAAACTTTCAAGGAAAATTAAATAGGATTGGATAACTTTATTCCGGCCGATCGCCGCAGCTCCGCCCGCGTGATTTAGTTTACTCGTTCCCGGTTCCCGTGGGAACACATTACCGGGATAAAAAGCAGCCTATGTTACTTAGGGTGAATGTAGCTTTCCAATGGTGAAAGAATTTTTGAAATCGACACAGTAGTTTTTGAGTTTATTCATTACAAACATACACACAAAAATACAAATCTTTCCTCTTTATAATAGTAGTGTAGATAGTGTGTAGTAGTGTTCTATGCGTGGCCCGACACGTACTTGGCCAGTATTTTAGCAGAGTATGAGAAACATCCTGCATGAGAACCACCGGTACGAATATAAGGATATTTCACTGTATTGTTTTAATAATAAGAGGTCCGACAAAAGTACCTATACCAAAGCCATTTCAATCACGAGGCTTTGGCAAACATAATTTTCCGGGGTAGTGGCAATAGACTTGCCACCCTTAACATGGGATTAATTTAATAACTAGCAAAATCTAGGCAAGTAGCTAATGCCTATGCCTCTCGTTTCAACTTGCAGACTGGGGAGAATTTCTTTCCTCTACATCTCTACATCTACGGATTCTGTCAGATCATGTTTGAGGCCGTATTTATCAACCGATTTGCATGAAACTTTACACACACAATTATATTTTTTGGATTGGATGACAAATTAGAGTAGAAAAGAAAATTGAAGAAGATTTTTTTTAAACAAAGCCGCCCCCGAAGTCTACTAAGTTTATTTTTTTTAAAACGTCAAAAAAGTTACAGTATAGGTACATAATACTTACTTACCTACTTTATATTGGCATTTTTTTTCGATAAAGGTATGGAAGTAACGGCTTGTATTCAAAGCAGTTTATTTATAGCAGTTAGTTCTATTATCACTACAAACGGTAAATTCCGTTACGTCCTACCGTTATGGAATCGTCTAAAAAGTTTTATTATAATCTGAAGAGCAGGTCTACGACATGACACAATGTCAGTATGTATGTCACACACCACTCGGGTCTCATTAGACTAATGGCAATTCGGCCGTCAAAACATCAAGTTGCACCACAAGACCGTTATCGCGGTTTGCATCCACTCGGTCGTTGCCCCCCATTCGCGTACTCACTACAAATCACAACACAGATTTCGTACATCTAATCCAATAGGGTTTTCACGTGTTCTATTTCGAAATGTCTCGCACAAGTTGTAAAAATAAATTTATATAAGAATGCAAATATCGTTAACTATATTGACGTTGTTGTAAGCACATTAAGCAATTGAAATTAAATACCTATGTAATTATATAAGCTTGGTGGAGTTAAAATTTCTTTAACAAAATAACGTTTCAAATATTATTAAATACCAATATATGTAAAAAAATACGTACTCATTGCTTTAATTAAACAATCCATTGAACATTTTAAAACTAGCCACTAGTAGAAAGTATATTTTCTCAAGAATATGAACGTTTATTGAATTAATTTACACATTGGTCAGAGCAGTCCCCCTGCTAGGGAAAGGCCGTGGGTTCGAGTCCCGCCGATGACATCAGTTTTTGTGATCTATTTATAATTTATTTCTTAATATTTTAAGAATAGTTTAAGTAAACTCATTGCTTTGAAATACAAAAATATATTAATTTACACACCCTAAGGGATAGGCAAGTGTGCATTACATACCCACATTAAGCTAGTTGACCCACGTAATAAAGGGGTAAGCCTATTGCCGTCACTGGGCACGGGGCACTATAGAAAATCCATAACCACTCTGTTCAAACCAAAATTCCAACATCCGGGACAGATTTTACAATCAAAGAATAAATTTATCAATGGCAAGTGGCTACTGTGACTCGTTATGATGCTAACATTTGTATAATTGAAAAGTTTGTATAAGTAAACAAAATTAGCCTAAAATAAGAGGGTAGGTTTTTCATATTATACGCTAAGTAAATACTATTTAAATAGGTAAATGTTTATAAATTTTCTCGTAGTAAGGCTTTATTTATGTATTTGTTAATTTCACTTCAAAAACGTTACACACAACTATATATATATAGCTACAAATAATATAAAAATAAAATTAAGTTAAGAAAAACAATCTTGAAAAATTGTGACAACCCTGGTAATCTAGCAATTGCTTACAGTGAGCGGCGCGGTCAATGTACTGAGCGTCACGCGATGCCGCGCGCTCTAATACGTTTAGATTACTGCCTACTACACTAACCAGTTTATCTAGACTCTACAACATACTTCACTGTAACCCTCTATCATTATAAAACTAGTTGTGAGAGAAGGGGGAGGGAGATCCTCATAGATTGGACGTGTGCGTGGTGCATTAGCGACTCTTGCAAACACTGCTATTTGCTGAGGTTTCCTGCGTACATGCCCTTTGTTGTGTAGTTTTTATTATTCATCATTTAATTATTGCATTTATATAACTAGATGCAGTTCATTACGGTTTCGCAACCCCATTTTGCGTCTTAGTTCTTTTTGCGTCTCTACAATACTAACCTAGTTAAACTTTAATGTGTAATTTTACAATATTTTGGAAAGATTGGTCAATTGGAGAATGTTGTCGACTGGGAACTCTTGCTCGATTTTTTTGGGACTGATGATTACTTGCTATTCAACTATGCAATGCTGCTATCTTTCCAGAGGCGATGATGAAACAAAGATGCTTAGAAAATCCTGCACTTTTTTTGAACAATCTTTGTAAATATAGTGAGCTTTATGTCTAGGCTCTATGCAATCGGAAGACTAATTGTCTTATATCTTTAATTATTGCTCGAAGTTATTTTGCGTGTTTGTTTAGTCGCGCAGTGTACAGTTTCTCTTCGCACAGTGTACCTACCTACTTATATTATTTACTACTAGCAGACGCCCGCAGCTTCGCCCACTTGACAAATTATATATACACAAAAACCTTCCTCTCTATCAATTGGTGAAAATCGCATACATACGGAATGGGCGACTTTGTTTTATACTATGCTATGATTATGATGGTATGGGAGGATCTGTTATCCGAAAACTGACGAAGAAAGTATAACGGCCTTTATTTATATCTATCGCGACAAAATGTTAACAGGCGTGGTGATAACCACTGCGATAAAAGATGCAGTTCACGTTGTACACACACAGTATGGGACACACACAGACTGGCATGTTAGTTACTTACATAAAATTCAAATAAAATAGGTACCTACTTAATTCAAGGCTTAGTTATGGGATTTTGAGAAAGGAACTTTATTTTCTTCTTTCATACTCGTATTTCTGTCGCGTAGGTCATACTCAGAGGAGTTTAGTAGATACCTATCTGTTTTCTAAACAGATATTTAGGTACATACTAAACTGAAACAGTGTTTAGTCTGTTTTACTTTAAAAAACGAATACTGATTGATGTTATAGACGTACTTATACCTATCTACTTCAATCTACAAACACCGATCAGAGCTAGACTTAGCTCCGGCTATAATCGGATTACTTACAGGGCCTGCTGAAACCAGCTTGGCAAATCCTTTGTCAACATGGGTACACAATAGGATTTAACCGGATTGGTTTCGAATTTGTGATCCCTTGATACCGTAGATAAATTCCTAGGGTATTCAAAATGGTATATGCAATTAATTAGATAGTACCTATGTCTTTCTCATGCTATTTTCTTTTATCTGTACGGTATGTCTTTGTCAGCATGGAAGATGAGAAGGCCTTTGATGTGAGACGCTACGTGCGTTGACACTTTCGTATCCTCGAACCTTGCATACTCTTCTGGATGTGCCAGCGCTGTTGCATCGGCGGAGGGCCTCAAACGGCTAACCTAGTACGCTAACCTAGCAAGCTATTACGTATTTGAGCCCTTTAGGGTTGAGACATTACTTATGCATTCTAGAGACATCACTAAACATCTGATCGATGTTTCTCAGAACCAGAATGCTGGTTATGTTCCGGCTCACATAATTAGTATCTACGGTTGTCCAAAGTGGCAACGCAGCCACACATTCTGGGAAACTTCCCATGCACTCAGCAATGACGAAGGATTTTTTACACGAAACTAAATATTGTATTGCTTAATTCTTAATTTTTTTTTGTGTAAGTATCTTTAAGTTAATAGTAGGTACCTGAAATACCCAAGAGTTACTTTCTCTTGCATGGAATTAAAAGCGAGATCGAGTTGGTTATATTTTTGCAATATTATAGTTCAGGCATGTATTCATGGTATATTAGTATGGTTCAGTCACAATAACATGGCATTCTATATCAATGAGTTCAGTAGTCTCAACCATGACTGATTATTGTTTTTAATTTTAAAACGAATATTCTCGAATAGTCGAGCTTAATAACCACTTTGGTCAATTACGAGTACTTTGTCTCCTATTGTTTACTTTCAGGCACACGACAGCAGCATCATAAACATTAAAAAATTAAAAATAATAGATCGTAAAGATTTGACACTGATTAAGTTTTAAAATGAGTTAATCTTAAAAGTTTATGACCACATATCGCAATAGACAAGTAATTACTCTTTTCTTAAAGTGTCTCAACCGTGACCGAACTATATAATTACTTAAGTGCCACTCCGTAAATTATTCACACTTCCGACTGCTGATTAAACTCTGATAAACTGCTTTTATTTTTATTTTATTATTTAAAAAGAGTGCGCAGTGGCAACAATAAATAAATTAAATTTAACACGTAGTTGTTGGATTGATTTATTATTATTTTATTTATGTGGCCACAATCACAACATCTTCATAGATACTTACAATTTACTACATATTTTTGTAAATGCTGCGTAGATATGTACTTACCTATAGGCATTTTACTTAATTTGTATTTTGTATATTCTGCAGAATATATTCGCTGTTTTCTGTGGTCTTAGATGCTCGATAAAAAGAACTGCCGCTAATTGAAATCAATGAAATGTACTTAAGCGAGTATCTACCTTTTACGTATTTATTATTATCAAAGAAAGTTACACCCATAACGCTAGACGACATGCCATTGCCTCTTATCCAGGACGATGGGGAAATCGATCGTACAGTGAAGCGCAGAAGTTACGTAGGTTGGATGAAATGGCGGCAGGTCAAAGCCACTATAATTATGCGACTCCTAATTTCCCCCGAAACTTAAGAGGAAAATTTACAAGACTGTCGTCAGACCTGCCATCCTGTATGGACTTTCATGTTTGGCCGTAAAAGCAACGGATGAAAGAAAACTGCAGGTAGCGGAAATGCGCATATTAAGATGGTTGTGTGGTGTAACAAGGATGGCTAGAGTAAGGGACGAGTATATTAGAGGAAGTTTGAAAGTTGCACCAGTACCTAAATGAAAAAGTGAGATGCGAACGGCTATCATGGTATGGACATGATATGAAAAGAGAGGAAAGTAACGTGGTAAGAAAGGTAAGAGGTCGAGGTAGGCCCAAGAAAAGATGGATGGCATGCGTGAAACTGAATATGTCCAGGAAAGGAGTGACTGAAGAGATGACGTGTGACAGGGATGTTTGGAGAATAAATAGGAACCTAAATGTTGCGCCGACCCCAAATAATTGGGATAAGGGCAGGCAGATGATGATGATATTATCAAAGAAATAGTCATACACATTCCTTTAAAAAATATTATAGGTATTTATCCAATGGATAGCTATGAAAACACCACAAACAAGAGGGAAAGCGTTCAGTGAAGGATATTCTCCATACTCATATTCATTCCATTGGTAGAGCCAGCGGCGGCCTTACCCATTGCGAGGCTACGGGCCGCAGGTCTTTTTTTTATACCGCGGCCCAATGCCTCTGCCGCCCCTTCGTCCATTGCTGGGCGCCCCAGGTACGCACTCGGACTTCCGAGTATATGATGGTGTTATGGGATCCCAAGCACAAGAATTACATCAACAAACTGTTGAAGAAAGACGCTTGAAGAAAGACGTACGATAACATGGCTGAACCGTTTGTGAACGAAGCCATGTCTGAACCGTTCGAGACGGGAAGGTGCACTGAAAGAAACGCGATTCAGGAAAAGATACGAAGATTGGTCAAACTTGAATGACATTTTTACTACTCGGTTCATGTTTCGCACTACACCTACCTCAAAGCTTAACTTTTTGCAGTTTAAAAATAGTTCTGTACTATACGCTGAAAATCCGTACCATGTCCACTCGCGATTCGCCAGGATTGGTTAAAAATGTTGTTGTAGATTAGGTACAATTACAACCGGCTTTAAAACTGTCTCGACTGCTTCCCAGATGTTTTAAATTAAAAACAGATTGTATCCAATAAAAATAACTACGTATAAAAAATCCAACTTTATAAAATAAAATACCTTAATAAAGATTGAATTTAATAAAATATTTATGCAATATCTTTAATATTTATAAAATACTATTTTTTAAATGTGGTTTAAAATCGGTGCCAAGCCAAATGTATACCTACACTCCCCACGAGACTGAGCGCGAAGCTTTAAACTGTTTAATATTAAGTTTAATTTTGTTTACGGCTTGCCACCGACTTTAAACCTATCAATAGGTAGCACATACAAAAAATTGTATTTTATAAATATTAAATATATTATAGGTTTGCATAAAAGTTCTATTAAATTCAATCTTTATTAAGTTATTTTAGTTTATGAAGTCTTTTTTAAACGTAGTTTTTTTTTTACTTTTTAGTGTCTGCAATAGTTGTTGGTTGTTCTGTTAACTACTACAAGTAGAATCTAACCGGGCGTCACTGGAAATACCTTCTGGTGTGTACCAGAGACGCCCGTGTCGGATACATATATTTATGTAAAATATGTAGATGATGCTTTGTCATAATTCTTTGAAATATTATTATACTTGTGGGTAAAAGTGGTTCTGTACCTATACGTTAATATTTGTAGGGTAGTTAAATATTAAAACGCACTGTCAATGTCTGCCGACTCCCACCATTGAGACTTTTATAAAAGGCAGTGTTGTAGTACGATCCTGTTTAGTTCCTGTTCAGTTTTAGTCTACGAATTTACAAGTATTGCTTAATGTATTTCACAATCACAAGTTATTACAGAAGTATGTACCTATACCTATGTAGGACATAGGTACTAAAGCCTAGTTCAGCAGACAATGTGTATATAAGTCAGTTTGGCTACTATATATTACGTGTCGACTGTTGTCAATCCTTGAGGAGCTTCTATACTAAGATAAGTGTATTGTATTGTTATTATGTTTAAATACTTGTAAGATATTATAATATGACCCTACCGAGTTTCTTGCCCTTCTTCTCGGGATTCTGTGGTAATCGAATGGGCGGATTACGAATAAATACAATCAGTCTTGACTTTAGTGTTTCATTGCTTAGGGGTATAGGTACCTAATAGTATTCTTCTGCCAGATGATATCGGAGCGATACTCCTCATGATTAGACATACGATTATACGATCACAAAGCTTAGACAATAGTTTTCAGTATGATCCTCTATGTGGAACCTTATGGAGTTATGTAACATAGTTACATAATACCTACTGTGAATATGTTAGTTATTATAGATCAGGTACTAAGACAGGTGTGGGTGTGACGTACACCTCTGCCTACCCCTTGTGGGATATAGACGTGATGTATGTTGGGCTTCCTGACTAGTATAAAGCTTTGTATGTTATGTAAGACATAGAATACTATGAATAGTAGGTAGGTAATTCAGATTATTCACCTACAAGACATCTAATTACGAATAGGCTAAAGCTTCTCTTATTCTTTATGCCACACCCGCTGCAATGGACATAGGAGCGGCCGCTGTCACGAGGAGTTAAAAAAAAGGTAGAACAGTAAACGAAATGTTTCGTTTACTGTTTTAGTTATATTAAAAGCAGCTAAGTACTCGTATCATAAAAATGATTAGCAAACTTAGGTAAGATAAGTCATTTACCTATTTGAGGCTCGCAAATTTAAGAACTATTCCGAGTAAGATTTTTAGCTATTGGGATTTAGAAAGAAAAATCTTACAGGTATCAATAAAAAAGTTAACTGTCATAAGTTTAACAAGCAAACGATAAATAAATACATATAAATAATGAAAAATTGTTCATATAATGAAAACTACTGCGCCAAACTATGTTTTATTTTTATAGGGCCAAATGGCATCTATTCCGCACCGAAATAAAGAAGAAAATCGGGTCACAAATCTCGGCGTAATCGGTGTACATACATAAAAAATATACCGATCGAATTGATAACCTCCTCCTGACGTCGGTTAAAAATTAGTTCCTTTTATGAATAAAAAGTTTTTAGAGGGAATCAATGGTAAGTTCTCTCCCTGAGTTTTCCTGAATAGACCTGTGTAATAGTAATATGGAAGTTTAACTTTTGGGGAACTTCAGTGTTACGATCGATATTATGTTGTTAAAATCTCTAAAATGTAGGTACATGTTGTTTTATTCAAATACGAAAAACTATTTTATTAGATACCTACATACATTTTTAGCAATAATTATCCAAGTTCATAACAAGCATTGAGTAGGGTAAAACTTCTGAAATTAATTTTCTCCTCTATTCAGCCAGTCCATCCGTGACCACGGCTCTTGTAACAGGGTTGAAACGTCGGGTAATATCTTATAGTAATCTCAATAATCGCGTAAAAGACGCGTTTGTCTTAAGTTTATAATGTGTACAAAACGCGAGGGTTTAAAAAAAGAAAACTTTTTTCCTCCTCTTCTCAGAAAAGGCGAAAGCACCGCCAATGATACTTCTATCCATCTTCCACTTCAAACAATGTATGTAGTACTGAATGGAATCAGGCGTTACCTGGCGAAAGTCCATGATAAAACAATGGTAAATATGATGTTTCATTTAAAAAAAAAAATAGCATGAATTTCGCTCCAAACAAACGTTATAAACGTCGACATATGTTTCACCTCTACACGAGGCATTATCAAGACTGTCTCAAAGAGATCAGCCAATCTTTATATATAATTTGGCCTGGATAGCTGTGCTAGCTGTTCTCAAATACTGAATGGAATCAGGCGTTACCTGGCGAAAGTCCATGATAAAAAAATGGTAAATATGATGTTTAATTTTTTTTAAATAATAGCATCAATTTTGCTCCAAACAAACGTTATAAACGTAGACATATGTTTCACCTCTACACGAGGTATTATCAAGACTGTCTCAAAGAGAACAACGATCTTTATATATAATTTGGCCTAGATAGCTGTGCTAGCTGTTTTCAAATACTGAATGGAATCAGGCGTTACCTGGCGAAAGTCCATGATAAAACAATAATTTGGAAAAGGTTTGGAGCGAAATTTATGCTATTATTTTTTTTAAATTAAACATCATATTTACCATTGTTTTAATGTATGTAGTCTTACTAAAGAATCAAGTGCAACAATGAAAAGCTATGTACCTATGACATTGACATGAAACTAATAGTTTTAAGTGATAGGAATTCTATACCGACTAAGTAACTGTGTTAAATAGTTTTGTCTTTATATAATTTATGTTTTCGATTGTCGGCACTTGGTGAAACATATAGTAATACATTATGAAAAACATGCTCCACAATTTTTATTTACAATATCTGACCGGTTTCGCCCTACGGTATAATCAAAGGTGTTCTCTTTACACTAATTCAATTCACTTCCATTACATAGTTTACATTTATCACATAACATCGAACAAACAATCTTGAGGCTAAAACAGGACTGCATACTTGAACATAAACTTACACAGATGTGGGCAACATACAACATACAACATATAAATAAAGTCAAGTTAGCCTTTTCTTTTTATTTTTTTTAATTTCTCTAATAATATCATTTCTAGATTACTGCAATAAAATGTCAAATTAATTTCGTGACATGTCAAATAAACTAGTAGTAGACTAAACCGTAGACTTCGGGAGCGGCTTTGTTTAGAAAATTTCTTCTGCAATTTTCTTTATTACTCTTTCATTTGTCATCCAATCCAAAAAATATCATTCAAATGTTATTCATTGTAAGCAAGTAGTGTGTGTGTAAAGTTTCATGCAAATCGGTTGATAAATACGGCCTCAAACATGATCTGACAGAACCCGTAGATGTAGAGGTACAGACGAAAGAAATTCTCCCCAGTCTGCAAGTTGAAACGGAGACTTCAGTCGCTTCGCTCCCTCAGTTAATTAAAAATTTAAAATAAAGAAATTAAAAAAAAATGTTATTTCAAATCTGTCAAAAATGTCAAAAAGGAATGTCACATCTCATCAAATAATATATGTCAAATAATGCGTGTCAGTGTTGTCTTTGTTGTGTCGTAATTCGGCTAAGGCGAAACACCGTGGTGGTTCCACATGAAGTCGTCCTGGGATGGCGAATGATCCACCATGTAAAAAAATAATTGTTCGTTTACTTGACCGACACTTTCCACGACAACAAACTAAAGTCAACACGTCGCCGTCGCCAACACTCGCTGTTTACTCTTACGACTAGTTTTTGAGAAGTGATCAAAATAAGTAATTTACCCGCTTACACGTTTTTCAACGTAAGTTCATCAATTGGCTCGCGAGCTTGAACAAAAACAAATTCATCAAATAAAAACAATAGATCCTAATGGAGTCCATTAATATGCCTACCGAATAAATCAATCAACAGCCAATCAAAACCGAAAATAAATCCACCCAGCATATTTATACACACACGTTAACACAACATGGTTCTCATCACAAATCATAAGTCGTGTCAAAACAGAACGTCTGGGCCCCATACATGCCATCAAACGCCGTAGCAACACCATCAAATAAAGGGCACAGGAAGAGAGACTCTAATGGATTTATTTAGATGTCATTTTTTATGTGGGCGGGGGCACCGCCAAACGCCTGGTAGTAATAATGTGGATACGACAAGAAAAGTGATTTTTATTTTAAGAGAAACCCGAATTTTCATAATCTTCTGTGGCAAGTTGTTTTAAATGTAATATCACAAGTACTTAAAGGTCAGTTTACACAAATATTAGTGGCGACTACTTTTTTAAATGCCAGGAATGGAAGAGATCAATTGAATTGCACCATAAACTTTTACAACGGAAGTTCAAATTTCGTATATTTCAAAAAAACAAACACTAAGTACTTAAAAAAAGCAAGAAATCAACCAACCTATCAACCACTTCCATGGTAAACCACTTCCATGGTAGAGTTTCATTGCATAATGTTTCTTATCAAGTTGTTATTTCATATTTCAATGTATTATGAAAGATGTTGCAACTATCAAGTTAGCTGCCAGCTATCAACATTATTTATTATATTACGTTAGTAGATAGCTACCCTGCAAACGTAAGAACAATAATCATAAAGTATTGCACCAAATGAGTAATACCAATAAATGCAAAGGAAGGTCTGCAATGGCGTCTCAGAACTACAGCTGACTTATGAGATTGACTAGGTTGGTGGTTTAACACTTCCAAATTTTGATAGATACAAAACTTCAAACATTATAAGATGCAAACTAAAGGAGAACTAATCAAAATAAACCTGACAAAGCGCATCCATATTAAACCGTCATGATAAATGGAGCCCTCCGTTATCCCTCGAACGAGTGTTCCATCTCACTGAGAACATTCCATGTGTGTGTAAGCAACTAACTCACACATGGACAATTTAATGCATTTTCAACGCACACTAGCAGTTGCAGCACGTCGATACAGTGTTGTTACACGGTGTCTATGTGTGAGTGACCCGACATTGGTATTTTGATTGGTCATGCATTTGTCGAGTTTACGGCCCGCGGGCCTCCAGTGTGAGCGAGCAATAAAAGCGATAATTTACAGCTGCGTACCTAAGGAGGCTGTATTTTAAGATTCGGATTGCAGAGATAAGCTCAAAATGTATTATTGTCTGTCATGATGTTTTGTTAGGTTTATTATTTTGTTACAATCTGAATAGGTATTTTATGAGGTGTATATTGTCTTCAGAGTTTTTACCAAATTTATTAGCTGGTGTTTGGTTAAGCAAACTCAATAGATAGCAAAGTAATTACCTAATCTGTTGATTGTGTTCTATAAAGTAATAAGCTTTAGAGCTTACTTTATATTAGGTACTTAGGTTACTACAGTTCGCGAGGTCTAAGCTCAGCTTACCACGGAAGAACCTATCATAGGCTTACTGAAACGACAAAATCTGACACATAGTTATAAGTTTATTGTAGACAATCGGCATAACAACATTTCCATTACAAATGATAAAAAGCTAACGTGGATACGACACTAGTTAATACTAAGATTATTTAAATTTCACCTATCTGCAATACAAACATCGTTGAAATAGCTAACTAATTAATTAATATTCATTACCGTTGACCGAGTGGAAACTATACTCTCCTAGACTCATCGTTCCATCAAATGCGCTCAGTCGCCTTCAACACTGCTGTCCTATTACAAGTTTCCACAGCGATGCTTCCATTAGTTCAATTACTGAGAGACATCACGTATAACGAAGGTTCAAATCACTATCACTACAAAGTTGCCCGTTGCGTATGTACCTATGCCTATCTTTAAACCTACGCAACAGATTTTGATGCGGTTTTCACCAATGCATAGAGTGGAGGAAGGAAGTGGAGGAGTGCTCTAAATAAAGGTTTTTGTGTATAACATTTGTCAAGCGGGTGAATCCACGGGCGTCCACTAGTCATATATAAAACAATGTCGGGTTTGTTCGATCACTTACTACTCGTCTACGGGTAAATTTAATATAGCTATTTATTATAGTAAGACCTCGGATTGCTAAAAACTTCAGTAAGCTTTTACAAGAACGAATATCCAAAGCGGCTAGGTAGAGGAGAACATGTCGCTTGGTGAAGGTTAGCTGACTAATTTATTTACATGTAGTTTACTTACATGGTAAATTAACAACAACATTACACACACTGCCATTTATCTATTGTATTGATTTGTTTTATTTAGTTTGGAATATTTTATTTAGTTTATTTATGTTCTTATTATCGACTCAGTACATGCCAAGATACTGTGCTAGTAAGATACTACATGGGTGGACCATTTTCAGTGTCGCTGGCCTCCTCTGAAAACCAGCGCTGGCAAATGTGGGTCTGCCCACGTCAGCATAAGCTGAGAGGAGACCAAATTCCACGCAGATGTGGCGCGAACTAGCATACAACCGACGGTTTTTTTTTTGGATTTACTTTCTCCCTGTTTATTTGTTTACTTGTGTAAGATGCTTATAAATGCTTAATAAATGAAATAATCGCCATATCTGTGTTTGCGAATTAAACATATTTTCTTTCCTTCTTTCTTTCTTTCTTTACTAGTCGCAAGGTGGCCACCCCTGAACCTACAACTACTGAGTCGCAATAAGTCTCAGTTGCCTGCGATGTACTCCCCACTTTATTATACTATGGACCCGGCGCCGGCACTGTGAGTCCATGTAATGCCTGCTTAGTAGTGCAAAGTATGTCATAGGTACTGTGAAGGTGCTTGCACGCTTCGCATACGACCTCATTAAGAATATTGTAAAGTTGTATTGGCTGGTTACAAATCTGAAAATTTGAATATTATAGAATAAAAACTCAATAAAACAAAATTGAAGAAAGGGATGTCGATCGGTCGAGAGCCGAGATGGCTGAGACTTAAAATGTAATAAATTGTAAAATGATTGTCGTAAAATATATTTAGTTACGGGGAAGCGAAGAGTGTGATTCCAGTAGGTACTTACGATCCTGCGTACGTGCTATCTGTGTACGACGCGACTGCACCGATACCCAGTTAGAGGTATAGATACAAAATACAAGCAGCCTGGATAAAGGTAGAGGCTATAGGCGACTGGGACCATAAAAATCTGAAGAATAACTGATGGGTCCACGCACGGTCCCAGTCGCCTGATAGTAGGGAAAATTATGCTAATCAGTTGATTGGGATCAAAAAATCTGAAAGATTTAATGAAGCAAAGCTAAGGTTTCAATCTTGATTTCGCTCAGGGAACTAATATTACCGGCGCGGCGTTGCAACCATTCAGCATTTTAAAAACATTGAATAGGTAGATACCTCCCTATAGGTACCTAATATGTCTAGGAGGAGGCATTCTACATCCAAGCAAGGGTCAAGTTTTGCTAATTATTTATATGCTGGTCTAATTCTTACTTTTAAACCGAAATAGCAAATTTAAAAAACTAATAAAAAGTAAATTGTGCCATAAAGCTTATTATAGTATTAATGATTTCTTAGATGACAAGGCTGCCTGGTTGTAACACGAATTGCTCCTTTCTAAATAACTCTGTATTAGATTTAAGATGAAATATTATGAAAAAAGCCAAACTGAGTTTCTTGAGGGCTCTTCTCAGTCTCGTTGCATTTTGGAACCCTCGGTAGAGTCACACCATCAACTTTTGACGAATCTAAATAATTTTCTAAAAATTTCAAAAATAATAAACGTTATTTTATTTATTTTATTTTATTTAAATTTTAAAGTTCCCGCGTGGAATAAGTTTAGGTAGGTACGTAAAACTATACGTATAACTTTTTTTCCTGTAATCCGATTTTAATGAAATAAAGCCTAGGTTTTATATTGTTGAGTAATACTAATCTTTATTACGAATAATTATTATTCACCTATTACATTTAATTACTCGACTGCGTCAGCGAGGGTTATGTATTTCGCACGTATGTATGTATGTGAGTTTGTATGTTTCTTTGTTACCCTCTACAGGCCGAAGGGCTGAACGGATTTCGACGAATGTGATCTTAGATGAAAGGTGTTTATCTCCTTAGTGTCCTAGGGCACAAAAGTGTAAGTTGTAAAAAATAATCTTATTTAAACTTATCGAGTGGGGTATCAAAATAAAGAGTTTTCAAAGACGATTTCAAAAATATACACAACTTATATGTATCAATGTAATTGGGTATGAAAAATTTTAAAACAAAAGAATGTAAATAAGTCTGTAAAACTAAAAAGCTTTAAATAAAAATACATACTTAATTAAATAATAAAATACCCAGACTGCAATTCCCCAGATATGTTGACTTAAGCAGGAGAGACTCCAATATCAGTTCAAAGTCAAACCTATAAGATACAAAGTGAGTCCCGCCCGCTACACAAGAAAGAAAATTTACGTTAGAAGAAAATACTATTTACACTTACCTCAAACATTACCTATACCTAGGTATCTACTTTAACACTAAAATCTACACTATGATAGGTATAAGAGGCGTCAAAGAACTCCTCGTCGTCGTAGCACAAAGGATTGAGAATTGAGAATTGAAATCTGTGCCTGTAGATTTTAATTATTGTCATTTACAATACTGTTCTGTAACTACAAAGTACGAGTATAAGACGATATGTAGTTTAATACTTTCGATTGTTGGCACTTGGTGGAACCTATGATAATATAGGTATGATGAACAAACACAATTGTACACTATTCCACAACTTTATTTGATTTATTTTCACCGACCGGTTTCGTTTTTCAGCATTATCAACGGTCTTTTACTTCACTGTCAGGTATTCTAAAAGCGAGGTATGTCAACATCGTTTAATTCCGCTCAGAACAATGTCTTAATAGACATAGGTACCTACATCTAATCTAGTATCAGCAAATTTTAAAATAAACCTGTCCTGAAATAACTTATTAAGTCAATCTAAAATAATCTAAATATCAGAATAACCAAACATTCAAGTTAAGGCCGCCTTTTGGAGACTACTCGGGTACAAAGACCCGCAGGGGTAGGCAGTGCGGCAACATAGCGCGACCGGCTATTATCGATCCTGCGAAGCGTGTTCAAGCGCTTCAAGCACTGTGAAAACATCGCGCATTTAACGTATTTTTCACATCTATAGTGCTTAAAGCGCTTTACTCGAGAACTCATTTCACGCACACGGAGATATATCGTTTGAAATTTCAAGCGATGTCTCGCTGTAGGAATTTTCTGTTTATTAGACGTTTGTGTATAAATAAAGCGGTGAAGCGTATTTGGAATTAAATGAAATATTTATGTGAAATGGTTGTAACATGAATGTGTGTGTGAAGGGTGAATAATGTGGGTTTTTCAGAGGGGTTTAGCTTAAATTGAAGGTGTAATAGGTTCCTTCCCTACAAAAAATGATTTGTATACCTTTACAGGTATTACCTATGTATACCTAACACAAAACGACTTTGGGCCATGTAAAAAGATAAAACCTACACAGGTAAATAGAACACAAAATAGGTGGTCCCGTACCTAATCTCTGATGTTAACATAGCGAGTTTCGTGCGATTTTAGTTTTGTGCGGTTTTAGTTTCGTGCGGTTTTAGTTTCGTGCGGTTTTCACAGAGCATGGTGAGAAAAAATTATCGTCAATAAGTTAACCCACAAAGGCGTACCCGCGGGTCTAAGCTAGTCTTGTAACAGGGATGATGATGACTAAAGTTATAGTAAATAATTATCAAAAGTCAAAGTCAAATAAGTAGATAAGTACTTATTTACTTCACGTAGACCTTCACGGACACTTGTCAAAGTTTCTGAATCTACCGCGGCATCAAAGTACTTTCTTTCTTCTCCTCGGAAACTGCCTTTCCAGAAAGCCTTTCTAGTCTTAGGTAGTTGTTTATTAGGATTACTAGTACGGTGTCTTGCGCGGTGCCTCGCGCCGCACCACGCCATAGGATTTGGCCTATAACTTTTGACCCCTTAGGGCTAGGTAAAATTTTCGATTTTTTGGCTTACCTCCATATCGAGGGCTATCCATAAAGGGGTCAACCATCATTGGAGCATAAGCAGTTCTCGAGAGCTAAGGGGGACATTCCCCATTTCTATATATAGATTGGCAATCTCTAATTCCTAAATTTAGCCTCTCACCTTTCACGGGCCACTGTTAAGGGGTATCCATGGTTTTTAAATAGTCCGAGATGCCCAGGACTTTAATTGACTGTGCCATAGCGGCTGCCACGTAAGATTTTGTTGCCTTTAGTCATATTACAATTACTTGAACAACAAGACACCATGGCTCTTAAATACAGTTTTATTGAAAACAACACAAGGATTCGCTTATATTTTATAAATCAAATTTTCGCCAGTTTACAAGATAAATTATCTTTTTGTTATTTGGAAAACTACGGAAAATTTTTGGCACTGACACTGACACACATAGATAAAAGTACGTCATCGCCTATCTTTATTACTCAAAGGCAATGTTCGAATGATGATGACATCTCCGGACTTTTCTTTCCCACGCTCTGTAGGTCTATTAAGGGAGCGAAGCGAGCGCCATCCCAAGTCTCTCGATAAAACCGAAGTTTACGAACCTTTGTGGTTTGTTAAGACAACTATCTTCTATATTTATAATACAATACTTTATTTATACATTCATCCGTATTTTTATACTGTACTTTGGCGCTTTTACGTTAGTTTTTGTTAAAATAATTTTCTTTCTTTTTATTCCGGCTTGTGTCCGTTGTCCGTCGTCTCTGGTGCACTCAATAATTATCTAAATATCTAACTATCTTTTATAGGTACTCACTTCAATTGTTAAGACGGAGCTTGCTTCTTCTTCGCAACGATGGGCTTAATCAAGAATATATGCGACACGACAACGGGCGCATCTCTTAACCTATCAACTTGACATTTGGCATAAAGATATAACATAAGCCTGTGGTTTGCTGTATAGTTTTTGGTGTATGTGGCTCTAAGGCCGATACCTC
Source organism: Nudaria mundana (assembly GCA_963556515.1). Classification (NCBI taxonomy): domain Eukaryota; kingdom Metazoa; phylum Arthropoda; class Insecta; order Lepidoptera; family Erebidae; genus Nudaria; species Nudaria mundana. Next base: position 17,205,618 of record OY748292.1, on the reverse strand, counting down.
ACCGAGACGCCATGGCGACGTGGCCAGCGACGTCGCCAGTCGGTCGCCAAGTGAGTTAGCCGTCATATATCTCAATGAGAACTAGTTGGCGACGTCGCTGGCCACGTCGCCATGGCGTCTCGGTGAGGTATCGGCCTAATGCACGGATATCAGCATTTTATACTAAACATTTACATTTTAAACTACCCAAGCTATTAATTTGTGTTAAGTACTTACGTAATTAACATTAATAATTCTTTAAATTCCCACAGCCGCACTACCTATGTTACGACGTCGCTGGCCACGTCGCCATGGCGTCTCGGTGAGGTATCGGCCTTAGTTTTTGAGTCACAGAAACATCATTACAGAAACATGCCTTTGACAGTGCTAAAAACATTTGATTGTTTCCTCGCACGCGAAATTTAAATTTTTAAATGCATTGAAAGTTAATTGTTGGCTCGCGCCACTGTTGAAAAGTGATTTTTTATTTTTTTATTTTTTAGGTTAGGTAGGGTTAGGTTAAGATTCCGCCAGCTCCTTCTTTATTATTTCGATGTAACCGCCTTTTAGCGAACCGCCCTAGTTAATTGAGTTTATGAGCGAATAAATGAAACAAGATTTACTTTAAGCAAATTAGCATAGGTAATACACGTTATACTTTATGGCCAATGTGCCAATACTTCAATGAAAAATCGTGTTTTCAAGCGGACATTTCTTTTAATAACTCATATGATTCATTACATCGATTAAATGCATGCGATTACCATAAAAAAGTCAAAATGACCAAATTTTTAGTTTGGCTCTTATACATAGGACCCATCGTAATGCGTGTAGGGCAAGTACCTACAACATATACAAGTCAAGTTATTCTAGGATAAAACAAGATAAAAGAAACAGTGGATAGTGTAAAATCATTACTGGCACATGGCACATGACGTAAAATTGGTTGATACGATCTTGCTGAAATTTGGTACATTCAGAAATAGACCGAAACGAATAGACAGAATAGACCATTAGGTATACATGGGGCACACTAAAAGTTTTACACTGTTATATTTTATTAAACGTTGCAACCTTCTTAGTAATAAAAAAAAAATTGGCGGGTAATCATTTGTCAATTGTTTTTTATCACACATCAAAGTTCTACGTATGCAACGAAAATGGAATTAAGTCGAAAAGATTTTAGAGCGATGATTTTTTATGCTTTTAAAAGTTCTCTCTCTCCGCAAGACTGTGCCGCTCGTCTTCAAAATGCTTTTGGGAGAGAAAAACCTTGTTTGAGCATCGTGAGGCGATGGTTTGCTGAATTTGAGAGAGGTCGAGTTTCTTTACATGACGAATTTCGTGAAGGGCGGTCTTCAACTGCCGTCAACGAAAGTAATGTGGCTACTATTAAGCGGTTAATTGAAGAAAACCCGCGGATTACCTATGAGACAATTCGAGGACTATTGGGGATTGGTATGAATCAAATCCAGAAAATTTTACACGAAGAATTGAAAGTTCGGAAACTTTGTTGTCGTTAGATCCCTCATGAACTGACAGCGGAGCAGAAGCGGGCTCGCGTGGAATGGTGCTCACAGATGCTACTGAAGTACGACCACGGACATTCTAATGCTGTTTATGACATTGTCACAGGAGACGAGACGTGGATTTATTGTTTTGAACCCGAAAAAAAACAGCAATCTTGTAAATGGGTGTTTAAAAATGAGAACAAGCCAACAAAAGTGAGGCAGGCGAGAAACGTTGGTAAAAAAATGATCGCGTTTTTTTTCTCAGCTACGGGTCTCTACAGTGAGATTACAAATATGGCGCATTGGCAAGACCACGTTTCTGTGAAACCTTTCTTCTAAGACACTGCGGTAGTGTATTATGGACGAAAAGATGTTACGTAACTTCCCCGAACGCTGCCCAGCCGAGTTGTAATCTCGTTTAATGTTTGTTTGGTTGTTGGGCAATACGTAGGTCACACTATAAGTTTTGCGTAACTTAAAAAAACAACATGTTTAAACCAAAATATTATATTTATTGCTTTTCAAAATACTCTCCTTTACATTTTAAACATTTTTTCATGCGATCGAACCATTTTTTAAAACAGGAGGACCACAGATCTGAATGCATACCACTCGGCATTAACACTCTTTTCATCTTCAAGTGGAATTGTACAGATGGGACCCGTAGCTGAGAAAAAAAACGCGATCATTTTTTTACCAACGTTTCTCGCCTGCCTCACTTTTGTTGGCTTGTTCTAATTTTCAAACACCCATTCACAAGATTGCTGTTTTTTTCGGGTTCAAAACAATAAATCCACGTTTCGTCTCCTGTGACAATGACTGACATAAACAGCATTAGAATGTCCGTGGTCGTACTTCAGTAGCATCTGTGAGCAACATTCCACGAGAGCCCGCTTCTGCTCCGCTGTCAGTTCATGAGGGATCCAACGACGGCGTTCGGGGAAGTTACGTAACATCTTTTCATCCAAAATACCGCAGTGTCTTAAAGGAAACGTTTCACAGAGACGTGGTCTTGCCAATGCGCCATATTTGTAATCTCACTGTCGAGTAAAGGGCAATGGAAAGGGCTATGCTCAGAGTTGAATCTAGATCGAATTCATAATGAGCAATGACAAGATCCGAAGGAGGACCCTGGTCACCGACATATAATCGCTTTAGCTCATGTGAGGACTGATAGCCGATGGAACAAAAGTAGGTCCTCCATTGCCGACTGCGTACTGTAAAAAGCAGCGAGGGTAGGCCAGCCTCAAGGTGGATTGACGACTAAACCCTCCAGTTAAGGTCGGTGGATGTGGACAGCATAGGAATAAATGTTGTGACGATCTTTATTCCCAGGCAGTGATTACATAGTAAGCAGAAAAACGGTAAATACGTAGGTCACTATAAGTTTTGCGTAACTTAAAAAAACAACATGTTAAAACCAAAATATTATGTTTATTGCTTTTCAAAATACTCTCCTTTACATTTTAAACATTTTTTCATGCGATCGAACCATTTTTTAAAAAAGGAGGACCACAGATCTGAATGCATGTTTTCTATGTGCTTATTGAACGCTATCACTGGCTCTTCGGAGTTAGCAAAAGTGAAACCTCTCATCAAATCTTTGATTTTGGGGAAAATACAGAAATCACAGGGTGCTAGGTCAGGGCTATGCGCAGGATGGGTGACGAGTTGTACTTTTTCGGAAGCTAAAAATGACTTTGTTTTGTTGGCCGTGTGTGAAGAAGCGTTGTCATGATGTAGGAGAACGCGGCTTTTGGTTCGTCATTCGCGAACTTTTTCTAACACCCTGGGTAAAAATATGGTAAATACCACTCGGCATTAACACTCTTTTGATCTTCAAGTGGAATTGTACAGATGGGACCCGTAGCTGAGAAAAAAAACGCGATAATTTTTTTACCAACGTTTCTCGCCAGCCTCACTTTTGTTGGCTTGTTCTCATTTTCAAACACCCATTCACAAGATTGCTGTTTTTTTTCGGGTTCAAAACAATAAATCCACGTCTCGTCTCCTGTGACAATGTCATAAACAGCATTAGAATGTCCGTGGTCGTACTTCAGTGGCATCTGTGAGCACCATTCCACGAGAGCCCGCTCCGCTCCGCTCCGCTCCGCTGCTCCGCTGTCAGTTCATGAGGGATCTAACGACAACAAAGTTTCCGAACTTTCAATTCTTCGTGTAAAATTTTCTGGATTTGACTCATACCAATCCCCAATAGTCCTCGAATTGTCTCATAGGTAATCCGCGGGTTTTCTTCAATTAACCGCTTAACAGTAGCCACATTATTTTCGTTGACGGCAGTTGAAGGCCGCCCTTCACGAAATTCGTCATGTAAAGGAACTAGACCTCTTTCAAATTCAGCAAACCATTGCTTCACGGTGCTCAAACAAGGTGCTTCTCTCCCAAAAGCATTTTGAAAACGAGCGGCACAGTCTTGCGGAGAGAGAGAACTTTTAAAATCATAAAAATCATCGCTCTAATATCTTTTCGACTTAATTCCATTTTCGTTGCATATGTAGAATATGTGTGATAAAAAACCATTGACAAATGATTTCCCGCCAATTGTTTTTTTTTATTACTAAGAAGGTTGCAACGTTCAAAAATATAACATTCGAAATTCAAATAGTTCCGATTAGCTAGAAGTGCAAAACTTTTAGTGTGCCCCATGTACTTGAGTTGTAATGGAATTACCTCCATAGCAGGTCTTTTTTATTTGATCTGATTCCTAAAAAACAGACGTTATTTTACGAGTAAGTATGACAAAGTAAACACTATTGGGTGGCGCATGCGTAAATTCGCTGCAAAATGATTAGCACTTATGGAGCACTTTTTAAGATAAATTGTATGAGAAAACACCAACGCATATTGTTTGGTCACGATCTGCCATTAGACCTCTTTGGGGCTAATTGATATGCGGCCACGTGAGGTCCAGGTAACGGACAGCTGTTTCAAACAGCCTGTACTTTTTTATTTAGGCATTTAGGTAGGTAGGTAGATATTAAGTATATAAAAAAAATAAAAATTCTTAAAAAGAATTTCATTGTGCATCGTGGACTCATTGCGTGTGTACCTATAAGGAGGTTCTACTCGGTTTATGTTTCAATGTGGCCACGCAGCCAACATTCTGGGAACCTTCCCAGTCGGCAATAACGCGGATGATTTTTTAAACGATATTTTCTAAAGTAAATATTTTTTTTAAAGTTTTTTAAAAACATTTTACTTACAAGTACAATATTGATTTAAATATTTTTAGTCTATAATTATGTATATTTTGTATATTGTAATTCTTATTGTAAATAAATGTATTTTTCATCGTTTATGTGATATGTATTCTATTCGACTAACTTGCTCGAGGATTTTTATACAATCCCAAAGAAAGAAAGAAATTATTATATCCTGAATTTATGACTCTTTTCGAACGTAGTAGATATTATTTTCCCTCAGAATTACCTATGCGATGGATGTGGGCAATACCTATGAGGATAATGAACACTCTACCTAATGTAGTAGTTGAAAGTCAATTGCGTAGCAAAAAGAAGAAGTGGGAAGCCAGGAGCACAAGGGGCAAAGAACGTCGCCTTTCTTATGATGTAGAGTCATAGAATGGTAACTGCGATGTAACTTAGTGAGTAAACGCTTTTTTTTTATTAAAAAGGATTGAATTTAATTTAATTTATTGTAGTATGTCGCCCCCCGTGTTGAGCTCGAAAGAGCGCCCCTTTTCCGGGCCGCCGTTGCTTAACAGTTTCTGTCTATCCGGCGGCCCGGCTAAGGCGAAGGAGAAACACCGTGGACAGGTTTTAGTGGGTAGTCCGGCCCGTTTTACATCCTAGGGCCGGGAGTCCCACACGAAACCGTCTCGCTCCCCCCCCCCCCCCCCCCCCCCCAGCGAGACGGTGAAGTGCGTAAATGCATCACCGACCACGTAAAAAAAAAAAAAAAAAAAAACTAACTACTAAGTAAACAACAAAAAGAAGATACTACAACATAATTAATTTCTTAATCATACACAATCATAAATTAAAATTTAAAAAAATAAGCCATCAATTTCGTGATAAACTCATACCACGTACGCAGCTGTCGAAATTTACAATCGTTCGGTCTTATTCTTACTCACGTTAAATAGCGAGATGCCACTATTCGGCAGTTTCCGGTCGCACACGAAGATACCCGAACCGAATGTCTTTGGGACCGGATTTCACCGGATACAAGTTGGTCTGCTAATATATTTTGTTCGTTGGGAAGTTTTTAATAGTAATTAGTAAGTGTATTTGAATGAAACATTGCAAAATTAATAACTATATGAGTAATCAGAAAAAAAAGAAATTTCCAGTCCGAGGCAAGGTTATTTTTATATAATTTGTCATATTGACAAATAGGAATGGGATACTAACGAAACTTCCATTTCTTAGTTCAGGTGGTTCAGGCCCCGATCTTTCTCTCTCACACACACACACGCACGCAGGCAAACGATTGATGCCAGAAGCACAGACAGTGTGTAGATGACACCTCAACTCGGCTCGGGTTGTGCTGGAAAGGAATGGAGTGATTCGTTGGTAGGGCTCTTCGGAACATTCGCCGAGGTAGAAGACAGTAAAAACACACCAACCTTCTTCGAACCTAATAAACCACAAGTAAACTTCAAGATTTCAAATCCTAATTCAGATAGAGCATCGAGTAAGTACTGAATGAAGCCATCACAGAATCACAAAGTAAGGTTCCTTCCTTACTAATCTGTGACGGAATAGTAGGTACTCGACAAAGGGTCGAATTTATGTCTTAATCTGCAGCCAGACCATGGTTCTCGCGCTGCTGCTAGTGTTGTCGTGAATATTTGCGATCTAGAACTTCATTCGTCTAGCAGAACGAGCGGAAAGACTACCAGTATGAAAAGTGACGTACCCTCGCCATTTATGGAGTATGTGGCTAGAGGGTGACAAAGGACACCGCTGCTCCAGTGTGTAGAGCCGCTTCACCCTGTTTAGGACGCCAAGTTTACGAGTGGATACTTACGACCATGTTTTTGTCGGCAGGTGCATCGCAAGCGGATGATTTCGGTCATGGAGACGTTCACCGGAAATTTCTATCATATAGGTACTAGCAGACGCTCGCGACTTCTTCCGCGTTGTAACGTGGATTTTGCAACATCTCTCATTTATACATTACTCCTATGAAACGTATCGTGATGTCCGGTGATGATGGATGGTGGCATTCGTCCCATTGCCATAGGTAGTAGTCGTGCGCAAATCGTGTCCTGGAGCGGATCGAACACGGAACGTTTTTATTTTTCAAGTATATATATATATATACGGACGTATATAACTAGTCTGGTCATAACTACTGTTAAGTACATTAAAACTTTTATTTTTTTAACTTTTTAATTAATTTGAATTTGGAACACGTACCTATTTTATCTTAAAAACTTCTTTCGATTTCGCGCCATTTCACATATTTTTTCGTGTTCATTATCGAATTACAATAATGGAATGGGGTGTTAAAGAAAATAGGATCACAGTGATCGCCTTGCACAAAGTGGGTATGGAGCCGTCGCACTGTGGATTCGCGAAAATCATATTTTGGGATTTTTTTTCATTTTATTCTGTAGTACGGATATTATATTTTATTAATTTAATATTATTTTTTTCATTTATTTGCTCTGAATAAATGTAAAATCAGTCCAAAGTAATCACTTTTGAGACCGCTCGTTTTTGCGCTACATTTCTTTCAAGTTCACGGGCTTTCTTTTTTGGTATTTTTGTTATACAATGTTACATGTTTCTGAAAAGACAGTCTCATAAAGATTTGAAAACATGTTTGAAACATATAAATAAATTATTTATTTAATAAATAATTGCCGGTAAAGCTTACCCGGTCAATTTTCGGTCTTCTTTTTTTTCGAATAGAGTTTTAATGGTCATCAAAGCTTGCCTAAGGTCTAAATTTAAAATTATTTTGTAGGTATTCATTAATAATATTAATAAAATTTAGCTGCGGGTTCGTGCGGGTTTGGTAGTTACGAGACGATGAAGTGTGCGAAGTGATGCAAAAAATCACGCTATCGTACAATTTGTGGTTTTCGCTGTTATCATGGTATTTGATATTGTTGATAAAATGATTGGTTTTGTGGTGTTAGACAATGCATTGTTATTAATAATGTTTTGCACTCATCATTGTGGATTCCTTTTGATATTTTATTGCACACGTTTTCATGCAAATACTGAATGGTATATAAGTTCCTAACAATTTGTTATTTAACATAAACTTTTTCTTTGAGTACCTACATGTACATATTATTACATTTGTTTCAATTTATTAAATAACAACAAATACGATAATGTCTACTTTTAAATGTTTGAGACGCGAACTAGTCCTTGCTTACATTGACGGTGAAAAAAAAGTTTTGAGTCCTTTTTTAAGTGAAAATTACCATCTTTCCTAAAGAAACAAACAGATAATTATCTCCGATTTCCAAAAAAATAGGTTAGCCAAATAAGTTCACGTTGGAGACAGGCTTCGCGTAGAAAAGATGATTTCCTTAAAAAAACCGTGCTTGGTTGGACATGGAGTATTCTGTAATTTTACCAGCTCAAGATTGCGACATACCGACTGATTCCAGGCTATATGCCGTATTATATGCCGTCATCTGTACATAAAATTTTAATTCATGGAGAGAGGATCATTGAACACTTTGCTGTGTTACCAATTGGCCAACTTTCCGAAGATGCACAGGCATGTCGCAATAAAGACTACCGAAAATTTAGACTGCATCATGCTCGTAAATGTTCAAGATCTGCTTATACTAACGAGGATGTATTTCACACATTACTTTACTTTATACATCCGACCCTTATATATCATCAATTAGAAAACCATATGAAAAAAAAGTCATGGAACTTGACTTAGAAACACTACAACTTTTAAAAGATCGTCATATCAACGAAGTATATCCGTAAAATGTGTAAATTCGTATATCATACATTTATATCTTAAGTATATTTTCACTGTAGTTATTGAATAGTACCTAATTTATACTTAGTATTTCATAAATTTTTTAAGATTTTTACGTTCTCCGCTACCAGAATATAGGTACTAATATTATCTTTTTTATTATGTTTTTCCTAATAAAGTAATAACAAAAAACTTGTAAATTTATATTGACCTTATTTATCAACTAATCTAGTATACCCATGAAAAATTTCAGAGATAAATCTCAAAAAACAAAAAAGTTATAGATTTATGATCAGCACCAGACCCTGTGATCATGTTGTGAAACCTCTCAGCAATAAGTACCTACACTTTTTTAAAATATACCGTGGACTTTCCAGCAGGACCCTGCTCCTGGTGAAGGCACAAGGCACGAACTACCCAAGCCTGGCTAGAAACCAACGTTCCGGACTTTATAAGAGCTGAAGACTGAACCTCATCTAGCCCAGACCTCAACCCTTTAAACTACAAATTATGGTCAGTTTTAGAGGACATGGCCTGCTCTAAACGACACGGCGTCATTGAGTCTCTTAAATAATCTTTGGAGCAAGCAGTGGTAAAATTTCCCTTGGAAACAGTGCGTAAATCCATAGATTCGTGGCCAAACAGATTAAAGGCCTGTATAAAAGCCAAAGGTCACCATTTCGAATAAAATATATTTTTATTTTTTGCTAAGACTTTAATAAATATGTAGGTATAAATTTTAATAATATTACATAACTTCATTTTAAAAAACTTGCATTTTCATTTGTAACAAAACTTATGGCTGGAGTAGGTGTATTACGTACGTATATCTATACTAATATTATAAAGCAGAAGAGTTTGTTTGTTTGATTGAACGTGCTAATCTCAGGAACTACAGGTTCGATTTGAAATTTTGTTGAGAAGTACATTTATCGAGGAAGGCTATATACCATCCCGCTAAAATCAATAGGAGCGGAGCAGCAGTGTAATATGTTTCAAAAACGGAGAAACATTATTTCTTTTAAGAATTTCCATTGCGTATCAGTACACATAATTTTATTAGAAAAGAATTGTTCCTCTTTAAAAGATCGCAAACAGTAGCATTTACCTATCTATCTTTTAAAGCTCATTCACTAAAACATATTTTATGAAAATGAAATTTGTTCTAAAATAATTATTTGAGAATCTAGATGTTATTAAGGGTGACGGACGAAGTCCCGGGTGACCGCTAGCGAGCAATAAACGTTTGACCGCTAACTTTCATTATGATGTATTTCTTATGTATACATAACTGATTTATTCATTTTAATAAATAATGCACAAATACACTATACAATACAAAATGTAGCTCTACAATAAAAAAATACGTTAGCCAACTAGAAATTAAGTAATTGCAAACACGTTTTTCCAAATCCCTAAACAAACTCATAGCCGTTGTTTGACCTTCAAGCTAAACGAATCAATTTAGAAATGAAATTGACTCCGTGATGCAAACGCAATAAAAAACGCAACGACCTTTGTATTAACCAAATAAAATTCAATATGATGTTAGCATTTTTTTCTCTGTAATTAACAGAAAAACAAAGTTATCTTTACTTCGCTATCAAGCAATAATTACAGACAAGTTCCATTGCAAAATGTCCTTGGTTCGTATTATTTATTAGCGTCATTAAAGTATCAAGAGAAGAAGGCCGAGTTCGTAGTTAACGTATAGGTACTTTGATTGTACAGCAACAGGGGACGAAGGGTGAGGGGCCCTGTTGTTAGGAGACACTCCCCGAGGGCAAAACGTTTGCGATCGGATCGGCGGCGTCACTCGTCGCAGGGCTGCGGGGCCCGAGTCGCACAGTAAGTACTACAACCGCTACCGCCGCGGTATGCGATGCGGTCACAACCAACTGCTTTGTACGCAAGGTACTAGGACTACAGAATTGATACAGAGATCGAACAATGCCATTACACCAATTTACACAGACCTACCTTATAACTAGTAAAGTAGTAATAGGAGGCCTTCTTAAATTTGACACTTGTACATAAATACCACAACTGTTTTTGTATGGATTGCCGGTACTGCGTAATAATTGGTAATATAAAATGGTACGAAGTACGTGTCAAGATAATTTTCGGCATAATAATACTGTTTTATGGAGATATCATGCGCTGCCAGAGCAAAATGCCGATTATTTCTTCAAATAAGTCATTGCTATATATAAATAGTATACTAATTACATAGGTAGGTATTATTATGGAATGATAGTATTGATGGTAGGTAATTACAGTAGGTAATAATAGACTAACTAGGTATTCGCCGGAACGCGGGCAGTTACGTCGAAATAAATAAGACGGAGAACGTAATTAATAACTCAAAAACTATAAAAGCCACATATACCAAAAGCCACATTATAGCAAAGCACGTGTGATCTATCTACATGCCAAATTTCAAGTCGATAGGTTTAAAATTGCGACCGGTATCGTTTTACATACATTTTCGATTGGGCCCATCTTAGAGAAGACTCCGCTACGCTCCGTCTTAATTAGTAGGTATAAGTATCTATCTAAAAGATAAATTTTATAGTGTGTTAGGTTTAAGCATGAAATTCAGGAAAAATATGAGCCCCACCGGAGTGAAATCCGAAATAAAGAAATTTCTCCGAGGGTTCGGTACAAATTTTGTTTTTGGGACGCTTTTGTCCCGTGGACGGCTGAGTGGTTATGTAGAATGAAGGTGAAGTACACGATTAATTGGACATGCCACATCCAGCTTATCATTTCACTCATCGTTTGTGTATTTAACAAACAAATGCATGTAAGGTACATAGAGTTAGTTAAAACAGTTATATTTTTACTAGGTACACGTTTATTGAAGTCTCTCTGAGGTTGCAACTTGCAATGACTTTCATGAGGTTGATCTTGCAATGGGTGCGTTGCAAGCGTAAGTGACGTCGCATATCGGGGGAGTTGCGCACTGCGCGCTGATCACCCGGCGAACATATTGCAAAAGCGTCTACGTTCTCCTTGACATGCCACATGTTAACGATAATGCGTCAACACAAAATAACTCTTATTTGAAACAATGAGAGCTTCGAACTCGACTAACTAAATCATTAAGAATCTAAATGTGGCTCTGCGCGTTTATGTGTCCCTGATACAGTCGGCCCCTGTATCGTTCGACGCGCCATCTTCTCTACCGCAGCACGGAATGAAGAATGAGGATGACCGACGTGACGACCGCAGAGACAGACAGCACTGACGACAATTGACAAATTCAGCATTCAGCTTGCTGAACACATTGTGGCGCACTCTGTTAGCAGTGTCACGTAGTATGGTCAGTTTAGTCCTAAATCCATTAAAAAATATTTTATGCCTATTTGTATATCGTCATAGTAGGTACGAGTATGAATCCGTTTTTTAATAAGTACATAAAAACTAAACTATGTGCCTCCTACTTGTAGTTCGAGTAGTACTAGCCCTAGCCCTCAATAAGTTGATACTTCAATCACTCATTCATTCACTCCACTTCTTTCATACAAATAGATAACCAAGACGGACGATTCCACGATAATAAAATCACATCACAAAATACGTATTAAATCATAACGTGTTTCTATTTATAATCAAAATCTATACAACGTAAAAATAAATCTATCGTAAAACCCAAAACCACAAAATAATACATACTAGAATATAAAAACGGTTCGAAGTTCATTTGCATTTACATTACGTCATTCATTATTTATTCTGAAAAAAGATGGAAAAGAGTAAATAAATGAAGTGGGAATGAGACAGGATGCATCTATTGATGTCGTGTTGTTTGCGTGAGCTGACAACATGCTGATAAAACTGATGGAGAGAGCAATATTCTGTGTCTGGGAGAGAGCCACAGCTGCCGACAGCCAAATCGAACATTAAAAATGTTCCGTTCAAGAATGTGCCACATAAATTTTTATCAACATGGCACGCCGCGCGGTTGAAGCATTCTTCTACAAATCTTGTACAAAAAAGGAATGTCAACCACGCCAAACTGATCCGTAAGCATCGAAGTTATTAGGATACCATAAGTTAACGAAATATAACAAAAATTCTTAACGTGTTTTACAAAATGTTTGAATTTTCGTAGCACAAAGGAGGGTTAGTAGATGGGGATCATTATCGTAAAAAGGAGACAGAATACTAACCAAAAAACTACTTTATTTCAATGCATTAGGATTCTATTTGGATACGTAAGATACTGAGAAGGCCATTTGCCTCGTTCCATCGAACTGATGTCGGCGATAGCGTGAGCGAGACGGATATAAAATTAACAATATAGTAGAGTAGTCCATTACTCAGTCCTATAAGTTTCTGATCGCCTGGTATCAAAGATCGTTTGCGTATCGGTCGAGGTGGCGCGGTGCTCGGCGATCCATCGACCGACACCAAGTTTTGTTATCGAGTGTTTATTTATTTACTTCACTGGATATGTTTAACTTTAACCCATAAGCAAACTGACTATTTCTTTTATTAAAATCCGTTTTTTAAGACACTTTAGGCAGACGTTATATCAGATTGATCATTTGAGTAAGTGCTAGTTACATTTTTAGTTGTTGTCAATAGATGGCTCTAGGTACTGCACCAAATGGAAGTGGATAGCCTTTTTATCAATATTATTTCACTAAAAAATGTTCCATGACTGGAGCAAATACGTAGATAGCTAAAATAATGATAGGTTTAATCTGAAACATAAGATCTGGCGTTAATTGTTAATGAATTAATGGCAACGTGGCAATGCAGCTAGCATTCTGGGAACCTTCCTCGGCAATGACACGAAGGAATGTTTACACGGATTCCCGGATCCCTGTAAATATTGTCCCTACTTAACTACCTAGGCACTACTTATCTACCCTCAAAATTAAAATTTAATTGTCATTTAATCTAAAAATTAGAAATTTAATTTAAATTTAATCAAACATTTTTTTATTTAACTAATTAATTAAGTAAATATACAATATTGTATCGGCCCCTGATTATTCTCAGGCCAAGAAATTAAAACTTGTAGAGAATAAAGTAAGGGAAGGCGACATCAGTGGGGCGGCAAGACTACTTTTTAGTAGCGACGTGCTGGCTCCTTATTCTGTAGAAACTTTGACGGGCTTGCAGAGTAACCACCCACCATCCGCAGCTGACCTCTCTTTCCCTGATCCTTCGAACAACGATACAGAAAATCTTGAGACTACTGCCAAGGATGTGCGCACAGCTGTTGACTCCTTTCGCTTTGGATCAGCTGGTGGACTTGACGGCCTGACACCACAGCACCTTAAGGATCTGTAGTGTCCGAGCGCTGGGGAAGCTGGTGATGCACTTCTGAGGAAGCTAACAGCTCTAGTCAACCTCATGCTCTCAGGCAATGTGGACAGTGGCATCACAGATATTTTGTATGGGGCCAATTTATGTGCCCTTAACAAGAAGGATGGTGGCATTCGTCCCATTGCCGTAGGTAGCATTTTGCGGCGTTTGGCAGCCAAAATTTGTTGTCGTTTTTATAGTACGGAGCTTACTACCAAATTTCAGCCCTTTCAATTAGGTTTTGGTTCAAAAGGAGGTAGTGAGGCCGCAATCCATGCGCTTGCAACATACCTTGACAGTAGCGAAGATGGAGAGGTCATCTTGAAAGTTAACCTGAAAAACGCCTTCAACTCTGTATACAGGGACACCTTGCTGACACAGGCCAAATTAATAACCCCCAAAATTTTTAACTTTCTTTGGCAATGCTATAGTCAGCCAACAAAATTAATTTATAAAGAGCACCTTTTGAATTCAGCTGTTGGATGTCAGCAAGGTGATCCGTTGGGACTAGTCATCTTTAGTTTGGCCATTAACCCAATAATTCAAAAAATAAAATCAAAATTTAACATTTGGTACCTAGATGACGGGACTTTAGGGGGAAAAGTAGAGACAGTTTTACAAGATTTAACCCTAATAAAGAACGAGTTTCAGTCAATTGACTTAGAACTGAACCCGAATAAATGTTAATGACCGAGCCTGGGTCCAAGCGTCTCTTCCAGTTCGCTTGGGCGGGCTAGGTATTCGTAAAGTCACAGAATATGTCAGTCTGCCCGCATTTCTGTCGTCGGTCCATAGCACCGAAGAATTAGTCAGGAAAATTTTGTCAAATACACTGATTGATTCCGAGGTTCGATGCAAGACCGATGCCATAAATGCTTGAAGGATGTCTTGCCCCGACACTGACCTGCCCTCACGCCTAGGCTCACAGCGACTGTGGGATTTGCCGCTCTGTAACTTGAGAATTAATACACTAATTGACACTTCTGTCAATATTTCAGAACGTGCACGCCTACTAGCTGTTGAAGAATGGGAGTCAGGGTTATGGATCCAATCGCCCAACATCGGTACAATGTTGGACGACACAACCTTCCGTATTGCCACTTGCCTTCGGCTGGGTACACCTTGTGTATCCCCGCATCATTGCACCTGTGGTGTAGCCGTCGATAATCTGGGACACCATGGCCTTTATTGTAGCAGAAGCGCAGGTCCTATACCTCGGCACGCTATTCTAAACGACATAATTCCACCGCAGGTCTTCCGGCCGTACGTGAACCAAATGGTTTAGCACGAAGCGATGGAAAGAGATCGGACGGTATGTCGTTGCTACCGTGGAAGATGGGAAGGCCTTTGGTGTGGGACGCTACATGCGTTGTCACCTTAGCACCTTCAGACGTTCCAAGCACATCCGGATATGCCGGCGCTGCTGCTGCATCGGCTGAAGACCTCAAACGGCGTAAATATGCTAACCTAACAGGTGATTACATATTTGAGCCGTAAAAAAAAAGATATTGTATCTACTTACTTAATTTTAAGGGTTCCGTACCCAAAGGGTAAAACGGGAACCCTATTACTAAGACTTCGCTGTCCGTCCGTCTGTCACCAGGATGTATCTCATGAACCGTGGTAGTTAGAAAGTTGCAATTTTCACAGATACTTAATGTATTTTTGTTGTCGCATATCGGAATTTAATAAATATTTAAGGGGGCTCCCATAATACAAAAGTGATCTTTTTGCCGTTTATAAGTAACTAAATAAAGACACCTTTTTGCACCAGTTCGACTGACACTTGGCGGTTTTTTTTTGGTTCTTACCTGGAACTGGTGGACATGTCGAAAATGCCGACGAGGCCCTCACAAACATATAGGCTCGTCACCTATTAGGTAGTAGGACCAACAAAGTTACTAAGCGATAATTAACGCCTCGTTTCGATTTCGACTTTTCGACTAGGTTGTACAGGCTGACTCCGTTTTTGAGCCCGTGGTAAAGAGTTAATTTTCTTACTACCATCACGTTCTTGCTGTTTATTGGCAAGATACCGTCACATGGTGTCGGTATTGTCTTGTCTGACGGTACAAATGTTCGAGTTCATTGAAAATGGTAAAGTTCTTGATTTGTGGCACTGTGTGCATACCTAGGTAATGCTACAAAACAAGAACTCAGGTACCTACAATAAGTGTTGGACACATTTTGAACGTTTATTTTTCTTTTAGGTAGGTTCTTGATCTAAGTATACGTACTTACTTTTAAAGAAAAATATATTTTATCAGTAGTGTCCATCTTTATAGAAGAGATACTTTCGTTAAATAAATGATAACAACTCAAGCATTACGTGAATTGAACGTTTTAGATGGTTACGCAAATACATAGTTTAGAATGAACTAGGTAGGTATATATTTCCACTTACTTGCATATATAGGTACGCTACATACGACCTTACCCCGAATTATGAAAAATAAATCAAGAATAAAACTCCACTTAAGTATGTGTTACCTAAAAATATACTTTAACTCATAATACAATATTTTGTTTTAGGTAGTCTATTTCCATCACATATTTTATAATATAAATCACAAAACGACAGTCTCTTATTTATAAGTTGTTACCTCCTCGGCCGGCGGAGAACCTACTGGTAGCCTTAGTGTCCGAATAGGTACCTAAGGCAGGCTCCCTATTACGTGGCCAACAAAGTTACTGGTTAAGCTGAAAGTGGGTATACTCGTAATAAGTGTCTTTGTCTTCCTTTGGGAATAGACACGTAATTTGGGTATTTTGACCTCTAAAATCCTTCCCAAACCCACCTTGTTCGGTAAGAAAGTACCAATTATACCATAAACCAGGTACATAATTACTAGGAAAATGTACATTAAGTAGAAAATTGCTTCAGTCCATTATTGTGAATATATCAAAATCAAAATCAATCAAAATCAAAATATCTTTATTCATGTAGGTCACAAAGTAACACTTATGAACGTCAAAAAAAGAAAATGCTTCTACATTTACATTTACCGCCAGATTCGCAAGGCAATAGGTAGAGCCTGTGAGGAAAGAACGTGGCAAGAAAAACTCACGGCCACTCTATCTCCACATCTAGCTGCAATATTTAATAAATGTGTCAATAGTGGAGTGTTTCCTGATCTCATGAAATACAGTAAAGTCGTTAAAGTGATACCTTTATTTAAAACTGAATCAAAAAGCGACCCTGGTAATTTTAGACCAATTTCAATACTACCTGCCTTTAGTAAAAATTTTGAAAAAATTATATTGCAGCAATTACAATCACATTTTAATTCAAATATGCTACAACATAATGAGCAGTATGGATTCACAAGAGGTCGTTCTACCATTAACGCAGGGGTAACGCTTCTGAAGCATATTTTCAATGCCTGGGAGAATAAGTAAGATACCATTGGTATATTTGCGATCTCTCCAAAGCTTTTGATTGCGTTGAACATAATACCCTATTACGGGAACTCAATTATTATGGTATCAGAGATTCGGCACTGGACCTAGTTGCCTCATACCTCAGTGATAGAATAAAACATGTTGATATCAATGGTAGTCGGTCTTTAGGGGCTTCTGTAGCTATGGGCGTGCCACAAGGATCAATTCTAGGTCCGTTTCTATTTTTAGTTTACATTAATGATCTACCGTTCTATGTACAGAACTTGTGCGACATTGTTCTATTCGCCGATGATACATCACTTATTTTTAAAGTTGATCGCAAGCTGAGGAATTTTGACGAAGTAAATAGTTCACTTGCACTAGTTCTGGATAGGTTTACAACCAACAATTTACTTCTGAACGCAAAAAAAGACGAAGTGTATTAGATTTAGTATGCCTAATGTTCAGAACTACGGTACTAATATTATTTTGAACGGTGATACCCTTACTCTTGTAGAATCAACCGTATTTTTGGGTATTACTCAAGACAGTAAATTACAGTGGAACGCCCAAATATCGGGTCTTGCAGGGAAACTTAGCTCTGCGGCTTTTGCTATTAGTAAAGTCAGACAGCTCACGGATGTAGAAACTGCCAGGCTGGTTTATTTTAGCTATTTTCACAGTGTCATGTCGTATGGAATTTTACTGTGGGGCAAGGCAGCTGATATAAAGATAATTTTTAAACTCCAAAAGCGAGCTATACGTGCGATTTATAAACTGAATGCACGAGTTTCTCTAAGAGAAAGATTTAAAGAAATGGTCATTTTAACAGTTGCATCACAATATGTATATGCGAATATTATGTTCGTTAAACAGTATATACATTTATACAGTATGAACAGTGACATACATGCAATAAATACTAGAAATAAGCATAAATTGGTTGGGACGTATTATCGTTTACAGAGAGTTCATGACTCCTTTCTAGGATTTGGTGTGCGTTTTTGTAACAAAATTCCTCTATACATTATGAATCTTCCTTTGAATAAATTCAAAGTGGCTGTTAAGACACACCTCCTAAAAAGGCATATTATACTATTAAGGATTATCTAAACGATACAGAGAAATGGCAATGAGTTGCTTGCTCATCACTCGAGCTACATAGGGGCTACTTCTGTTTGAAAAATAGTGTTATTGCTGAAACTCACTTATTATTGTCAAATTATTATTATTATGATATTGTTAGGTATGGGTACTTTGAGATTATGTGGCACCGTTAACTAGTATTTGACTTTTTTTGTGAATAACAGAGATCCATAATTTTTGAGTTCACTTGGTCCACACATGGTCACGTACTGCCCTTGCCCTCTTTTTATTGTTGTAACAGAATCATTGTATTAACTGGCGAATAAAAAGAGTGGCCGTGAGTTTTTCTTGCCAGGTTCTTTCCTCACAGGCTCTACCTATTGCCTTGCGAATCTGGCGGTAAATGTAAAAGGTAGAAAGAAGCATTTTCTGTTTTTGACATACATAAGTGTTACTTTGTGACCTACATGAATAAAGATATTTTGATTTTGATTTGATTTGTACCTACAATCCTATATCCTATATACATACATAGGTACATATTTATAACTGCATAGATATCACGCCTTTTTCCCGCTGGGGTAGGCAAAGACTATGGCACACCTACTTCTTTCGCTTCTTCCACTTTTATAAGTCGGTATAAAAATAATGTGTAATTCACTTCTGTCTACCCTCTCGGGGATGTAGGCGTGATTATATGTAAGTATGTAACATTAGATTTAATACTTCCCGACGTTTCGGTTGGTATGTATGGTCCCGTTTAGATAGCAGTTAATTAAAAGCTTTTTGTTGAGGAATTCTAACACTTAAACCAGATTTAACGGTGATATTGAAGCCTCTGAAAGTTATGTTACATCACGTGTTATAACCCCAAGAGGATAGGCAGAGGCACATTACACGCCCACATCTTGCCACGCCCACATTTTGATATCGCGTCCTAACAGCTCGACAATTTTTAATAATATTGTCACATTTAAAGTACCTAACATTATCTGAAAAAGTAAAGTAGTTGGGGCGCTAAAATCAAAAAATCCTCGCGGTCTAACTACAGAACTTCGATATCGCCCATGGGTTGTGGAGGTCAGATGGCAGTCGCTCCACGGAAAATATCGAAGTTCAGTGGTATCGCAGTTAGACTGGAAAGCCGACCCCAACTGCATTGGGAAAAGGCTCGGTGGATGATATCTGAAAATATTAACCTATTCTAGTGTAAGCCCGCGACTTCATTCGCGTCCCCGTTTTACAACAGTTTTCAATTATCGTAGCGTGATGTTATAATAGGCTAGCCTTTCTCGATAAATAATTTATTCAACACAAGATGTTTTTTAAATTCGAACCAGTAGTTCCCGCCCGAGATTAGCGCCTTCAACCAAACATGCCCTTTATTATATTAGTAGTTACACCTGGGTATCTACAGTACCTACTAATAGATATAGGTAGTATTCTAGTTTACTAGGGTCAGGTAATTCGTAGTTGGGATTAGACTTTAGGAATTGAGAAATATAAATAAGATCCTTCTAGCAATAGTTATAATGTCTGCCTAGTTATTAAAGCTTGATTTATTAATGGAGTAGTTAAGTAATGTAATAAACCATGAATGGATTACTTTCCTAATTCCTATCTAATATAATAAACTATAACTATAGGTAGAGAATGTAGAATAATTGTTTGAATGGCGTTGTTATGACACCTTGCTACATGGCGGTGTCAAGATTCTTGAGAATAACATAATTATGATAAAACGTCAATAATATACATAATTGTAGTCTCTCTATACAGACTAGTTTTATTTTATCCTGGTCTGTGCATTTGGTCCTTCGAGCCGGATGGGCACACGGTGGCATAGAAACCAGATTGGATCGCGCTATAGTGCCATATAGCGCGATCCAATCTGGTTAAACTTTACTATGTAACCATCACTCTGCGTGGTGATTGGGGTACGAGCAGAAGAGCTTGTGCAATCACCACGCAGAGTGATGGCGATTAAGAGTCATATTGATTTAGGTATCTTTTAAGTAGGGGAAGCAGTCCTCGATGTCACAAATTTCACATTTTCCCGTTAAAATTAAAACAAACTGAATCAAATATCATCGCTTTCCATATTCATGTTGTATCCTACTTACATTAGGTATAATCTTGGCATGTGCGACATAGATCATCACACACTATAAGTTTTGCGTAACTTAAAAAAACAACATGTTAAAACCAAAATATTATGTTTATTGCTTTTCAAAATACTCTCCTTTACATTTTAAACCTTTTTTCATGCGATCGAACCATTTTTAAAACAGGAGGACCACAGATCTGAAGGCATGTTTTCTACGTGCAGATTGAATGCTATCACTGCCTCTTCGGAGTTGGTAAAAGTGAAACCTCTCATCACATCTTTGATTTTGGGGTATATACAAAAATCACAGGGTGCTAGGTCGGGGCTATGCGCAGGATGGGTGACGAGTTGTACTTATTCGGAAGCTAAAAATGACTTTGTTTTGTTGGCCGTGTGTGAAGAAGCGTTGTCATGATGTAGAAGAACGCGGCTTTTGGGTCGTCTTTCGCGAACTTTTTCTAACAACCTGGGTAAACAAATGGTAGAATACCACTCGGCATTAACACTCTTTTGATCTTCACGTGGAATTGTACAGATGGGACCCGTAGCTGAAAAAAAAATGCGATAATTTTTTAACCAACGTTTCTCGCCTGCCTTACTTTTGTTGGCTTGTTCTCATTTTCAAACACCCATTCACAAGATTGCTGTTTTTTTTCGGGTTCAAAACAATAAATCCACGTTTCGTCTCCTGTGATAATGTCATAAACAGCATTAGAATGTCCGTGGTCGTACTTCAGTAGCATCTGTGAGCACCATTCCACGCGAGCCCGCTTCTGCTCCGCTGTCAGTTCATGAGGGATCTAACGACAACAAAGTTTCCGAACTTTCAATTCTTCGTGTAAAATTTTCTGGATTTGACTCATACCAATCCCCAATAGTCCTCTAATTGTCTCATAGGTAATCCGCGGGTTTTCTTCAATTAACCGCTTATCAGTAGCCACATTATTTTCGTTGACGGCAGTTGAAGGCCGCCCTTCACGAAATTCGTCATGTAAAGAAACTCGACCTCTCTCAAATTCAGCAAACCATTGCCTCACGGTGCTCAAACAAGGTGCTTGTCTCCCAAAAGCATTTTGAAGACGAGTGGCACAGTCTTGCGGAGAGAGAGAACTTTTAAAATCATAAAAAATCATCGCTCTAAAATCTTTTCGACTTAAGTAGTTCCATTTTCGTGGCGTACTTACGTACTTGATGATACGAACTTTGAGCTGTGATAAAAAACAATTGACAAAATGATTTCCCGCCAATTGTTTTTTTTTTATTACTAAGAAGGTTGCAACGTTTAAAAAAATATAACATTCGAAATTCAAATAGTTCCGATTAGCTAGAAGTGCAAAACTTTTAGTGTACCCCATGTATTTGTATTTTGTTTTTGGATCCCTAATACTACATTATTTAAGGAGAATAATTGATCCATAATGATAGTAGTGATTTTTTTTTCTTTAAGGAGAATTGAAAAAAAAGATCCTATCAAAGAGTGTTTAATAGCCACCGCCCGGTGTCCTCGCATCGTGCGGTATTCTTTAGGAATCTGCCCTGCGTAAAAAAAAGTAATAGACAAATCCAGGAACAAAAAGAAAAACCCTAAAGAGTTTAAACATTATTTCTTTAAAATTTCTTCAATAACTTTACTACAAGAATAATTTGCTATTACTGGCAAATAATGGCATTGTTAACAACGGTAATAAATAACCTTTTGTAACTGGAATGACGCAAAAACTATAACTAGATGCTCCATATATAGTGAGACATATGGCAGCACAGCCTTACTTGTAAAGGAATGACGCACGTAGGTATACATAGTTGACTACAAAAGTGTGACTTTATGAGAACGCTCGACCGTCGTCAGTTTAACAATAAGGTTTTAACAAAGGAGAATGATCTAATGTGTCTGTTTTTTTGTTTCCATTTTCAAATTCTAAATGAAAAGAAGTAAAGGTTGTCCGGCCATTTTGTGCAGTCCTTTCCTGCGGCCAAAATGACGGTAAAGTTCGCCTACCTCATAAACAAGACTATCAACTTATAACAAATAAGTAAATATAGTGAAAACACATTGTTTATTCCTATTTACTTGACTACATACTTACTTCATTACAACGTTCGTTCAAAAGCAACTATAGAGGTCTTTAGAGCCTGATTTTGACGGGACCACTATTTAGTAATCTGTGACGGGATTACCGTACCGATACGTTTCAGTTCGATTATACCAACACCTACAACAAATTGACAGTTCCTCAGTTAGGTTAGGACTGAAAATCGTCTCCATGATGAGTGAATCGACGCGGGATAAAACCCGACCAAACCCCAAAGAGGCCACACTGGTGGCCACAGTCCGCCGGAGGCCACTGGAAAATCCCTATAGGAGCTCACCAGAGGCGCTCGGCAATGGACGTAGGTCTCGGATGGCCGCAGCCTCGCGCCGCGGAATTTAAAAAAAAGGGACTGAAAGTCGTGAAAGTTGAAAAATTTGTTCGGCTGGCTTGGCTACGCTTTGGTTTTGATCATATAAGTAAGTGACGCAGTTATCATTCTACTAGGTACCTAATTCTATTCTACCATATACTTATGACAAATTTGAAGATAGCTATTATGAATGTATTTAGTTAAATATTTAAGTATGTTTATCAGTTGTCTAGATCCCATAGCACAAGCTTGTAGCTTAGTTTGGGCTAGATGATGTTGTGTGAGAATGTCCATAATATTTATTTATTTAAATAAAATAAGAGCAGATCTCCACATTGAGAAACAATTACCTGTTATTGGTAACTATTAGTTTCAGAAGTAAGGTTACATCCAGTGATGCGCCGTAAATACAGTTAGTCCATAGTTCCTTTGACGGATTGTAAATAAGATTTGTGTTTAGTTAAATAGGAGCTCATGCAATTCCTAGAGGATCACTCGCTAATCAATGATCGACAATACGGCTTCAGGCCAAAGCGATCAACGGGTGATCTTCTGGCATTCGTAACGCATGTCTGGGGTGGGGCTATGGAAAGGCACGGCGAGTCCTTGGCTATTAGCCTGGACATCGCCAAAGCCTTCGATAGGGTCTGGCATGCTTCGCTCCTTTCCAAGCTTTCGGCATATGGTCTACCTCCTCAACTGTGCAGCTGGATTGCCAGCTTTTTAAACGAGCGCCGAGTGCGGGTCCTCTGCGATGGCCAGGCTTCTCGCTTCTTGCAAGTGAATGCCGGGGTACCGCAGGGGTCCGTACTATCACCAACTCTCTTTCTTCTGCATATCAATGATATGCTATCCCTCGGGAACATTCATTGCTATGCAGATGACAGCACACTGCACGGGAGTTACTCGGTTCGTCCGACGGCGGGGCGATCTGAGATTGAGGAGGAGAGACGACGACTCGTGGCTGATCTCGACCGTAACCTCGACAGTATCTCTCAATGGGGTACCGAGAACCTGGTCGAGTTCAATGCCCGCAAAACACAGGCGTGTGCATTTACTGCGAAGAAATCCCCTTTCCTTCCCCTACCCTCTCTTCAGAATGCATTATTACCAATGAAGGACAACCTTGATATCCTTGGCATAGACGTTCGTCGAGAGCTCAATAATAAAAACTACATCGAAAGATGTATAGGGCTAGCTTCGCGGAAACTAGGAATACTGAATAAGGTTACACGGTTCGTCCGACGGCGGGGCGATCTGAGATTGAGGAGGAGAGACGACGACTCGTGGCTGATCTCGACCGTAACCTCGACAGTATTTCTCAATGGGGTACCGAGAAGCTGGTCGAGTTCAATGCCCGCAAAACACAGGCGTGTGCATTTACTGCGAAGAAATCCCCTTTCCTTCCCCTACCCTCTCTTCAGAATGCATTATTACCAATGAAGGACAACCTTGATATCCTTGGCATAGACGTTCGTCGAGAGCTCAATAATAAAAACTACATCGAAAGATGTATAGGGCTAGCTTCGCGGAAACTAGGAATACTGAATAAGGTAAAGAGATTCTTTACACCGGACCAGAGGTGTCTGCTGTACAAGACGCAGATTAGACCCTGCGTCGAATACTGCTCTCACCTCTGGGACGGCTCCGCGAAGTATCTGCTGGACGCTCTCGACGCTATGCAGCGACGGGCTATCCGTATTATAGATTGTCCGGAGGTAACGGGAAGCCTTGAGCCGCTAGTTCAGCGCCGAACAATAGCTTCCTTGGCCGCATTCTACCGTATTTACCACGGCGAGTGTTCTGAAGAGCTCTTCAATCTGATCCCACCCTCTTCCTTCCGATCCCGAACGACTCGTGCCGGGCAGAGATGCCACCCCCACACAGTGGATAGCATGTTCGCGAGAACCGAACGTTTTAAACGTTCGTTTCTCTGCCGAACGATAGTGGCCTGGAACGCCCTGCCTGTGCACGTGTTTCCTCCCACATATAATCCTGGGTTCTTAAAGCGGAGCGTGAAGAGGCACATCAGTAGGTCGTCAAGTTGAGGGCCACTCTCAATAGTAATGTGTGCTGTGAGAGTGGCCCACAATCGCTAGACGTCGTCACGACTTACCACCAGGCGGGCGGCGTCAATTTGGCGAACCAAATATAAAAAAAAAAAAAAAAAAAAAAATATAACTGCGCCTCCTCTTTTTTTTTAGAATGTGGCTCCATCGATGTTCATCGATGATTACGCCAATGTCAAGGTAATGCTTGATTTTTCTCGCACAGAAGAACTAGTTACTCTGAACTAGTTCGCGATGCAGGACAAGGTAACGTTGTTCTGTATTGCAATTGAGCGTTTGGGCCTGGATTTTTGCCCAGCGCCAGAGGTAACTTAAAAGGCCACCAGGCACGCGCTCCGCAAAAACCCAAGTTTGTTACTCTGCGCTTAGAAGCTAGTCATATTTGTGTTGTAAATAATACACATCGAACTAGTATGTAGTGAATGATAGACAGGTAACAACAGTATTACGGTAATACAGTATTGTAAACAGTCGTCGTAAGAAATGCGGTATTCCATCATCAAGAATATACTATAGGTGTACAATATTGGTCTAATTCTGTCAAACTAGTGTTTGTCAAAGTATTTTGATGTTGATTACTAGAGACCGGATTAAATGCAACGTACAAAGCTTGTTTGGGAACCGATATGCATGTCTATAGTGCATAAAATATGCTTGAATATGCACGGAAGTTGATAGAATACAACCTATGCCAAAATAAATTATAGGTACATATTAGGAACCCAAAAAAGAAGAATAGGTCTTTTCATGTTTTTTATTTAAAAATCTGCATAAAATTTGTAAGCACTTGTATTGTATTCTTTTATCTGCCTTAAGGTGATGTAAATAAAACATTACCGTGTCTCCCACAAGACTGCCCACGTTGCCGTTGCGTCAGAAGGCCTAATAATGTCTTATATTCGTTGCGAACCTCCTCTTTCAGAATGCATCTATTTTCGGAACTCACTCTGCATTAACATACCTGCGAGGGACAGGTTTGCAAATTGACAGTACTTGCACAATGCTAATGACTTTACTTTGATACTCATATATTATACTAATGTAGTAAAATTACATGACATTAAAATTATTTATGTAAATTTTGTGATGATTGTACGATTCTGGTCGGATTTCCGATATTAGGATGTTCAAAGAAGAATACAAATTGAGTGCACTGCAGACGGGAAAATATTGTAAATGTACCGATAATATGCCACATAGCTAGATTATAGATCTTAGATTAAATATTCTATTAAGTATAGTCTGCTAACTTGCTGCAAATTGAAACCTACATAATATCAAACAAAAAAAAAATCCAAGTACCTACATACTTTATAGTAGACTGGGTACGGTTGGGATGTTGCCAATTATTATTTTGTACTTAGAAAATTTACTAGGTATGTTTTTTGTGTGGTGTAAGTAGTTTTTTTGTTCCCAATTTCTCGTGGAAACACGTTACTGGGATAAAAAGTAACCTATGTTATTCGGGAGTCGGGGATAATGTTTTACATTTTCAGTAAAAGAATTTTAAAATCGATTCAGTAGTTATTGACCCTGTCAAATTAAACAAATAATCAAATTTTTCCTCTTTATACTATTAGTAAAGATAGTAAAATAGCTGATAACACTATTTGAGTTACAAAACACGACCATTTTGTAAGTTTTATGATCGTAATCCATTTTCTTTTATTTCTGATATAATAATATCTGCTTCATATCAACTATCATTACCTTGCCACTAAACTCGTAACTAAATTGTTTACGATTCATCAAAATACGTAAACCAATAAATAATTTCCTCCTCATTTTCCTTTTCCCGCCCAAAGCGTCGACACGATATAATTTGACTGTCATCATCGATACTGATGCCCTCATCAATAAATGTAAAATTTACAATATTACGTATACAGTCGTATAAAGACAATCAACTGATAATGTACCTTATTTTCTTTCCATTAAGATATCTATCTGTTTATCTTCACAGCACAACTAAGATTGTAAATGATCACACGAATTCTGTTTTCAAAACTGACAATAGTGCCCAAAGCGATGCTCGGATAATGTTCGCAATCGAATCGTATTTTCAACAGAGATAGAAAATGTAAGGGATGGTATGCTAGAGCAGGACAAAGTGTTAATAGAAGAGGGTTCAATTGATTGCGGAGGGTGTCGCGCCCTTCGGGTGTATGTCTATTATTCTGCACACCCCGGGGCGAGTGGGGAACTATGAAGCGTGTCACATGCATTTTTTTTGTTTCTGTCTTTATTTAATTTTGCAATGGAGGAACGTTTGAATATCCATTTACATGGCCGACATATTGCTGAACACATGTGTTAAACATATGAGGTATAGTAATTAACGATTATAGATATCAAATGTGTGAGAAAATATTCTTAATGACTTTTAAAATTTAATACAGTAACGGCCTCATACTGAAACGTCACGTATTACGTTTTGGAAATACAACAATAACCTTTAATGGGAATTAATATCAAATCAATATTTTCTAAATTCCATTCTTAAAATAATAGAATAAACCAGAAGCCGCCAGCGGGCTTCAAAGTGAGGCCCACAAATACTACGCTCAAACGGCGTAATTTTGATTAGTCGCACACGGCGCGTCCAATTAAATTCTATTATTATCAATAAATAAATAAATATATTAGATATTACATTTTAAAATAAAATATGATTATAATTGGGAACCGTAATTGAGCTAGCAACATTGTATGAGATAATCTTGAAAGTTCATGGACGGATTTAAAAACATATTTTACCATTAGAACGCGATGTTATCCTTCAGTAGGTAATATGGACTATATTTATTATTAAAATTACCTATCGTCCGAAGGCGGGTAAAACAGTTAGTGTACTAGGTACTGATATTTCAATTGTAGAAGTTACCTAAGAAGTAAGTAAAACTAGATTATCTAAATCCGCTTGCTCAGTCACTCCCCGGTTGCCCCTTCGAATCACGTGTACCTAATAGAGAGTTTTTATGTTATTGATGATTATTACTAAAAACATAGTAACTTGACACTAACATTGAAGGTTTTTCAAGTTCCATTAACCATATTTCAGTCTATGGTTGGATTAAATCACAGCGTCATGCCATACCATTCAAAAGCTAAGAACCTAAGTAGTAGGTACCTTCTTGTCAAACGTTTCAAATAATAATAAATTAATTCCTATTATGTATAATTTAAGCTTTGTTTACAACACAAGAAAGAAAATTAACATTAGAAGAAAATACTATTTACAATTACTAAAAACTATACTATACACACTAAAATCTACACTATATACAGGCGTCAGAGAACTCCTCCGCCTCGTCGACGACTGGCAATGTTCCCAGAAGGCTGGCAGCATGGCTGCCACGTTATATGGCAATGCTTATTCTTTGAGCTAACCTTCTGGTCTTGAGAAGAGTCGATCATGAGTTTTGAGATGGTTCTAAAAAGACTTTTTAGAACCATCTCATCGAGCGCTCTGACCCATAGGTCCCAACGTCACTACCTCTGCTCTGCTGATGCAGCAGCAGCGCCGGCACTGCCCGCTGTACTAGGAAGGTGAAAAGGCGCCAGAGTTTCTATTATTAATTACTTATTACTTAAAAAGATACCTCGTGGTCTAGTGGTAACCGACAATGTTAACACATTGCATTAAGCAACTGCGACTCAGGCCGGTCTTAGGATGGGTGGCCATTTCTTAAGACATTGGGACCCCTCCGTGCCTCGGAGAGCACGTTGTCGCGTCGGTCCCGGTTGTCATACGAATATCTATGGCAGTCGTTAGGGGTAGTTGGAGGCCTTAATCAAAAATCCTCGCGGTCTAACTACAGAACTTCAAAATCGCCCATGGGTTGTGAAGGTCAAATGGCAGTCGCTTCACGGAAAATATCGAAGTTCAGCCGAATCGTATTTAGACTGGAAAGCCGACTCCAACTGAGTTGGGAAAAGGCTCAGTGAATGATGATTAGTATCCACCAATAGGTATTAACTTGAATGCTCAATTGAGACTTATAGCCGGTTTCTTAATTGAAAATTTGGATTTTTAAATTTTGTACCTTTTTACTATCTCGGCTAACAATAATCGGTGACATTCATAGATAAATCAGATATTGGCGTGATTAGATACCTAATTAAAATATCCTCCTTCTAAGCCTGTTTTGATTATATAAGTAATTGATTTATTCGAT
The DNA here is from genome assembly GCA_963556515.1 of Nudaria mundana. NCBI lineage: Eukaryota > Metazoa > Arthropoda > Insecta > Lepidoptera > Erebidae > Nudaria > Nudaria mundana. The sequence goes on along the minus strand of OY748292.1, from coordinate 17,176,634 downwards.
TCTGATTGTAAAACTAAGGACAGTTTTACTAGCAGAATCGTAACGTCTTACTAGTTCCGTAAGTCCAGATATTCTCTGTTTATTATGGTTTAAAATTAAATCATAACAGTGTAATATATGTTTTAGTGTAATTTTGACACAGTGTAATAGTGTAATTTTATGTATAGGTAGGCGTATCCATTACCTTAAACTAAGAAGCCTTCGTATGAATTTCCAAGTCGCATGTGTGACTGCCCCGGAGACATAGAAGATGCCTATAGCTTACTGATGTTTTGGTATATCAACGACTCTATCATAGAATATTTAGTAACCCATATAGATACTAAGTACTAGAAAAAAGTTACAAATGTAAATTGATTGCGAAGCTATTTTATAGTGTAACTAATGGACATCCGCGATTTCGCCCGCTTAACCAATTATATACCTTCCTCGATAACTATTGTATCCATTGGTGAAAACCGCATCAGAATACGTTGCGTAGTTTTAAAGATCTAAGCATATTTACGAGTATATAGGGACGGAGGCGACTTCGTTTTATACTATTTTATGATTTGACATAGATTTTGATTACGAACTTGTGTCATCCGAAAATGGAAGTCAATTCTCTTGAATATTATCATAAATACATAATTTATGCGTTTGATCTTTACTTTAGAATTTTATGGTTATTTGGATACAATTTCAGAAGATTTGGCAATAGAATACGAATTTATCTTAACTTGACTTTGGCATTTAATCGAGCCAAGCCTTAACTAATTTTAATCGAAAGCGCTATTTAATTTAGATATTCTTATGTATAGGTTGCGTATGTGTAAAAATCTAATATTTGTCTATCAATATCAATAAGTAGGTACCTATATGATATGATAACACAAAAAATTGAATTTGGTTGTGTCTGTCTGTCTGTCTACGTAACGTTGTACATTAATGAGTAACATCCATAAGTTAATGCGTAATAGGATAACCATTACTGAACATTAACTGCCGTCAAACTGAAATTTTGTGAAAATCTAAGGTCGAGATGTGTAATCGATGCTTCTCAAGACCAGAAGGCTGGCTATTTTCTAGCCCAAATAATATGTAGGTATCACCATCCAACGTGGCCACAAAGCCAGCATTCTGAGAACCTTCCCAGTCGGCAATGACGCGGAGGATTTTTTAAACGATATTTTATGGTGTATATATTTTAGTACATAACTATGTACTTATAGATATTGTAATTCTTATTGTAATTACACCGTCAGTAGAAGTTAAATATTTATTTTCTGCGTTTACTCAGCCAGTGAGTACATTACTGTACAAGTCGTATTATCTGTGCGTGCTCGAGTTGCTCGAGTCGAGTCGGATCACCGGCACCGGCCATTATCTCTGTTAATGACACTGTTATCGTACGCAGGTTAATGATAATGACCATGTGTAAGTATCAACCGCCTCTGTACAAGGATCGTTATCTAAAGTATTACACTCGTAAATAATTAAAATGCGTCACGCCTGTGACTGGACTCTTTTTCTACTAACCGATTACCGCTGAACCTTGGGATTTATTTTTATTCCGTGGCCCAGGGCCGCGGCCGCTTTGCGTCCGTTGCCGGACGTCTCTGGTGCACACGCAGAAGGTATTTCCAGTGGCGCCCGGCGGGAACCGTCAATGTGATATAGATTTCGCGTTCCCAATTCCCAAAAGAGTAGGTAGAAATATAAAACTAGCCCATAGCACTCAGGGATAATTAAACTACACATTAGTGAAAGAATTTTCAAAATCGGTTCAGTAGTTTCTGAGCACCTACCGAAAAAAAACAAATCTTTCCACGTGTAATTTAAATTAAAATTGTAGGAATAGACTAGACAAGCAGACGCCAGCCACTTCGTTCGCTCTCAAAATAAATAAGTTTTACATTTTCCATTGCTGCTTAGCTTTTAGTTGTAGCGTGATGTGATATATATAGCCTATACTTATATCACATTACGTTCCTCAATAAATGAGCTATTCAACACAAAACTTATTTTTCAATTCGAACCTGTAGTTCCGAAGCGCGTTTTTAACCAAACAAACTCTTCAAACTTATAACTAGGTAACTTATAATATCTAGCTAGATGTGTGGCATGAGAGCTTCCGCGTCCGCTACTAAATTATTACTAGCTTCACTCGCTGACAAATAAAATACAAAAAAACCTTCCTCGAGAACCACTCTATCCATTGGTGAAAACCACATCAAAATCCGTTGTGTAGTTTTAAAGATCTAAGCATACATTCGGAACGGGCAACTTTGTTTTAAGTATACTTACTATGTTATGATTATGATTTATTTACGACAGTAACGGGCTCCCTTGATTTTATTCACGTGGAATTTTTATGGGATAAATTTAAATACGCAGCAAAAAACATATCGGCCCTCAATTTATAAGCATTTGATATTTTTACAGCAAATATTTTTTCCCTGCAAATAAACTAATTGTTTAACAATACTAGTACTTACTAGAAATAATTCAAAAATATGCATTAATAGTGTATAGGTAGTATTTTTTCTTCAAATGCGTCCAAAAAAAATTTTTGAAGTACAAAAAAAATTGATTTGCATATCAAAACCTACTAAAGTCTTAGGGCAATCCGACTTGGATATATTATTTTTTTTTTTAGGGGGGGGGGGGGGGGGGCTAGGATGGAAAACGGGCCGGACTACCCACTAAAACCTATCCACGGTGTTTCTCCTTCGCCTTAACCGGGCCGCCGGATAGGCAGGAACTGTTAAGCAACGGCGGCCCGGCAAAGGGGCGCTCTTTCGAGCTCATCTCGGGGGGGGCCGAGCCCCCCCTGATCGACTCAGAAGCGACGCCCCCGAAACACATAAGGGGCGTCGGACTCATCAGGGCCATTCGCGTGGACGATGGGCCCCCCGACCCACCGCCCACGGCCCTATCAGTCGGGAGCTTGGGCGTACGCAATGCGCCGTCGCTCCCTGACTGGTGCCCGCCGGGGCGGGAGCGTACGGCCTGCACGCTCCCGCTCACGCAGGGCCTCTCTCTTCGCCGCCATCACCTCCCGAGCGAAGGAAGCGACGGCGGCCCAACATTGGTCGCCGCCGGCCATAGACTGGATCAAGGCCGGCAGCGAATCCACTCTTCCAATAGTGCCCGTGAGGGCCAACCTCTCCGCATCCCAGGAGGCGCACACGAAGAGACTTGGATAGATTAGGTTAGAAGACTTTAGACCTTTATTCTTCGTGGTTATTTATTTTTATACCTGTACAAGTATACGTGCCTCGGAGAGCACGTTAAGCCGTCGCTCGGTCCCGGTTGTCATACAAACATCTATGGCAGTCGTGGGTAGTTGGAGCCCTTAAAAATCCGACCGGTCTAACTACAGAAATCGATATCGCCCATGGGTTGTGAAGGTCAGATGGCAGTCGCTTCACGGAAAATATCAAAGTTCAGCCGAATCGCAGTTAGACTGGAAAGCCGACCCCAACTAAGTTGGGAAAAGGCTCGGTGAATGATGATTTATTTTTATACCTAGAAATGGTTTTAGATCAATCCGACTTGGATAGATTAGATTAGCTTAGTATTTTTACATAAATAGCTGTGCGTCACAAACTTAAATTGCTGCTAAAATTAATAAATTTTGAGGTAATTATTTGCCGCTTAATCAGTATTTTTGCTTAGGAAAGGGATTTTTTTTAGTACACAGCGAAGGTAGTTAAATACTACCCAATTTTTATCTATATGATAGGTTCCCTTGAAGATCGGAACTAGAAACTGCTGTGTTATTTCTATAGCTACTGCGTACTGCACTAGACCACAGTCCACACTCCTGTAAACATTAATTGTCATGATGATGATATCGCTCTTGTATAAATAGCTATTGTTTGTTTCAGGAAATGGTACACATTATGTAGAGCGCACATTTTCCTGGGCAAATTATTTCAAATATAGGTATGTTCGAAGTATTAGTATTACCTTTATGTATATACAATGTATTAAATGTACATTGTATATACATACTCGATGTTATATATACATAATCGACTGCCTCGGTGGCTCAGTGGTATGAGCATGCGACTGCCGCCCCTGAGGTCCCAGGTTCGATTCCGGGTCGATTCAAATTATTTGTGTGATCCACAAATGTTTGTTTCGGAGTTTGGGTATTTTCTATGTATAATATGTATGTATTTAGAAATATATAAGTATGTATATCAGTCGTCTAGATCCCATAACACAAGCTTATATAGGTAAGCTTAATTTGGGCTAGATGACTTTGTGTGAGAATGTACAAAAAAAAAAAAAAAAAAAAGTTAATAAACACATAATAAAACATAAAAATACATAAGAATATACCTACATAGCAATGCCATACTACGTCGTGTTAGGAATATTGCCAGTCGGCAACGAGGCGAAAGAGTTACCTACCTAGTATAATTATTTTTTTGACATGAGAATGTCAAAAAATGCTGCATGACGTTGTATGAGAAAACAACGTCATGCAGCCCAAACTAAGTTATAAGCTTGTGCTATGAGATCTAGATAACTGATAAACATACTTATATATTTCTAACTACATACATAATATACATAGAAAACACCCAAGCTCCGACATAAACATTTGTGGATCACACAATTTTTTAATTCGACCCGGGTATCGAACCCGAGACACGAAAGCCGATGCACTACCGACCGCGCCACCGAAGTATGTAGGTATGTAGATTTTATCTAAATTAGTATCAATACTTGATTCTGAAGAGTTTATTTGGTTGAACGCGTTAATCTCAGGAACCAGTGGTATGAACTGATATTTTCAATCCCTTTATCGATTCAAATATTTGTATAACATCGGAACGGCATCAGTGATAAATGTTGCGGAAACGGGAAATTATGTTTCTTTTGTAAGCAGCGATAAAAGTACCTACTCAATTAGTTTTTACCTACGTGAGGTTAGCGACAACTTGAAGTTGTAAATCAGTAAGGGTTGTCTCTTGTTTGTGACACGGCATTGACCATAGAGTTGATATTGAGGCATTAACGTCATAATTATTGGTCAAATTATGCTGGTATATATTGTACTTTACTGGACAACCCTAACGTTCGAATGATGTTCTATGTAAACAAAAGAATGTGCTTTAATTAACGTCGGAGTGCAAGTTCTGTATGTAAGTAGTATTCCCTATTCGGTGGTATAGTGTAGAAATATGCGGTGCCGTCTCTATCTGCGGATCAGAGGTTATCCGCCTGTCTATATGCCGCCTGATAAACCTACCTTACTCATCGTGTATAATGTAGGTACTAAGTATAGGTACATTATACACGTACGTATTCATACCTATCTACTATAATATACTTATAGTAGATAGGATAGATAGATATTTATATTTAGAAGAAATTTTGTATCTGTCATTGTACATTTAATTAAATAAAAATTAATCGGGGCGATTTATAAAAACTCAAATAAAATGTTAAAATTTAAATTATTTCTCTGTCTCTCTCATCTCCGAAGATAGTGAACGGATTTTTTTTGCGGTTTTATGGACAGATTTAGCTCATCAGGATTCTTTTTCGCATCAAAATCGGATGATCGGATGACAAAATGTTACTTTAATTCATAACCTAATTCTGCCTATCCGGTGACCGGCGAAGGAGAAACACCGGTTATCCATCTCAAAGGCCGGGAGTCCCCAAACGAAGCCGTCCCGCTGACCCCGCAGCAGGGAGGCGCAGTGCCCCAACCACGTAACAAAACCTTTACACCTATAGTATTAATTATTTGTGTCCATATTAATGAAGTATTGGTAAGATACAAAACTGCGAAGAACGAGATAATGATGGTGACTGAAAATGCTGACGGACTTCTTGAACTGTGTAAGTACTAGTAAATAACACCATAAGAACGCCATGTAATCCCACAACCAGGAAGGCCCGAAAACTATTCAGATTCTGTATTATATCTTTTAAGCGTTGTAGTGGGCAGTAGTAGGCACTATGGAAAAAGGTAGTGTAAACGTAGGAATGATACTATGAGGCTGTCATGACTGGCTAGACTAGTCAAAGCCTGCTTGCAAAAAGTTCACCATAACCAAAAGACCACCATTTTAAGCACCTATCCATTCAGAGATATATCTATTGATCATTCAATGGTGTATTAAATTAAAGTTAAAGACTTCTACTTAGAAACCTAATCAGTTTTCTGTCAGAGTTAATTAAAATAGTATTATAAGTATACTACAAGTTTACGAGCAGCCCTCGTCATTTCCTATTACTTAAGACTTCATTGTTCATTACCAATGTAGTTGTCGCATGGATTCATTTCTTACCCCTACTACAAGCTCAACTATCGAACAACTGAAATAAGGTTAGTTGACACTTTCGATTGTCACCATTCTGAACTAAACTTTACTGAAATACTACAACTTCTTTTTACGTGAAAGTCGAAGACACGGCCTTTCCCTACCAGGGGGAATGTTCTGAAAACTGAGCTTACGAGCCTACAATGTACACCAATACTGATATCTTCCAATCTTTGTTCTTAATATAAGTTAAGTATAGATCGCGCTATTATGGTTTGAGTCCTGCCGTTTTCCGTTTTTGTGAATTATAATTTCTATCTAAATATTTAAGAAGGATGCAATCTCATTCCTCTGAAATACAGAATATTTGTCCGTTTGTTTGTTTCTCCATTGCGTTATATTGGATGGATTTGAGTGATATTATACAATCTATCACCTTGAATGCATGAAATATAATCGCAGAAATATTTTTATGGGCAACACGAAAGCTAAATCACTTCGGAGATTCCTCGTCCATCTCATAATCTTGATTATTCGCTATTTATTGCTTACTTTGTAATATGCCAGTCGAGTTACGTCATGCCGGAAGCAAACCCATCCGCATCAAGTTTCTAAACGTAATTCGAAGTCACAAAATGCTAATAGCATTCGAAGGTTAATAAAAAAACATGTTCTATTGGCTAAGTGTAATCAGTATGCGAAGGTCCTATGGAAATCAAACTGCGGAAGTAATTAATGACGTTAATGTTTGAATATTAAAATGATTTTTGTTAGAAATATTATAAGATCGTGAGACCTCTTCTGAATTCTGTTTTCAAAGTTTATTCATGACAACCCTGAACTACCTAATACCGTGCTCTCAATGCCCTTGATGTGTGATACGTATAAAATATTTCGATTTGAGTCCGAGACGCCCAGGACTTGAATGAGTCCGAGACGCTCAGGATTTTAATTGGCTGTGCCACAGCGGCTGGCACGTAAGATTTTGTCACCTTTTATCAACATTTAATCGTTTCAAATTTATTTTTCAAAATTTTAATATAGGTAGCTGCTTATCTATATATTTAATACGACAACTTGTCTATCCGTCCGTCGCGTTTTTCATTTATAATTAATAATACATAGTTACATTTGCATGATTTTTTTTTTTATATTTGAGGCGATACAAAGTTCGCTGGGATAACTAGTTTTATTAAATTTATTCGGCCATTTTGGACATAACCCACTTTCTAGAGTGCCCGATAACGGCAATAGGCTTGCCCCCTATTACGTGCGACTAGAAATACTGGCAAATTGTGGGTGTGTAATACGCCTATGCCTATCCCTTCGAGGATAAAGGCGTGATATGTGTGTGTTATTTCAGGCTACATGAGAATAGTTAGAAGATGTTATATTAACTTATTCTACGGCCCATAGATATACCTTAAACTTAAAAATACATATAAATACCTATATCTTATATATCATATATACATATAAATATATCTTATATTTATGCTGATACTCACGGCTTCACTCTCGTGGTATTATTTTCTTCGTGCCACGGGTACACACTCCCGGGATAAAGAGTAGTCTAAGTTATCGTCACAACATCAGCTATTTACCAGTCAAAGCCCTGTTAAAATAGGTCGAGCCGTGTCAGAGATTAGCAGAAACAGATAGATAAAAACATTTTTGTTATTTTATTTAAGTTCATAGTTTTAATAAGTGTTTATTTTTGTGTATCTGTAATATGCATTTAGTGAAACTTGTTAATTTTAAATTAAAAACAGACACTCGATTTCATTTACCTATGGTTTGGGTAGATGGTGTCCCTCGTGGTACCACCAGTGGGTCTACGAGAAATAAATCTGCCTCGTAGTACCATTACTGGGTCTATGAGATATTATAGATCTTCCTCATGGTCCCACCATAGTGAAACAAATTCGTGGTTCCACGAGAAAACAGCGAACAAACATGTATGTAGGACTGTAGGTACCTTAACTAACATATAAATTTGCTAATAAAATGATTAGGATTTTTCCGTCATAGATACGATATCGTAGTATTATATGAGTCATAGTTAAGTATATCTCGACTTGATATTACGTTTAGTTTACATAAATTATAACTCGTAAAAACAATAAATCCGCGAATTCAACAAAGTACCACGTCTTTATCATCGAATCGAAGGCGACAGAAGCATTTATTACGCCTTTATTATGGCTGTCACTTTTTGGTACCACATAATACGAGTAGAAAGCGAGTCTATTGCTATTGCGAGGCACTGGTGGGTCTGTCCACTGTGTCTTTGGATATAGATAATGAAAGGGCCGTTTAGTACCTTATTGGTGACAGATATATAAAAATACTGGGAAATACGAGAGCGTAAAGTGCTCCTGTATGCCCTTTGAATGATACAGATGTATTTTGTCCAATGCAGCATATTGCAATAAGCAATCAGATGTGAATAATAATTTAAAACTACAGTCACAACAGTTGTGTGTCTGTAAAAATACGTTTTTTTAGGTAACTGTATCGACTTAAGGGTATATACACGGTTCAAAACGGCTTTTTAAAACAGAGATTTATGCTGTCTACACGGCTTAAACCAACAGTGTTCCATAGAACTTTGTACAGGTATGACGTCATTTGGTTTAAAAAAAACTGTCTACACGAGTATTATCTTCTGTTTTAAACAGTCGTTTAAACCCTTTAGACTTGGTCAACTCTCTTTACTTACATGGATTATAAAGTCTCTTCGAGGTCTAACCAAGATAAGTGAGTTTACGTCGTAGTAGGGGTTCCGAAGCAAACACAAGCAATAAAGCATTTTTACGAGCCATTGTGAGCAGTTTACGACTGGAGCGGCCACGATTGACTCCTAACCATAAAATGTGTTTTCTATGTCGTTCTTCAACTTTATATCTTGGTTTTCATCAACATAACATATAACTATTGCTTTTATAATAATGCATGGTGGTCTCATTATGACGGTGGTACCGACCACAGAATGCTTAGTTCTTAGTTTCTTACGCTGGGTAAACAATGGGACGTTTGTCTTATACTTTGGGTTTGTACGTCTTTATTATTTTATTTACGTAATTACTTCACATTGTGGATAACCTTGTATTCTATGTCTTGGAAGACATTTTTACAAGCTGCAAGAATTTATCGACTAGTAGCTTTATGCTCGCGGGCGCTAAATATGTTGTACCTACCTATAGTTTTTGCGTTCAGTCCACGGGAACACATTATTGGGATCAAAGGATGACAAGTTAATCAGGAGATTAGGTAGGTACTAGCTACGTTAACTAACTAGATTAGTTATGTCGTGGTTTTGAATTCCGGACACCACACTGCTGCCAACCCACTTCCAACCCAAGAATTTTAGCTTCACGGAGCGTAAACGAGAGTGCCGGTACCTTTTATTTGGGGTACCTAATAAGGTATTTGCCGCAAATACAGCGACATCAAACAGATTAAGCACATAAAACCAATCTCTTTGATCCGGGTTTATGAATTATATTTAACTACAATTTCTATGTCCATCAAAACCACCGCTTTGCTTGTCCAAAATTAATAAAATGATCACTAAATATTGATAAATTATAATCAAATATCCAACTAATTATCAATTCAATAACGTCTTCGCTAAAAAAACACAATTTGGTGATCATTTCCTATTTTCCGCTGAAAAATCTCTCACCTCAATAACATAATTGGCGGTCTGTGTGAAATAATTTTCTGTTCTATAGAGAGTGTAACATTCAAATGGGTCAGTGTATGGAAGTCTGAATCTATATGACATACAAAGATCTGTTCTTAGGAACTATGTCATCGATTATACTTAGTAAAATTAAAAACTTCATTCCATAATTTTTTTTATAAAAAAAGGTCTACAGCTAGGTGACTACGAGTATTGTAAGCTAAGGGGTATAACAGAGGGTAAAAAATAATACGAAAGTTTAATGTTGTATTGAAAAATATAGTAGATATAGTATTTTTCACATAGGAAGCGTCCTGTTAAGTTTGCCCCATGTTCGTGAGAGATTATTTTTTTAAATAAGTCCCGGTTCAAGTCGCGAGCTGAGTACAAGCCTACCTATTTTTTTAAATCTGTGATGTATGACATTTTTCCTTTTTTTTTTTTAATTCTGCTGCCTAAGGCCGCGGCTGCTCTAACGTCCATTGCCGGGCGTCTCTGGTAACAAGCAGAACGTATTTCCAGTGGCGCCCGGCGGACTTTGACCACCTCTGTGGTCTCTGCGGGGGTTTGGTCGGGATGAGAATCCTGCGTCGTTGGGGTAGAGTTTTATCCTGCGTCAGTGAGTGAATCTGGTTTCGTGCTTTGGGGCAAAGGCCCCGTAGCACGCAACCCTTCTAGCCTGCTACTGTAAGGACGGCGGGTGGCGATCCCGTCGTCCTCAGGCCCCGATCATGGAGGTCGATGGTCTTGGGCGTAGATGAGTCTGCGGCGCCCTCGCCGCTGACTACGGAACTCGGCGGGGAGGGTACGCTCCCTCTCCCTCTCGGCCTCCTCCTTCGCGAGCAGTCGCGAAAGCGCGACCGATGCCTGTGTCACCTTGAGGACCAAACTTCGGAAATGTGGTCCAAAGTTCCATCGGCTATCAAGCACGATCCCAGGTACTTCATCGAGGGTGACATTGTTCCTAAGAACAGATCGACTTTCTAGTACTTACTGACCTATTTGAATGTTACACCCTGTATATGCGCCGGCTGTCAATCTATCTTCGTACCAAATTACATCAAGATCGTTGCATCTTTACATGCAACACATTACAAATAGTAAAATCATAACATATAGTATAATACAAAGTTGTTTCTGTGTATGTATGCTTAGATCTTTAAAACTACGCGCTGGATATTGATGCGGTTTTCACCAATGGATAGAGCGGTTCTCGATGTAAGTTTTTGTGTATATTTTTTAAGCGGGCGAAGCTCCGAGCATCCGCTAGTTATACATAATAGAGAGTATAGGATTTATCAGAGTTCATAATCACAATAGGTACAACTTTAAAGACCGGATTGAACTGTTCAACAAGAAATGACCAAATGGTTATTATGGTACCCACCTGTGTACCTTATTGTGTAGGTTGAATGTGTACATACAAAGTTGTTAATTATATACAACAATGTATTGTGACCACAGCGTACAAGGATAAAAACATAATTTTAATGGACCGTTTATTTAATCATCACTTTTATTTATGATTATACCATCCTTATGCATAGTTATTTGTGAGTAAATTTATGCCTATAGCTAATACAAATACCTACCTATATCGAAATACATACATAACTATGATGAGTAGTTTAAAAAAAATTAAAAATCTCGACTCTAACGACAAGAAAATCTTATCTTATCTTATCTTATCTTACCTTATATGTGTACTTTCATAACATACTCGTAGTATAAAAACAAAGTCGCTTCCGTTCCCTATGTATGCTAAAATATTTAAAACTATGCAACGGATTCTGATGCAGTTTTCACCAATGGATAGAGCGGTTCTTGAGGAAGATTTTTGTATATTATTTGTCAAGCGGGCTAAACGCGGGCGTCTGCTAGTTAAATTATAACGCTAAGAGTTAGTTTTGTAAAACTACTGGTTCGAATTGAAAGATTATCTTTTTGTTGAATAAGTACTCCATTTATCGAGGAAGGCTATATGTTATATAACATCACGCTGCGATCAATAGGAGCGACGCAATAACGAAAAATGTTGCTAAAAGTGACCGAGAACCAAGTCGGTTTCCACAAAAAAATATTTTTTGAAGTCGAACTTGTAGTTCCTAAGATTAGTGCATTCAAACCAAAAAAACTCTTTAACTTTATAATATCAGAGATAATCACGTATGTAGGTATCCCCGAACGAGTCGTCCTCTATAGGCGTTTATTGCACCCACATTTCGTCAGGCAGTTTCCTGGCATTTTGGTAACACTCCCAATCGTTTTATTACACGAGTTATCAAATTCAATTTAAAAAAAATATTCAATTGGGTCATGAAGAATTAAAAAGATTGATTCTAGATGTACATTCTTACTGCCAGATTCGCAAATCAACAGGTAGAGCCTGTGAGTAAGAATCTGGCAAGAAATCTCACCGCCACTCTTTTTCAATCATTGTTATACAAAAATTAACAATACAATGCAATTATACTCAGCAATACAACAGTAAAAGATGACATTTTCAACCATTACAATTAAATAAGTCCAAAATTAATATATCTAACACTAAATAGCTCAACTCCATGTTTCTGTGTCATCTAAATAATCTCTATATATTAGCCCTATAGTAATAGGTACTTAAGTGAATCTTAACAATATTTTTATGTTCATTCAGGGGTAAAAAGGTATCGTGTCGTGCGTATCGTGCGACACAGATCATCACTGGGCACGGAAACTTCGGTGAGTATCTGTTTCGCATGCATCGTGAGGTCACACCCGCGTGTCAACACTGCGAGGCTTCCGGCGAAGACACGGCATTCCACACGTTGGTGGAATGCTCAGCATGGGCGATTCAGCGCCGGGACCTCGTTGGGGGCCTAGGCGTAGATACGCTCTCGCTGGAGACCATATGGTCTCCAGCGAGAGCGTAAAAGATGACATTTTCAACCATTACAATTAAATAAGTCCAAAATTAATATATCTAACACTAAATAGCTCAACTCCATGTTTCTGTGTCATCTAAATAATCTCTATATATTAGTCCTATAGTAATAGGTACTTAAGTGAATCTTAACAATATTTTTATGTTCATTCAGGGGTAAAAAGGTATCGTGTCGTGCGTATCGTGCGACACAGATCATCACTGGGCACGGAAACTTCGGTGAGTATCTGTTTCGCATGCATCGTGAGGTCACACCCGCGTGTCAACACTGCGAGGCTTCCGGCGAAGACACGGCATTCCACACGTTGGTGGAATGCTCAGCATGGGCGATTCAGCGCCGGGACCTCGTTGGGGGCCTAGGCGTAGATACGCTCTCGCTGGAGACCATATGGTCTCCAGCGAGAGCGTAAAAGATGACATTTTCAACCATTACAATTAAATAAGTCCAAAATTAATATATCTAACACTAAATAGCTCAACTCCATGTTTCTGTGTCATCTAAATAATCTCTATATATTAGTCCTATAGTAATAGGTACTTAAGTGAATCTTAACAATATTTTTATGTTCATTCAGGGGTAAAAAGGTATCGTGTCGTGCGTATCGTGCGACACAGATCATCACTGGGCACGGAAACTTCGGTGAGTATCTGTTTCGCATGCATCGTGAGGTCACACCCGCGTGTCAACACTGCGAGGCTTCCGGCGAAGACACGGCATTCCACACGTTGGTGGAATGCTCAGCATGGGCGATTCAGCGCCGGGACCTCGTTGGGGGCCTAGGCGTAGATACGCTCTCGCTGGAGACCATATGGTCTCCAGCGGGAGCCAATGGAACGCGGCCGTTTCCTTCTGCGAGCAGGTAATGCTCGTGAAGGAGGTGGCCGGTAGGGTGAGGGAGCGTACCCTCCCCGCTGAGTTCCGAAGTGTGCGGCAAGGGCGCCGCAGACGTGACTACGCCCAGGACCATCGACCTTCATGATCGGGCCTGAGGACGATGGATTAGCAACCCACCGTCCTTACAGAAGCAGGCTAGAAGGGCTGCATGATGTGGGGCTTCACTCCACGCACAGCTTCACTCACCGACGCGGGATTTAACCCGACCCCAAGGATGCGGGCTAAAACCCGACCCCAAGGATGCGGGGTAACACCCGACCACCACGCAGTGGCCACAATGGGGGCCAAGGTCCGCCGGGCGCCACTGGGAATTCTCTCAGTGTCTACCGGAGGCGCTCGGCAATGGACGTAGGTGCGGCCGCGGCCTAGAGCTGCGGAATAAAAAATAAAAAAAAGGGGTAAAAAGGTACATGATATCCTCTGGAATTTTGTAGTAAAGCCCACACCAATACCCACGTTTTGTAGGCGATGCCGATGGTCTGCTAGAACTAATATATGTTTATTTCTATTACATACCTACTAAAAATATTTACACTACAAAATATCGTATAAAAAATCCTCCGCGTCATTGTCGACTGGGAAGGTTCTCAGAATGCTGGCTGTGTTGCCATGTTGGATGGCGATACTTATTCGTTGCGCCAGGAAATAGCCCAGTGTTCTGGTCCTGAGAAGCATCGATTAAGCGTTTAGCTATGTCTCTGTAAAGGCGGCGAGCGCTCGGATCCCATGTCTCAGTGTCTCAAACCCAAACGGCTCAAACATGTAATCACCTGCTAGGTTAGCATATTTACGCCGTTTGAGGCCTTCATCCGATGCGGAAGCAGCGCCGGTACATCCGGATGTGCTTGGAAGGTGTGAAGGTGCTAAGGTGTCAACGCATGTAGCGTCCCACACCAAAGGCCTTCCCATCTTCCACGGTAGCAAAGACATACCGTCCGGTCCCTTTCCCTCACTTCGTGCCAACACCCGATGGGAGCGCCTGAATCCATAACCCTGACTCACATTCTCCAACAGCTAGTAGTCGCCCACGCTCTGAAATATTACAGAAGTGTCAATTAGTGTATTAATTCTCAATTTACAAAGCGGCGAATCCCATAGTCTTTGTGAGCCTAATAGGCGTGAGGGCAGGTCAGTGTTGGGGCACGACATCCTTCAAGCATTTGGCATCGGTCTTGCATCGCACCTCAGACTTTAATTTTTATGTATGTTTCTTGAAAGTTCAATCTTATGTTTTCTTGGGAAACCCTAATTATTAATAATGTAAATATGTTATAAACAGTATAGATACAGTTTCTAGAAAAAAAAACCATTTAAGAAGAACTTTATGCTCGCGGACTCTCGCAACGTCGCTTGTCCGCATTTTAACATGGATTTTGCATCACTTTTCATTGCTACCTCACCTCTATTGACCGAAGCGTGATGTCAAATAGTTCATGCTACCCGCTATCAACGTAGCTTTATGAACGTGAAAGAATTTTTGAAATCGGTCCATTGGTTATTGAGTTTATTCGTTAAATTCAAAAATCATCATCGTTACTCTTTGTAATAATTAGTGTAGCTATATGATCAGTATAAGATACATAATTTAATGTATTTTAAATAGCTAACTAAGTTTGTATTTTAGGTAAAATACATAGGTAGGTACCTAGTTACTTTTCTAAAAATACACACATATTTACAAGAAACTAAGGCTTTGTTTGCCAAACTGGCATGTTTTTTTATGAGAATGAAAGCCTGTATGAATGTTCCGCTCGTATTTATGCTTTGTCTCTAAATTTAGGATGTAGTTAAAATTTTTATATTTATAACGGAATGTGATTTAAATAATTATTAGAACTTAAGGGTACCTAATTCACAATGCCGCTTTACCTAATTCCTATTTTTACAGAATACGTTGTTCAACAGAGTGGCTCGAGAGAGGAGCTCGTGGTCTAGTAGTAACCGACAATGTTAATAAAAAAAAAAAAAAAATCATTTATTTCAGGTTTCCAACCCATAAATTGAACATACAATAATTAAATAAACATTATCATTAAATCAATATACATACACATAGTCAAAGTGGTCATTATATAATGTCAAATTTTGAATGTGGTACTTTTAGGTATTACATTTTAACAGTCAGTAATTAGTCTATAAGTAGGTACATAGTCAAATAAAACAGGCAATATAAAATTTAAATTTTCTCGCATTACATACATAGTCCAAATTGTTCAAATTAAGAGTATAAATTAATAGATTCCGAATTCAAAATAGTCAAGTAAATATTTATATTTCTAAATTAATTCAATATAACCTCTTCGGCATCGGAACAGAAATATGCCTCTCGCAACAATGTCGGAGGTACGGACAGTCTAGCCTCCTTGATATCATTTGTAGGACGCTGTTCGAGCTGTCCCGCACCCTGCGGACCAACGAGGCTGCCCGCGAGCGCACAGTCGCATGAAAGCATGCGGTATGTGCGTCCGCGAACATTCCCGAGGCACTACAGAATCGAGGCAGCCCCAACAACATCCTAAACGCGTTGTTATACAGGACGCGGAGGTCACTGTATTTTTTTTTATTATAATCCGCCCACAGGCTGCACGTGTAAAGGGATGTACAATATGCTCGGAAGAGTGTAATTTTGATTTCAGCTGAACAACGTGCAAACCTGCGAGCTATCATATTAGCTCTCACCGACAATGCTCTCCGCTCACGCTCTATGTCTTCATTATCCCTAAGGTCGGCCGTGACCACATGCCCCAGATATTTGAACCTATTTACTCTAAGCAACGGGACCGAGTTAAGCAAGACTTTAGGTATATCCTGGGGGCAGTCACCACCAGCCTCAAAGACCATCCACTGGCTCTTTTTTACATTGTATAGTAATCCGTGGTCACAGGCATACCTCTCGCAAGTACGTATCAGCTGTCTCAGACCACAGACCGACGCACTGAGGAGCACCATGTCGTCCGCGTAACTTAAATTATTAACACAAACACCATCAATATGGCAGCCGACATGTTGCTCGGTCAGTGCCCCAATCAGACCATTCACATATAAATTAAATAGGGTCGGAGAGGACAGTCCTCCCTGCCTAACACCGCATTCAAGCTGATAGGAGTCCGACACTGCCCCCGCCCACCTAACACTGTTACGTTGATGTGAATACCAGTATTGGAACATGCAGACCAGTTCCTGTGGCAAATTAGTACCCGACAGCTTCTCCCACAGAAGGTCATATGAGACCAGATCGAAGGCCCTTGATAGGTCGAGGAAGCAAGCGTAAACAGGAGTCTTTCGATTTGTATAGTACTTGACAGTATGCTTGAGGCACAGTATCGCACTTTCAGTGGACAGACGAGGGCGAAAACCGAACTGATTATCGTGTATAGTAACGTATCTATTTAACTGGGCCTCAAGTAGACCGTCAAGCACTTTTGCAATGACAGTGGCTAGTGATATAGGTCGGTAGTTATTCTTATCTGAAAGGTTTCCAGTTTTATTTTTAACTACTGGTACCACCACCGTTTTCATCAGGTCTTCCGGCAGGTATGAGTGACTCACACACAATGAGTAGAACATAGCAAGAAGTCTAGATATATGTGGTCCAGCATGCAGAAGGTGCTCAATACTGAGTCCATCATGTCCCGGCGACTTACCTCGCGATATAGCTCGAATGGCATTACTCACATCTTTTGCACGAAAGGTGGTAATTGATTGCTTTTTACTATCAACCTTGAGCACCGTCCGAGCCGGACCCAGCGGAGATGTTATAGAAAAATGCCTTTTAAACGCATTTGCTATGTCATTAGGATCGCTCACACCATCGACGCTCACGGGAAGACCAGCAACACCACCCAGTTTGTTCGTACTTTTCCAGAAACCTCGGAAATCACCCCCAGAGTGAGCATCAGCCAGCGCGTCCATTCGTATTTGCTCCTGATGGTTTTGACACCATTTCAGCTTTGATTTGAACACTCTGCGAGTATCACACATTGCATTATACATAGGCCCCGATTTCGGCCTACCACACAACGACCATTCTGTGAAACTTAATCTGGCCAACTTGTGAGCGTCGCTGACATGCTTATTCCATCCCATTATGTGCTTACCCCTCCCCCGCTCACGTCCGCCCCTCCGATCGGCCATCGCTGCCCCACGGAGAGCGGACACAATGTCAGAATACAACCTGTCCAAAATACGCCTGTGATCACGGATTTCACAGTAACCATCGGCACACTCAACACATTCCGTCGGAAAGTCAATTAATCTAAGCCTAGTATGACACTCCTTCGCATATAAATCCGCTTGTTTGCCACTTCTCTCACCCCATTCTACATTTATGTTAGAATTTACAGTTTTAGAGGCGTATATTGGTGTGAGAGCATTAAGGTTACATTTTATAACAAGTGGATAGTGATCTGACCAACGGGCGTCATAACTAACACTAGCGTCCAACACCAACCTCCTCGCCGACCGAGTTACCACACAGTGATCTAACCAACTACAGGTCCCATGTACGTCACTGACAAAAGTAAAAGTATCCGAGTCAATTCCCAGGATATCGATATCCACTACAGACCATTGTTGTTCATGACATAGGCCAGAAAGTTCCCTGTAAAATAACTCACCGGGCGCAGAGTTGAGGTCTCCTAGAATAAACACAGAGTCTATCCCATATTCGTCAATAATAGCTTGCACACAACCCAAACAGTCTATAAAATCAGGCAAATTTACCGCACAGTCAGTTGGCATGTACACATTTATCACTATGACTGGGCTATCACACGTCATTATTTTGATAGCACAAATACGGTTATTATTACACTGAATCACTGACACATTTGTAAACGCTTGATGTCTCCACAAAAGAGCCACTCCTCCCCAAGGTCGACCCCGAACTAGACCCGCGCTGGTATCCATTGCTGACACAGCCGTGTATCCGAATCCACTGTCCAACGTCCCAACAAACGGTATATCATGCGACATCAACCAAGTCTCTTGAAGGCAAATAATGTCACATGTACGACACAGCTGTCTTACATCGTCAACGGACCGCTTGATACTTTTACAGTTTAAGGTAGCAAATCTATAAAAATCTTTATTCATGTTTGGATGTGGATTGGCCGGTGGCATTATTGTAGCTATTCGTTCGATGTCTAAAACTGACAAATCTTCTGAAAATTATTCCTTCAGGCCACAGTGATTCATCCATAAACATAGGGAGTCCTACCTCGTTTATTAAAAATTTAAAAGCCTTATGATTCCTTTCTTTTTTCATATTAATCACTTCCAGTACAACCGTCTCACTTGTTTTCTTGCATATGTAATTTACAATGTCCTCCTCAGTGGTATCACGGTGCACATTAGTAAGAAATATTGGTATCTTTCTGTCCGCGGCTTTAAACTTACATTCTGTATCTCTGGCTATACCCGCTTTACCCGTAAAACGATATGCTGATAGGCTTTTTACTATGACGTGACACCGTCTGCCATCCTTCTGTGCTTACTTCTTTGGCCTGTTTCTGCCTGGTTCAGGCCGGTCTTAGGATGGGTGACCATTGCTTAAGACACTGAGACCTCAGTATCTCGGAGAACACGTTAAGCCGTTCGGTCCCGTTGTCATACGAACATCTATGGCAGTATAAGTTAGGGGTAGTTGGAGCTCTAAATCGAAAATCCGTCAGAACTTCGATATCTAGGTACTTTGTGGAGGTCAGATGGCAGTCGCTTCACGGAAAATATCGAAGTTTAGCCAAATCGCAGTTAGACTGGAAAGCCGACCGCAGTTAGTTGGGAAAAAGCTCGGTGAATTAATGAATGACGTTATCGAATAGAGTTTCTTGCGTATGAAAATGTAAATGAAAAATATTTCTTTTATTTTATATTGGCTAACTTTTCCCCAAATTTATGCTATTTTTGAAAAATCTAACTCTAATATGAAAAAATGTAGTGCGTGTAGGGATTCTGCGGATCGATGGCAGACTAGCTCTATTTGTTCGGTCGAGTTTTTCTAAATTGTCGTGATACTACGGCGATATTTACAACTTTTTAATGTTTTGGAAATAGTCAAAGATCTGTACAACCATGTTAATAGATATACCTACCGAATAATAAAAGGTCTTGGTTTTGGGTGCCTATATCATAATAAGTCTCATTACGTATTCGGTAAGCCTCTCATTTGTCTCACAGTTTCTTCTGAATTTCTGACAAAACCTTTAATATTTTTGGATAGTTAGGTAATTATCTAGGTATATTTAGGGGATGGAGCAATATTTGTAACAGAAATAGATACGATAACTACCTACCTTCTTTTAATCCCAATGGGTACTTAGGTACTTGAATTGAACATTTACCTATACGTACGAGCATTCTAGAAACACTTCTGTTCTGTTTACCTACCTAATGTCCTTATGAGTTTTTGAAATGATGACATATATATATATATAGGTACCTAGTTTAGGTATGTAAGTACTATTCCCTAATCTGTGGTTTAGGTTCCTAAGCACTGAATAAATAAATGTATTCGAAAGTTCATAAGCAACCACAAATATACCAATTAAGTACACACTTACACAAGTACCGAATGCCTTTTTGGAAAGAATAGTTTAATTACATTATTTGCGTGGATTTAGTAAGTAAGTACTTGATTTGTAGATCTCTTTTTTGTACTTAGCTTTCTTTCGATTCTAAGTTTACTACACACTCGAATATGTATAAGACTAGATATAACACACTAGATATAAGTATAAGTAGGTAGGTTCGGTTCTTAGGTAGGTCCATGAGGTAGGTTGCCCTTGCACACACCAAGGTACCTGGACGATAAGACATTCTGTGTAAAGAAAAGTTAAAACAGCTGAAGCAACTTTTCTAGAGTTTGTAGTTTCTTCATAACCTACGAAGTTAAGTATACATTCAAAGACAGTGTACAGATTTCTACTAATATTCTATTAGACTCATAACAAATATGATATGAGTCTAAAAGAATTCTTGTCTTAACTTACCTTTGAGGTAAATTAAGTTGTATATGTAATTTAGTAAATATTGTGTAGTAGAAAGTAGGTATGTTTTGTTACAGCATTTCTCATAAGGTAGTTAGTTAACTGTAATAATAGAACGCGATAATCCAGACAAAGCGACAGTGAATCTTGTTTTCGCAACGTTCATTGTCTGTGTCTATTTGGCGCGAACAAGGCCAAAAAACGGTAAAATAAAAATCTGCCAACTGACATCGATTCTATCGCGCGAGTTTAAAAAACGAACAATGCGTCGACAACGCCACGCGTCCCGGTACCCTCGCAAACACTCACAAACACATTACTACCACAGAGTTCTATTACAAAAAATGACTTATAAACAACCTTATTTCTCAGACATAGAGTTTAAATTCAGCTCCTCTATACAGTAATGTATAGATAGAACTCTGTCAAACTAGTTTAACAGAAATGAAGCAAGCTTGGAATCCGTCCGCGAGCGTGCGACGTTGCCGTTCTTATCAAGCAACAACGTTGCGTCTCTCTATGTATACGCGTTCTCTGGCAACCACTGGCGCCGAATATTTATTGTATACTAACAGAATACTGGAGACTGCTTAGGGAGACAGAGTTCTATGTAACACATGGAGCTTATGCTCTGCTCTATGCTTTACAAATTAGAGTTGAGTTTAGACATGAACATGCATTTAGAACAGTCTGTTATTAGACGATTTTTCTATGTGACCGTCCAGGTGGCTATGTATAGGTTTAGTTTAGTTCGATACGTGGAATCGCGGCGGCATAAACTTGGATCGTAGCATAATTAATAATTAATTTTGCAATGAAGATTTTAGGAAGGCAAACATATATTTAGTGCTAAGACTCTAGCTCTCCTAATACAAGCATTGTTGTAATTGGTCGTATCTATTGCAACCATTTACCTACTGTGCACGTTTTTGAATGGATTACTTAAGTACTTACTTAGTTTTTTAGTTCTCAAATTCCAAAACTCATATAATACCTACCTAGCTACTTACCGAAATAAAAATAATCCTAATATCCAATACCTACCTATGTTTCTCCAGGGAACGATCTAAAATGCGTTTTAAACCAACAATCTCACTATCATTGACAAACACCATTCAAACATCCAATATTTCAGCAAACAAGTCAAACACGTACCTAGATATTAGACAAACACTTCAAAAAATGCCTTTTAGACTTTCAAATTAGTTGACAAACACGTCAAAATTTGTCAAAACATTTGTTAGTTTACAGAGCACTTAACATATGCTCTAATTTTCATCCAACAACAAACATCCAATCGAATATCTTTTTAAAATATAAAACACTGTAAGTATACTTACCTGTATCTTACCTACATAACATAGGCACTTAGGTACTCTAATAGCTGAATGTAAATCTTGTTTGGGTTCACAAAGTTCTCTACACTAAAATATAGAGTTCCTTAATAGTTCAAATAAAACCGAAACCGAAACCAAAATAAATAAAATAAGAATGCATTTATTCTCGACTAAGTACTTACACAGAAATAAATCCAAAAAATATTAGCTACTTCTGTCAAACTGCAGAGTTTGTTGTATATAAGTATCGCCATCCAACATGGCAACACAGCCAGCATTCTAGGAACCTTCCCAGTCGACAATGACGCGAAGGATTTTTTAAACGATATTTTGTATTGTAAATATTTTTAGTATATAATTATGTATATTGTAATTCTTATTGTAAATAAAGTTATTATCATTACAATTACAATGTATTATCGCAGGTATGTAATTATGTAAGTACACATCATAGCAGATACTGGAGTCCAACTCAGCAACATTACTCACATAAGCTGTGTCTAATATTGCTGAGCAGGAACTCAGTCACATTAGATTTAAACAGTCGCTTTGTTACGCTATTTTCTACATTCATCGGGATAATAAGTATAGCCTAACATCATTACACATTTTCATCAGGCACAGAATACACTCTTAATGTAAAGAACTTATTGAATACATACAACTTTGCAATTATTGCTCATCAAATATCATTCAAGAAAAACATAGAACGGCAGCTTTCAAAGAAATAAATTTTACCTGTTTTAGCATAATTTGTCATTGCTGCTCTGCTCCTATCGGTCGTAGCGTTATGATATAATAACCTTCCCCGATAAATGGACACAATACAAAATAAAGTTTTCAATTCCAACGTGTGGTTTTTGAGATTCGCGTTCAACATTTTAACCATATTTTTTTATAATTTTTATAAATATAGATTGACGGACGCCTGTGGTTTCACCCGCTTGACAAATTATATACCTACCTACACAAAAACTTCCTCAAGAACCACTCTATCCATTGCTGAAAACCGCATCAAAATCCGTTGTGTAATTTTAAAGATATAAGCATACATAAGATAGGGAATAGAACCGACTTTGTTTTATACTGTGTGATGATATAAAGATTCTTTTTTTCCTAAGTGCTACTTAAAACCTAACTTCACCATGTAACCAGAAATATAGCCGCTCTACCTATAAACTCTAGAAATTAATAAGATTAATAATAACAGAATACAATTGATAATCATTGATAACCCCATAACAAACTAGGTATATACCTTTATATTTACGCACTGCATGGAACAGAAGAAAATGGATATTCCCCGTTTTTCCATAGCTGCTTTGCTCCTAATAGTCGTAGCATGATATTATATAGCCTATAGTCACTACACAACACTACACAAAAAGATTTTTTTAAGTTGAATCAGTAGTAGACGAGATTAGCGCGTTCAACCAAACAAACCCGTCAGGTTCTTCTTTCTGTGGGAAGTGGGAACAGCTTCTACTCCGAAGCTTGGGAGGTTTTAGAGGACTAAACTATCTCATGATAGATATATTGTCTCCATACCTACTTAGTCCATACCATGTCCATACTACAGATATAAGAAAACTATATACTAGTACCAACCATCTCATACCATATCAACCATATTATCATAGTCTATACATACATACATACATATGGTCACGCCTCTTTCCCATTGGGGTAGGCAGAGACTATGGAATTCCACTTGCTACGGTCCTGGCATACTTCTTTCGCTTCTTCCACTTTCATAACTATCTTCATGCACGCTCTCCGGTTCTGGGTGCTCTTGACCTGGCCTTTGTTCAAAACATTTTGTCAATCAAATCATAGTCTATGCCAACTTTAATCCCGGGCGAAGACGATTTATACTCGTAACATATTTTATAGTGTATCTGTCACTCTATCACAAGACTAGTCCGAGACGCCCAGGACTTTAATTTGCTAAAATTTTGTTGCCTTTCATCAACATACTTGTATCATCGCAAGGCAACGGGTTTCAATTTTTTTTTCAAAATTACAATATTGCTGTTAGTTTTTATTAAATTCATTCAGCCATTTTGGACAAAACCCATTATATATGTGCCTGGTGACGGCAATAGGCTTGCCCCCTATTACGTGGGACTAAAAATAGTGACAAATTGTGGGTGCGTAATGCGCCTCTGCCTACCCCTTCGGAGATATAGGCATGATATGTGTGTGTGTCTTTCAACACGAGAGGATAAACAAAAACTACAGTGAGAGTGGGAGAGTACCTATTATACCTGTTAAGCCTTTGGACAAACCTATAGAAATATGAACATGATTATGTATCGACATAGGTATTTACTAGATTTAGGTCACTAGTTAATTTTTAACCTAAAGGAAAAATAATTCGTTTCCATTTAATATCCATTTAGTAAGCAGAGCTTGTGATATGATTTAACTCATATCACAAGCTCTAGTTTGAGACTAGATGACGTTGTGTGAATTGTCCTAATTTATTAAATGGAATTTTCGTTCTTTTCCATTACCTAGCTATTTAATCATTATTTTGGTGAAATTACTTGAAATGATGGACAATTCTACAATCTTGACGGATAGTAAATGTAGCAGTTTATTGAAGAAAAACACTTGTGCTTGTCTACTATACCTACCCGTAGTCTAAAAACCGTCCAAGTGAATGTCGGACTCGTCACTCGCGCAACCAAAACTATGTAAGTACTTACTTACTATGTGCTATTCTGTGCCAAAACGGCAAAAAATCACATTTATTGTTTAGGAACCTCCTTAAATTGTTGAGCGAAGTTCTATCTTAGACGACAAGTGTAAATCGTTTGTATGCCAACTCCTCCGAAACGGCTCGACGGATTTTGACCAAATTTGGCATGCTGGACGACATCATACCCGGGAATGCATATCTCTGAAATCATGAAAATTGAGCATTTATAAAAAATTAAGAAAATTTGCTCCGCTCTACATTTGCAATTAGTAGCATGCATTGCATACCTAGTTATTATAGGCATTCTGTTTTTTTATTTGTCTTTATTTGTTGTTATAGAGGCAACAGAAATACATCATCTGTGAAAATTTCAACTTTCTGACTATCACGGTTAACACGGTCGGACGGACGGACATCGAAGTCTCAGTAATGGATTCCCTTTTACCCTTTGGAACTTACGGAACCATAATAACTAGTGGACACGTAGGTATAGAAATGTTTATCTTCAATATGTGTAGTAAGTTCCACCAAGTGCCATTATTCGATAGTAATCTTTAAAAATGTAGCAGTTTTACAATTAATTGTTACCCGAGATTATGAGAGAGAGATATCTACATTTATTAAGCAATATATACCTATCTACTTAGGTATCTAATGTTTTGTTTGTGTGTATAATCCCATTCATTAACTAAAATATAAAAAATAATCGCTGAATGTGTTGCTAAGGGATTATTCCACCTGGGTGATATCACCTAGGTGAACAAATTGAAATTGATTAGTCCACTTTGATCACCTCGGAAATAAATCACCTGGGTGATATTACCGAGGTGAACAAAGTTAGTAGTGTAGTAGTAAAGTAGTGAACAAATTTTAGTACCCTATTTATTAATATGATATATCTTATTAAAGACAGTAAAAAATATTTTTTTTTTAAATTCGTGCAAAAATATTGGGTTTTTTACGGTACCGATTATTATTTATTAGACACACACAAAATAAAAAATTGGAGTTATATCATAATAGGCGTCTTGGGTCAGGTGATTTATTTCCGAGGTGATCAAAGTAGACTAATCAATTCCACTTTGTTCACCTTGGTGATATCACCCAGGTGAACATAGTGGAATAATCCGTTGCTAAGCGTAAATCTCGAGAGCAGCTGAACCAATTTCGCTAATTCTTTTTTTGTTGTAAGTATTCGTTATTATCAGAAGAAGGTTCGTTGGGAACTACTACTATGCGGTACGAAGTTCGTCACAACAGTTAGTTGTAAATAAAACCGCTTAATTAAAGAAGCAGACGTGAAAATGCCAATGAACAATCCAGTGCGGTTAGCCCTGACCGCGCCCGCGCCCGGGGAAACCTTCCTATTTCATGTAAACAATCATCATAGGAAGGATTTCCCGGTTTTTGTAGGGATTTAAATGTCAAATTATTTAAATGTTAATCAAATAATGTAATCAAATATTTAAATGTTAATGTTGTTGATTTAAATGTTAATCACTACAAATGACGTTCCTATAGGTAGGTAATTATACCTACTTAATGAAATCCGGTCGGAAATATGCATAAAGATTTACCTATTTAATGTTATGGGATAAAAAAAAATCCCTTCAGAAATTGACACAACAATCGACTTCAAATTACCGAAATGGGACCAAATAAATGTCGGAATGGGACCAAATTGAAAAGGGACCACTTGGGAATTAAAAAAAAGTCTAAATCGGTTTACTCAGTCCAGAGATATGACTGATATGAGGTAAAAAAAAACATGAAATAAAATTGAAAACCCCCTCCTTTTTTGTAAGGAAGTCATTAAAATATTTAAAAAAATATTCGCTACCATGAATCGTAAAATTATCCCTAAAAAAACAAATATGTAATGAGAGCCATTGCAAGTTTAATTTTGCGCCGTTATCGAAATTGAAATCTATATATAGGGTACCAAGTTCTGTGAGGAAATTCCTAAAATTTTAGTCACTACTAGTAATAACTTTTAGTTAGTTACAAGAACATAGGTACCTATAACAGTCTTAAATAACTTAAATTCTTGTTTCAGTGCTATCACACAATAATTTCTACATTAAACCCTGTAAATAAATAAAATACATACGTAGCCTTCGTAGTATAATATAATTTTAACAGAAAATTATTTGTAATGCACTTGGGATGTACTTAATTCAAGATCAAATTTGACTTTTTAACTTTTATAAATGCGATTGAAATCTTAAAATAGCGCTTCTTTAAATCACTAACAATGTAGATATGTACCGACCATTTCCATACTTTTTCTTTTAACTCCGCGGTTCAAGGGTTCGATGACAATCCCGCGTCGTTGGGGTAGGATTTTTTACCGCGTCAGTGAGTGAATCTGGTTGCGTGCTGTGAGGCAAGGGCCCCGGAGCACGTAACCCTTTCAGCCTGCTTCTGTAAGGCCTGCGGGTGACTATCCCGCCGCTCAGACCCTGATCATGGAGGTCGATGATCTTGGGCGTAGGTTCGGAACTCGGGGGGTCTCCCTCTCCCTCTCGGCCGCCTTCTTCGCGAGCATGACTTGCTCGCAGAAGGACACGGCCGAACCATATCCATACTATAATAACTATTGATAACTTAATATCCACCTACATACTTTAGCTACCCACTCCTCATTGAGTATTACTAGTGGACGCCCTCGAATTCGTCTGCGCAAGATTAGTTCTTCTAGTAGCCTATTATGCTTTGACTTCTGAGATAGGTACCTATAGCATCGGTCCTAACTGATTGTTCGGACTACATAATGGTTACGTTCTATCGTCCTTGTACCTACAGCGCCCGGTAACGGCAACAGGTATGCCTTCTACCTACTACATGGGACCAACAAAACTATTGACAAACGTGGGTTTGCAGTACACCTCTGCCTACCCCATCGGAAATATAGGTGTTGTATGTATGTCACTATGTACATATTTCCTTTGTCTGGTTCATCATCATCATCATCAGCCCACATCAGTCCACTGCTGGACATAGGCCTCTCCAATGACACGCCACACCTTCCGATCTTGGGCCAATTTCATCCACCCTACGCCCGCTATACGACTAATGTCGTCGCTCCACCGAGGCTCGGCGCGTCCCACGCTACGTTGGCCGATTCACGGTCTCCACTCCAGAACCTGCTTGGTCCAGCGGTTGTCGGATCTGCGACAGATATGACCGGTCCATTGCCACTTTAGCTTGCATATGCGCTGGGCTATGTCGGTGACACCAGTTCTCTGACGGATTACCTCGTTGCGAATGCAATCCCTCAGAGACACTCCAAGCATAGCCCTTTCCATGGCTCGCTGTGCGATATGCAGCTTGTGGACCAGTTTCACTGTTAGTGTCCACGTCTGGGCCTCGTAGGTCATGACCGGCAGGACGCATTGCTCGAAGACTTTTGTTTTGAGGCTCTGCGGGATACGTGATGTGAAGACTCGTCGTAGTTTACCGAATGCTGCACAGCCCAGCCGTATTCTCCTATCGATCTCACTCTCAAAACTGTTCTTACCTAATTCGAGCAACTGCCCAGGTATATATAGGTACATAGTTTTCAACAATGTCGAGAGTGATATCGTCTATCGCAACTGATCCCGGAGCAACGTGCTCATTGCACATGACCTTGGTTTTATCCAAGTTCATCCGAAGACCTATGCGCCGAGAGGAATCCGCTAGGCCATTCAACATCCGCTGCAAATCTTCTAGCGATTCTGCCATTAGGACGATATCGTCAGCGAATCGGTGAAATGTAGGTACTTGCCATTGACATCAACTCCTCGGCCAGTCCAGCGTTTTGAACATATCCTCTAGTGCGTTTGAGAACAGTTATGGAGAAATTACGTCTCCCTGTCTAACACCTCGTTGCAGAGGGATATGTTCTGTCTGCTGGTTCTGCATCTGGACTGTCATACTTAGTTACGGCATCGTACAGACTTTTCATCACCTCAATATATCGCCGATCAACCTGGCATCGCTGTAGTGACTCCAGAACAGCCCAGGTCTCGACGAAGTCGAACGCCTTCTCATAATCCACAAAGGCCAAGCAGAGGGGCAGATTGTAGGTACTCTTTTGTTTTCTGTACAACCTGCCTTGCCTGCCTTGTCTGGTTATAATTCGAAATTCATCAAAATTAGTTCTGCGGTTTTTAGCGCGAAGGTAGCGAAAGAAGAGTGGCCATCGTTGTAACTTTTAAAATATTTGTTCCTAGTGTGATAAAAGTAGGTATATAGGTACTTATTTGAATTAGGTACTTACTACAAAATGGAGGTATTCCTCAAAGGAGTTTTGTTATATTTATGTAATAGGTAACCAAATTTCAAAATTTGATGTCCGTCATAGAGTGGCTCGCTTCTTCCGACTTTTGATATACTTAGATAGATATTTATTATCATATTTGGCCAATTTACAGGATATCTTCAAAAATTATAGCTTATGTGTAATTCTGAAATATTAACTACATTTATTGCCGAGTTTCATTAAAATCCGTTGTTAGTTTTTTGTTCATCGGAGTAACAAAAGATCCAAACATCCATGCAACTAAATTTTTCAAGCATTTTACTTAGGTAGGTAGGTACCTACTAAACTATTTATAAAGCAAAATATAACCATTTATTTAACACTTTCCATTATACTTAACACTTTCAATCTTAAATTACCTAACCTCCTAGTCTACCTATACCTAGTGTTGTATTTACGACCTAGACATTACAATAATTTTACTACTAAATAAACGTTAAAATACGAAACTACCATAAAGTTATTTCAATACATTATTCTTCAACGCAATGTGCTTGGCTGTATACAAATTATTTGAAATTCGAACGCGTGGTCCAAAGCGGCAACGCGGTGTATTATCCAAGTTAGTGCCGCCGTCGCGGTAGAAAGCGGCGCGTTTCTAATCTCGACTGCGCCAGTCATTGACTCCTACCGCACGCGACACTCCACGAACATAACGCTGTTATAGGTAGGTACCTATCTATATGGCATTAGCCAGGGCTTTATTGTCCGTCAGCCACAATGATTTTGTACGATAGTAGGTAATTGATGATTTTGAAAGATTTCCTGTTAAAATTATGACCTAGTTGAAATAAAATCTGTGATATCTAAGTACCTAGGTATTTATCTTCTTTCGCTTCGCCCGTGATATATTTCATAACAAAACTTTCCTCGAGAACCACTCTATCTATTAGTGAAAGCAGTATGAAAATCAGTGCATCGGTTTTTTATCGCGAACAGACAGACGCTGCGAAGGTCTTAGTTTTACTAGGTAAAGCTACGCTGCTGTAATCCGAACGATGCAATGTGTAGGTAATAAACATTTATGACACGATATTATTTAAACCATTTTTTTTACGTAGAATTTTATTTACAAGGAACAGGAAAATAAAATTAAGAAAAACTTAAACAAACTACAAAATATACTATCTAAGACTAAAAACTAAAATAAATATGCAAAGCAGGGAGCCTTAGGCAGAGTGCCCATGAGAGTCTTTGCGCGAGAAAGCTGTCTGCGCGAGGATCACCAGTCTCTTCCCTCAGACGCTTGCTGAGTTCCGTGAAGAGCTGATGCACACCGTGGCCCCATGGACCTAGTGTCTCGACACCAAATGCGACGAACTCATATTGAGTGCCGAGACTACTATATCTGCTTGCCTTTATTTGTTCCCGCTTATCGGCCGCCGCGCCGGCTCGTTTACTGGTAGCCCGGAGGTAGGACGCCGCTAGAGTATCGGCACAGGTGGCGTCCCATACAAGAGCGCGCCCCATCCTCCAGGGTACAAGAGACATCCCGTCGGGCCGCTTGCCATCGTCACGCATGATTCGGGGCTCCAGGGTTGCGGGAACGCTAGCAGTGGCAAGAGCCCGTCGCAGTACCTACCTATGTCATTGAGCGCAGCGTGGCGGGAAAGGCGACCGGCACTGTAAACCATATAGATATTAAACTTCTGTTAAAACTTCTTTAAGAAACACTTTATTTTGTTGAAAACCGAATTAAAATATTATACTTAGGGTACAGGGTTTTCATCCTGAACCATTAAACAACAACAGAAAGTGACTTCATTGTACAACTATGAACTGAACAGTGCTTCCTGTTCCGAGTATTTTCAGTAAAGGTAAACTTAGCAAGCACAACAAGAAGTTAGGTAGAATTTTAGGTCTATTACTGTTTTTCTTTGAGAGCTTTGGGTACTGCCGCGGAGTAATAATTCGAGGCCGTCCCACTGAGACGGCCTCGAACCTCACGGGATAGCCGCCACTGGACGCAAATCCATACATGTTGGTGGCACCACTGGCACCTACCGTCGCCTGCTAACAGGCGGGTCATTGGGTTTGGACAAATCAAGTGGACGCAAATGGATGTCAACAAAGTAAATACCAAAACGGTACAGAGTCTCATACAAAGGCTGAAATCAGTCACACAACTATACAAGCACACGAGGCATGTATTATTTTTAGTAAGTTGTTGCTCTGTTCCGTCTATTAACTTTGTGGTCGTTGTGCGCACTGTCAAACTCACGGGAGGAGAGGGTTCACACCTCCCTTTTTGAGTTAAGATCGGCCAGCAACCGGAGACGACTATTTTGGCCGGCGCTGTTGCTGCATCGGCTGAAGACCGTAAACGACGTAAATATGCTAACCTAGCCGGTGATTACATATTTGAGCCGTTTAGGCTTGAGAAACTGGGGTCATGGGGTCCGAGCGCGCGCCGGCTTTATAGAAACATTGCTAAACGCTTAATCGATGCTTCTCAGGCCAGAAGGCTAGCTATTTTCTAGCCCAAATAATAAGTATCGCCATCCAACTTGGCAACACAGCCAGCATTCTGGGAACCTTGCCAGTCGGCACCATTTTGTAGTGTAAATATTTTTAGTAGGTAAGTACATAATAATGTATATTGTAATTTATAATTGTTTGGTTCCCCTATCATAATAACTATAACACATACTTAGGTACATAGGTAGTAATAATTAGCGTGGCGTTAGTTAGATATATAAATGTTCGTGCCAGGTGTCGGCGGTCGGGTGTCGGCGACAAAGCGGCACTATCGCTACTGATAACGCTATCAGCTGTTATCGCCTTCCGCTGCACGCAGCTGCCGACGATCGCGAGTACCCTTGATGCTTGATGCATACCTACCGAATATCTGACGAGATCATTTCACGTCACTACTCCTATTAGGACATCGATTTGCTTATCAGTATATAGGTATACCTAGGTACTTACAATTTGATGTTTAATCAACTCCACAAAAAGATTATCTATTATATTTTTTTTTATAGTTATACCTATTATAATTGGAGGATTTGGAAATTGAATAATTCCCTTAATACTAGGAGCACCTGATATAGCTTTCCCCAGGCCGGTTTCTGAATTGAGAATTTTAGATACAATCGTCGCGTCGAGTCGGATTCCGTCATTCTAATACTTGAATTTCTTAATGTAGATAGTAGAATTTTGTACTCGTAGATTGTAGAACGTCAAAAAGAAGGCTGACGGCTCTGTTTGGAAAAAGAATATAACATACCTATTTCATGACTCACATATTTTTCGGGTTTGCTAGAGGTAACCTACATATTGCATTAACTGTCGCGTCTCCTTGTGGAATTTGCATGGAGAGCTTTTCGAACTGTAACTGATATGTTCACAATATTTAGGCGATCGAAACTCTGTAAAACAATGTTAAAACACGTCGTCATTATCATCCGAAAGTTAATTGTAACCATGTAACCATAAACCGCTCCGCTGCCCGTGCCTGCAGCTCCCGCGAAACTACGAGGTTTTGTTAGCGTAGACAAGACCGCTCCACCGAAGCCACTACCTGAGAAGGTATCGGATGTGGCCAATGATGAGTTTGTGAAGGTGCAAAGTAGGAAGCGCCGATCACGAACCAAAGGGAACCGTTGCGGCACAGATGCAACGCAGTCCAGCACAGCGCTGCGTGCCGCAGTACCGAGTACACCCAGTGTATATATCCCGCCTACACTACACCACTAAGGCGGAGAACATCGTGGAGTACGTGCGCAAGAAGGGCAACTTCATGCCGAGACTACAGATGTTGGAGTCGAGCCGCAACGTCAGTTTCCTATCGTTCGTGGTGCGTGTGCCCAACAGTCGCCTGAGCCTCGTCATGCAGAAGAACTTCTGGCCACAGGGCGTGGTATTCCGTCGCTTCCGCGGATCTTTACCACCGGAACGCAAAAGGACCTAAGTGCGATAGTGAAGTGTTTACTAACACTAGTCTTAAGGTTCTATCACTAACACAACTTTATAATATCTATAATGTATTCTTAGTTTTAAGGTATTTATCTATAGGCCGTAGAATAAGTTTATACACTTTTCTATTTGTTGCCTGAAAAAAAAAAAACCCATGTATATACCTAATTATTAATTAACCATGTAACGTTACGTATAATTATTATAAACCTTCGTGTTCAAATAAGTTACTGCTTTAGTAGATAGGTACTGCACCGCCGGGCGCCACTGGAAATACGTTCTGCTTGTAACCAGAGACGCCCGGCAACGGACGTTAGAGTGGCCGCGGCCTTGGGCTGCAGAATTAAAAAAAAATAGGTACTGCGACAGGGAACCTCTGAAAACAGGGACCCAATCAATTGAAACAGGAAGGTATGTACCTTCCTATTCTAATTGACAATGGGTTTATCATACATAACAATTTTAATATAATATTCGTATTTATTTAATACTAGCTGATCTCCGCAGCTCCGCCCGCGTGATTTAGTTCCCGTGGGAGTTCCCGGGATTACCGGGATAAAAAGTAGCCTATGTTACTCAGGGTGAATGTAGCTTTCCAATGGTGAAATTATTTATGAAATCGGCACAGTAGTTTTTGAGTTTATTCATTACAAACATACAAAAATACAAATCTTTCCTCTTTATAATACGAGTAGTATAGAAGTATAGATTTGAATTGTAAAATACTGCATTATCGCGATTGTGAGGAACGGCCATGAGTTTTATTGCCATTGCATTAAAAACAATAATTTAATATGGAAAGAAGTAACATTTATAAGCGTCACATTTCATTTACATAACAATAAGTAGGTACGTGTTCAGTGTAACTGTGTAAATGAATAAATTGTGTTTCTTTTATCTTTGATAAGTATGATTACAGTTTTATAGGTAAGTACGTTTAAACAAGTTTGCTGCAGTTGCTACACACGTGTTATTGATATACAAACTTATTTTAAAAGGAGGTTATGTAGATTAGAATAATAGAGGAATAGAGGTTGTATATTGATTTTATTCTTGACTGAATTTCAAATTATGTAGACAGTTTTTTTATTCTTTCAGCACATTTTTGTAACTATCATTATTGCAGAGGTGCATTAGGTAGGTATAATTTTGTAAGTCCCACGTAAAAGGGACAAGCCGATAGATAACCTTTCATATTAAGTAATTTCCTGCGTAACGAGCTAGTTTGTACTGAGTTATGAATTTTGTAGTTATGAGTTGACTACGTCCGAGACACCCAGGACGAGTCAGAGACTTTAATCAACATTTCATCGCAAGGCAACGGGCTTAAATTTTTTTTTACCCATTTTAAGCCATTATATGTGTGCCTGGTGACGGCAATAGGCTTGCCCTCTATACGTGGGACTAAAAATACTGGCAAATTGTGGATGTGTATTGCACCTCTGCCGACCCCTGCGGGGATATAGGCGTGATATGTGTGAGTTGTCTACGTAAAGTACGAATTCGCTCTTGGCGAGGCGCGGTTTACATATCTGCCCTTTTTTAAAGTTGGAGATGGGTACTGTAACGTTGAATAACGTTGCGTATAAGTACTAGGGATCTTATCTACTGGAATTAAAAGCGTTCGGTGTCCCCGATACTGTTTGTATTTAACAATTATTACATATATTACACTTTTATAATTCTTTTATCGGAGCTGAGGTGCCCGCCACGGCCCTCGCTCGAATTCCATTTTCTTTCCCAGCAGTAGGGACGTTACTGGCACCGAAAAAAGAAATCGTCCGAGAAAATAACACAGGTCAGTCGGAGTCGATAATAATAATAAATTTAAAATCAGGTTCGACTCCTGCTTTACTGGATACTGGGGCGTCTATTTCTTTATTGTCAAAAGAATTGGCGATCAAAAACAATATCAACTTGCAACCGACTGACATTTCTTTGAAATCGGTGAGTGGAAATGTAATTCCAGTTTTTGGTAAAGCATTATGTAAAGAATTATCTTACAATGTGTTGAACACCACGTTATTGATCATTAGATCAATAACGTGGTGTTCAACACATTGTGCATAATTTTTTGTGGTTTCGGGGTTAAAACCAATTCGGTTATATTGGGTCATGACTTCTTAGTAAAGAATGGTGCGGTGCTGGATTTTATAAATAATAGATTAATTTTAAAAAAAATAGTATGCTTTGCTACAAACATACGGTCAGATTTTAATGATAACAAGACAAATAATATTGATTCTGTAGAAATTTAGATGTTCTAGATTTCTAGATTATCTTTATTTCATAGATATATGTAAAATAAATGAAAATAAGGCTTGTAATCTTCCGAGATCAATGGATTCAGAAGAATTTTTTTTTTTATAAATTACTAGTTGTCGCCCGCGACTTCGTCCGCGTGGTAATTTGGATTTTTCCCGTTCCCGTCGCGACGCGTCATATTTTGAACAATTTACACAATATCTTTATAAATTGTAGCCTATGTGTTATTCTGATGTATAAGCTATATTATTGTAAAGTTTCATTTAAATCCATTCAGTAGTTTTTACGTGAAAGAGTAACAAACATCCATCCATCCATACATACTTACATACTTACACACTCACAAACTTTCGCGTTTATAATATTAGTAGGTTTAGGTAAATTATTGGATGAGTACAAGCCGCAGTTCTCATTTAACAAAGATAGATTAGGGAAATGCAAGATTCAACCCATTAATATAAAAACGTGAAACGAGGTTCCAGTGCACGGACCTCCATATAGAGTCTCACTCAGGCAGAGTGAGATCATTCGGCAGCAAGTAAGTGAAATGCTGAATCTAGGTATCATTCGTCCATCCAGTAGTAGCTATGCATCGCCAGTGGTGTTAGTACAGAAACCGGATCAGTCGTACACATTTTATATGGACTACAGAAAGCTGAATAAAATTGTAATTAAATGACAATTATCCTATGCCGCGTATAGACGATGTTTTACATTATCTTAGAGGTGCGAAATTTTATGCGGAATTGGATCTTAATTCAGGGTTTTGGCAGTTGCCATTAAATGAAGCGCATAAATATAAAACTGCGTTTGTTATATGAATTTAATGTGCTTCCGTTTGGATTTAAGACTAGTAGTGCTGTTTTTCAAAGGGTAATGGATAAAATGCTTGCCAATATGAAATATAAATCGTAAAGGAGGACCACAGATCTGAAGGCATGTTTTCTACGTGCTGATTGAACGCTATCGCTGCCTCTTCGGAGTTGGTAAAAGTGAAACCTCTCATCAAATCTTTGATTTTGGGGAAAATACAGAAATCACAGGGTGCTAGGTCAGGGCTATGCGCAGGATGGGTGACGAGTTGTACTTTTTCGGAAGCTAAAAATAACTTTGTTTTAATGGCCGTGTGTGAAGAAGCGTTGTCATGATGTAGGAGAACGCGGCTTTTGGTTCGTCTTTCGCGAACTTTTTCTAACACCCTGGGTAAACAAATGGTAGAATACCACTCGGCATTAACACTCTTTTGATCTTCAAGTGGAATTGTACAGATGGGACCCGTAGCTAAGAAAAAAAATGAGATCATTTTTTTACCAACGTTTCTCGCCTGCCTCACTTTTGTTGGCTTGTTCTCATCTTCAAACACCCATTCACAAGATTGCTGGTTATTTTCGGGTTCATAACAATAAATCCACGTTTCGTCTCCTGTGAATTGGCACGTGCACGTGCACGGCACGTGGCAATGTGCATGACATTGGTCATAAACAGCATTAGAATGTCCGTGGTCGTACTTCAGTAGCATCTGTGAGCACCATTCCACGCGAGCCCGCTTCTGCTCCGCTGTCAGTTCATGAGGGATTCAACGACAACAAAGTTTCCGAACTTTCAATTCTTCGTGTAAAATTTTCTGGATTTGACTCATACCAATCCCCAATAGTCCTCGAATTGTCTCATAGGTAATCCACGGGTTTTCTTCAATTAACCGCTTAACAGTAGCCACATTATTTTCGTTGACGGCAGTTGAAGGCCGCCCTTCACGAAATTCGTCATGTAAAGAAACTCGACCTCTCTCAAATTCAGCAAACCATCGCCTCACGGTGCTCAAGCGAGGTGCTTCTCTCCCAAAAGCATTTTGAAGACGAGCGGCACAGTCTTGCGGAAAGAGAGAACTTTTAAAATCATAAAAATCATCGCTCTAAAATCTTTTCGACTTAATTCCATTTTCGTTGCATACGTAGAACTTTGATGTGTGATAAAAGCAATCGACAAATGATTTCCCGCCAATTGTTTTTTTTTATTACTAAGAAGGTTGCAACTTTGAAAATAAATATAACATTAGAAATTCAAATAGTTCTGATTAGCTAGAAGTGCAAAACTTTTAGTGTGCCCCATGTATAGACAACATATGTGTTTTTGGTAGGACATTTGAGAGATTTTTTAGAAAATCTACGAAAGGTATTAGATAGATGTAGACGGTTTAATGTTACATTGAATATTAAAAAATGCAAATTTGCATTTACTAAGTTGCCTATATTAGGGTATCAATTGTCGGAAGAAGGAATCTTACCGGACACAGATAAGTTGGCAAAAATTAGTACCGTTAATAAATCTATGAATGCAAAAGAAGTAAAATCAATTCTGGTTGATTCTCTTATTATCGAAAGTTTATAGATAATTTTGCGAAAATTACACAACCGTTGTGTATCTTGCTTAAAAATAATACAAAGTTTAAGTGGGAAAGACCACAACAAATAGCTTTTGAGGAAATAGTTGAAAAAATGTCTAACCCTCCACTACTCAGTCATTTTTCTGATGACACTAGGGTTAAGATACGGTTGTTTATAGATGCAAGTGATAAAGCTTTGGGGGCATGTTTAATGCAAGGAAATAAATATTTTTTGCCAGTAGCATTTGCATCGAGGAAATTGAATGATTGCTGAAAAGAAATACTCGGTTACGGAAAAGGAATGTCTTGGACTAGTCTATACTCTTAATTATTTTAAAGCATACTTATGGGGACTTAAGTTTCAAATTGTGACCGATCACAAAGCGTTATGTTGGTTAAGAGATAGGCGTGACATGAGTGGCAGGTTGGCCAGATGGGCTTTGTCAATCCAAACATATGATTTTGATATTGTATACTGCTCGGGTAAGCAGAATATCGTGGCAGATTTTTTAAGTCGTAACCCTTTAGTAAATGAAGAAGAGCAAATAAGCGCGGACGGGTTAGAAGTAGTTAGGATAGAGCATACGGATTTCGAAGATAGAAATAGATGAATTAATAAGAGCACAATCAACAGATGATTTTTGTTCATTGTTAAAGAATAAATTAATTAACGAAAACAAAGAGATATCGGGGAAACCGAACGCTTTTAATTCCAGTAGATAAGATCCCTAGTACTTATACGCAACGTTATTCAACGTTACAGTACCTAGCAACATTGGGCCAAGCCTATTGCCATTATGGGGTAAGTACTATGGAAAATCCATAACCACTCTGTAATTATAACCAAAGTTCCAATAGCCAGGACAGATGTAACATATCTATTATTCTACCACAACTTAAATAGAATCAGATACCTTTCAGTCAGATGGAATAAGCAAGATTTAGATTTATATTTAGAGAGCAAATTCCATTGGAACATTACTAATTATATGCAACACAGTCGAAGTAATCGAATTGTTCACATGAGGTATTACAAAGATTGCTTTACACAGCTCAACAAACAACCTGCGCGCATGCGCGTACCTAATCAATTTCACACCACCCGAGTGTGAACCGCGCAGTCACTTAGCACTTACCTATATAGCACTTGCCTATCAACAATAAAAGGTGATTTACTTAAATGGTTTAAGTACTTTTTTGATTGCGTGATTAGATTTGAAGGTATGTGACTTGTTTTCATGGCAGTAACATAAATTAGACGCCTAACATTAGGTCATAATGATGGTAAAGGCAATTCATTACTTTATAATAATACATAATAATAATAATAGTTTATTTATTTGGGACTTACATCCATAGGTGTGTTAGTAAGAATTTCCTTATAATCTAGCGTTAGTAATATACACAGTAGAAGATACAGAAAATAGGGAGATGGAGACAGACTCACGCCTTTATGGCATGGATCTGTATCCATCTCTTGAGCAGCGGCGAGTCCCACCTCGCCGCGAATACATTCAGGAGAACGTTGGCGCTGCCGTGGAGACGCACAAGTCCCACTGGCGCACTGTCCACATTGTGGGTCGAGAACATGCCCGACACGCTACACCGCCACGGCA
Organism: Nudaria mundana; assembly: GCA_963556515.1. Lineage (NCBI taxonomy): Eukaryota > Metazoa > Arthropoda > Insecta > Lepidoptera > Erebidae > Nudaria > Nudaria mundana. The sequence goes on along the minus strand of OY748292.1, from coordinate 17,137,341 downwards.
GCCCCAACATTGCCCTGAGACCATTGTTGTATTGGACGCGAAGGTCGCTATATGCCCACTGCGTGAAATACAACCACAGGCCAGGCCGCAGCTGTAAAAATATTGCTTTGAAGACTATAAAAAGATTTACGAGAATATAAGTACCTGTTACTATCTACTTCTGCCGGCCAAACACAGCCAGTGTTGACTTTATTTAGTCCAATAATATTATATTAAACAAAAATTTGGAACAGTTACTTAGTGTAAAAGAACACATTTTTTAGTATCGTAAGACGAAACCGGTCAGGTGTTAAGAATTCATTGGAATATTGTGTACAAGTGTGTTTGTTTCATAATCCAAATACTTGACAAATAAATAAGGATTTTAAACGATACCTGTGTTTGTGGTAATTAATCTAAATCAACGTATGTTCTATATAGAAATAACCATGTACCTTGGGATTGTATTTTATATTTGTTTGCCTAACTCCTCGCTTCCCATCTAAGTACTTATTCCTTCCGTGCATTGCGTAACAGTGCACGGAACGCAATATCTAAAATAATATAAAAAAATGCCAGGTTTTTATGTCTTATCTACATCTAAAAAACTAATTTTTCAATGTTAATGTTTATGAGATTAGCGCTTCAACCAAACAAACTCTTCTGCTTTAGAATATGGGTACCTATATACTTAACTTAGAAATAGAAGACTTATTTGTTTTAAACATCAAAACTGCCTTCAAACTCCTTAATTTTGAACTTCAAAGTAAAAACTCAAGACTTTTAAGTCTTAGCAAAGAAGATACAGGTCCCGCGCATACAAGGGGTCGTTTGTATTTTGTGTGCATTGTTCTCGATAATAGCCGAGTCACTGGCGCGAGTCACTGGCGCGAGCCACTCGCCACAACAGGAGTTAATGTAGCTACTAGCATTGTTTACTGTAGCTGTATTTTGCTGGTAATTACTCTGATTATGTACGTGTAGGTATACATTAAAATGGTAGGTAAGTAATTATAGATTGCTGGTCTGTGGTCTGGATATCCGTATTTACGGGAAACGACATTGGAAAACAGATTGATAATGGTAGAGGTACCTCCTCGTACAATGAATGTGAAATAAAATAATATACAATGAGCCACAATGTTTAGAATAAAACAAAGTCGCTTCCGCTGTCTGACCCTCTTTATGTTTGCTTAGATCTTTAAAACTACGTAACGGATTTTGATGTGATTTTCACCAATGGATAGAGTGGTTCTCGAGGAAGGTTTTGGTATAAAATTTGTCAAGTGGGTGAAGCCGCGGGCGTCCGCTAGCTAGGTATAAAGAGGAAAGATTTGTATTTTTTGTTCTCTCTTGAATTCGAAACATCAATTTCAAAAATTATTTGAGCATTTAAGTGCCACGTTATCACTGAGTTACATAGGCTATATTTATTTACTGAAGAAACCCGTGGCGCCGTGCCAGGATAAACTGCTAGTTACAAATATAAAGCCTATATAGATACCTACACAGGAACTTTACTCAATACAACAATTCTATTATCCAAAGCCTTTTGTAGGTCAAGTGTTCTACGAATGTGTTTATAAGTGAAGACTCGCCGTACCGTGTCTAATTGAGCCATTACAGATATCTGTAGTACCACACATCATGCTGCTTCCTGAGGCGTTAAGGTTCCGTCTGCTTTGATATTTTTTTCTCTACTCTTATACAGTTGTAGTAAGTTTTTCTACGTGCAGTCATGTTGCGTACTTTTCTAATTATTAATTTTGCTATTGGTTCTCACAAATGTCGTGAGTCCTTCTCGATCATAATAAGATTCAGACGGATTAAAAAGATATTTTTTCAAGCTGGTTAAAACACTAGAGTTGTAGGTAGCACAATCTTGGAAGTTTATCAATAATTTGTTGCTAATGGGCAGTACCAACATCTCCTGGACCACAATCTTCCACACCTGGATGTGGTACACCTGCTTATAAACGAACAAGGCTCTACCAAGTCCCCAGAAACAGCAATAGGCTCTACTTATTACGTAGAGATTAACTAATTGTCTGGCGAAATAAATATAAATAAATATTTTTGGACATTCTCACACGACGTCATCTAGCCCAAATTAAGCTAATATAAGCTTGTGTTATGGGATCTAGACGACTGATAAACATACTTATATATTTCTGAATACATACATATTATACATAGAAGACACCTAAACTCCGAAACAAATATTTGTGGATAACACAAATATTTGATTCGACCCGGAATCGAATCTGGGACCTCAGGGACGGCAGTCACATACTCATACCACTGCGCCACCGAGGCAGTTTCTTCCGAGGAAATGTGTGTTCTCTGCCTATTCCTTTAGGAATAGAGACGTAATTTGTGTCTGTGTGTATATTAATATTTCAAATATTGGATAGAATCATGCGTTACCTTGCGAAAGTCCATGACAAAGCAATGGTAAGTATGATGTTCAAAAAACCTTCCTCAGGAATCACTCAATCTATTTGAATATATTGCTGTAAATAACAAATCCGTGGCGTAGTTTAAAAGATCTAATCTAAGCATACCTACCTCCGTCCGTCCCGAGTCACGAGCCCGATTTTGGTGAAACTTAAAACCTCATCATTAGATTTTTGGAACACCAATAATCCTAGTTGGGTATCGAACCCGTTGATTTTGAAAAAAAAACACAGCCTTTATTATTACACCATACGTTAGTGTCGCTGCTAGGGATCAAATTCTGCGAAGTAATTATATACGCCAAAAAGGAAAATTTGGAATTTTAATAAAATTCATATTGAGTTGGGAAAAGGCTCGGTGAATGATGATCATGCTAAAGTGATTAATATGTCTTTAACGTTGTTTGTACAGTAAAAAGTGTGGACTTTTTACTGTGTGCGATGATTATAATCTAAGGTATAACACAGCTATCGCGTTATCTCGTGTCTCGGTTAATAACTTCACAAGTGTGTTGCTAATTAAACCCATTATGTACTTACATCATTTAATTAACTTTATGCTCTTTTTTTTCTTAGTAGTTAAGTTTTAACACCAGCTTAGTTATTGTAGTGTCAGTGAATTCTCCAGCTTGGTGGGTTGCAACTTTTTTAAACTGCCGCCTAACATATAACCGACACGTGTGGTTGGTGGGTGATTATGAATTGAATGTTAGGTATATAGGTATATTTCCTCTTCCCAACTCCTAATCTCTGTCTGGAACTATCTCCAACCTTAAACCTTGATGCGTGAACAAACAGACACGAAAAAAACCATGGTTACGAATTTAGAATTACTTAATTTACCGTCGTAGTTATTTTTTTAGTTGGTAACTACCAATACCTACTATTTTTAGGATTCCGTAATAAAAGTTTTGGAACCCTTAAAGTTTCGTCATGTCCATCCGTCCGTCCGTCCGTCCATCCATCCGTCTGTCCGTCCGTTCGTCCGTCCTTACGTCCGTCCGTCCGTTCTTACGTCCGTCCGTCCTCGGCTTTCCTCCCAAATAATAATAACAAAATAAAATCCCAAAGTAATTATTTGATTTAATTAAGTATCCGTTTGCGAGATAACTAGCTTGAAAGAGCAAATTTTTACGAAAACAGGGTGTCCGCCATCCCCTCTCCAAAATCTAAACGGCTGGTGTGAAGAATCTGAAAAAATTCACGATTGTAGTACATGTTATGACCTTTAAAGGAAAACTATAACGAATGGTATGACTCTGTTAGTTCAAGAGTTATAGAGGCTTTTATGGGTAACTACGGAACCCTATCTTATGCGTGGCTCGTTACGCATTTGGCCGGTTTTTAATAAGTACCTATCATAAAATACCAAAAATGTTTCAAGAAAAACTTGATCAGCAATGTTTCAAATAGCCCTGAAACGGTAATAGGCTAGCCGCCTTTTGCCGCCAAAGTCTTAGGCTAAATGTGGGCATAATACATGCCCCTGTCTACCCTTATGGAAATAAAGACAAGATTCTATAAGTACTAGTAAGGTGTCTTGCGCGGCGCTTCGCGCCGCACCACGCCATAGGTTTTGGCCTATAACTCTTGACCCCTTAGGGCTACGTCAAATTTTCGATTTTTTGGCTTGCCTCCAGATCGAGGGCTATCCATAGAGGGGTCAACCATCATTGGAGCATAAGTAGTTCTCAAGAGCTACGGGGGACATTCCCCATTTCTATATATAGATACTATGTCACTGAATACTGAATAGCGAATAGCCTATGTCTGTAAAACCCCGGTAGCCATCCCAATACAGAACAATCTTTGTACTTTATTTGTTCCGACGACTAACAGTAGCTAGGGTTGTCTCTCAGTACATTTTAATTTTACAATATCTTTTGTTTTGCTCACAACTTTTTCTTGAGCATTAAACTGGTGTAAAATTGAGGAAACAATGAAATGAAAGTGAACTTTAGTTCGTCGTAAATTTTAGGAACTGTTTAGTGGATTCAAATAAAACGCGCCGCCTAATTATTAAAGCGGAAACTTGTAGTAAAATTAAAACTGACATATTTATTTAAAGTAGTGATTGTTATGGCTTAATTAGAACGTTTCTTAAATTAAGTAGTTACTTACATTCTTTTTCATAATGTCTTTTGGGTGTTATGCACCCGAACATTAATTTCCAATTTCCATTTTCTGAAATCTTGACACTTATGTACAGTTAAGACTCAAAAGTGCATTTACATTATTACAATGCAATAATTTGACTGTACGCTGAGGCTTAGACTGTAGAGGTTTTATTTATCTGTACCTGGATCTGTGCCAGGACAGATTTTAAAAATACCACTAAATATAACCTCTACAGTGTGAGCATCAGCATATTACAGTCAAGTTATTGCATTAGCATAATGGGAATGCACATTTGAGCCTTGACTGTACCTACCTACTTCCTTTCTACTTATCGTATATTAACAACTATGTAAGGAACTACAGAACTGTGTCTGTTTTCAAGAAGAGAGTGAAGGAACACTATCTCGCTTCTTTATCTTAATTATTGTAGGTACATCTATGTATGTTTATATAACTTTTTATGTATGTATTTGTGTATTTATGTAGTTATAGTTTATGTAAGTTTATTAACCTGCACACAGCACATGTTTGCATCAGGATCTCCTCTCTTAGGCCCATTGGAAGAGATCTCTTTAGAGATAAGTGGCGCCTTTGTATACATGTTTAGTATGTATCCATTTACCGTTTTTATTTACTGTGTATGTTCAAGAATAAATAAATAAAAAATTATACATTTATTTACAATAAGAATTACAATATACAAAATAAACATAATTATAGACTAAAAATATTAAACTATAACTATTAATAAAAAATAAATTAAACTATCTCCACCCAAAAGGAATTATTTGTCCCCGACCGAGACGTTTTGGTTGGATGCTTTGTGGTCACGGTTTGACTGGTTAAGGCTCAGCGGCGGCGAATCTCCGTGACTTTGTAGAACGTATCTAAACATTTAGAAAGAAAGAAAGAAAATTTAAAGATTTTATTAAAGCTATTTATAATACCTACATATTTAAAGCGTTTATTTTTATGTTTTTGGGATATTTAGTAATATAAAAACCAAAAAATAAACCTTTTCATCGCAAACTCATAAGTGTAATCGTTTAGTTCGATTAAACCTCATCATCCACTAAGCCTTTTTCCAACGCAGCTGGGATCGGCTTTCCAGTCTAACTGCGATTAGGCTGAACTTCGATATTTTTCGTGGAGCAACTGCCATCTCACCTCCACAACCCATGAGCGATACAAAACTTCTGTAGCTAGACCGGTCGGATTTTTGATTTAGGGCTCCAACTACCCCTAACGGATGCCATACCTAGATGTTTGTATGACAACTGGGACCGACGGCTTAACATGCTCTCCGAGGCACGGGTTAAGTTGTTACTTATACCTATTACCTACGTTTTATGTTTTATGTAGCTATAAAAATTCTCAATAGCCCCAAAAATGTGTAAATATATCTACCGTAAGAAATCAAACAAAAGCATCAAAAGCCCACGAACACTGAAGTTGTCGTGCCAAACAACTATCAATCCAAACAGTATACTGCTTTGTCATGTTAAAGTCACGTTCAATCCGACTAATTTTATTGCGAATAAAATATTCATGAAACAGAAATTACCCATAGAATCGCGGAAGTATAGGTACGTTAATATCTTTCCAAGCGCGATCAATATGCGAGTCCAATGCATCTGGCGGCTAGCCACAGCACCACCTATGAATAAATTGCAATATCACTATTGTATTCCAATACATGAGTTTCACAGGTCGGAGAATAACAAAGAACTAACACGTAATATGTTTATGAAGGTCATAATCATAAACAACATATAAATCGGTGTGGTCTTGCAATCTTTCCCTGCATGGACCACCAGTAGATACCTATCTAACTACGGCTGGTTTGTGCGCATTGTAATAATAAAACATTGAATTAAATGGCTCTTAAAACAAAACCTTTGCTATTTTTACAGCATTGAATTGGTAATTAATTATAAATTGGAGATTGGGCTTTTGATTGGTATTATGATAATTATAGGATGAAGTAACTTAAAAATATCATAACTATTATGCAGTAGGTACCTAAGTATGAATGTATCGTGGACCTTTGATTAGGTTGACTATTCTTTTTAGTTCTACAGTCGAACTTAACTCGTAATCGTAACAAATTGACCGTCATGTCCATAGGACGGTAGTACTTTCACTTAGAAAATTGACTGATGATAGGAGAACTTTTATCTACAATTGGTGAAAATTTATCGTTTGAGGCGATTTTGACGAAAGAGAGAGAAAAAAATGAAAATCCCATTTACTGGCGGGTTTTCATTCCTTAAACCTTGGAAAAGTTATGTTAATTAGTTTCTGTTAAAATACACGTTCGTGCTAATTGAGCGCTACCCATTTGAGTGAAATCGGGCAAATAGTTTAGGCGTAGCTCTCCATACATACGTAGGTATACACGTACATACATACGTTTATTTTTGTATTTTCAAGCAATGAGTTTGCTTAAATTAGTCTTAAAATATTAAGAAAGAAATTATAAATAGATCACAAAAACTGATGTCATCGGCGGGACTCGAACCCTAGCCTTTCCCTAACAGGGGGACTGCTCTGATCAACTGAGCTACGATGACCACTACCGACAACATCGAATTTTTGCTTCATATCATATTCATAATTTCTACATCGCGCTATTAAGGTTAGCGTTGGATCCACCTACCGTAGTTCTACCGAACTAACGGTACCAGTGTATTGTGTTACAACGATATTTAAACACTGAATTTTTAGATGAATCCTTACCAAAGCTGTTTGCTTAAACTAGTCTTAAAATATTAAAATACCTATAAAGAAAGAAGTGTTTAATGTCAGGTTTAAATATCGTTGTAACACGATTTAGTAAGATGTGTATTACAAAGTAAGGCGTAGATATAACATAGATCAACATCATCATCATCTCAGCCGATTAGACACCCACTACGAGGCATAGGTCTCCCCCAAAGGGACCAGGGGGGGGGTTTGTGACAACCCTACAGAGTTCTTAGCTCGATGATCACCGATTTGATCATCACCAAATCAGTGCTCACCGAAACTATTCCTCACCAGCTCACCAGATGTGATGATCGTTAGCTCCAATGATAAACATTGTAAATCATATCGGATTTATTTTGAACACATTTTACATACACATCATTTATTTAGGATATCTGATCAACGGTACAACAATAAATTTAATATTATATAACACAAAGTCCTTAGCCCTTTCTGTCTGTTCGCGATAAACTCAAAACCTACAGCAACGATTTTCATGCAGTTTTCATCAATGCATAGAATGGTTGCTGTAGTTTTCCCGAGAAAGGTTTAGACTACAATACTATATCACGCAAGCAAAGCAGCGGTCTTCCGCTAGTTATAATATACCTATGGTAGTGCTTGATGTGAATCACTACATATAAAACAAGTTCGCCCGTTCCGTATGTATGCTTTAGATCTTTAAAACGACGCAACAAATCCGTTGCGTTTTCACCAATAGATATCCTACTCGTATATAGAGTACCTATATTGTAACTAGCGGACGACTCCGGCTTTACCCGCTTGACAATACACAAAAACCTTCCTTGAGAACCACTCTATCCATTTTGTACGTAGGTTTTGAATAAAGAACGAGGCTGTAGCAAATAATGTCCAAAAGAACCTTTAGGTATATTTGCCAGAATAGAATAAGAAAAGCCCGAAAGACTCGTCTGCTACTACTATTTTATTCAAGAAAATTATTGGTATATTGGTATTAAATTACTCATTCATTGGGCGTTTCAAATATCTGTCCTGCAGAGAAAGATCATATGAATTTGACTTTTAAAACTTTCGGTGTCTGTTTTACAACATACGAATTGGCTTTTTTCTTTAAAAAAAGTGCCTAATGGCTCTATAGAATTGCTAATGCCCAAACGATCCTTACCTGTCAGTGGTCATACACCTGGTGAATATTGCAGGCGCCCTTTGAGTTTGACACTTTGAGACTTGGGGGAAATTGGATTAACAATTTCGCCCGTAATATATAAAAATAATCCACTGGTTTAACTGTGTATAAAGGCTGATTTACACAGGGCCAGTTACTGACTCTGAATTCGAGACAAGTCAGCGCTGACCCGAGAAAAACCCAATATAAATTGATTTGAAGTCAGTACAGCGGTGGGAAGTCCCCCATTGGATAAACTGTCTTTTTTAATTAATTTTATTGTGCTAAATTATCTATTTATGACGAGAGGACCTAATAAGCACGTTTGACTTAAATCCACTTATATTAATTGCAATTTTACAGCTTTTTACTAAATATATTTATAAAAGTAGCAGCTACATAAAAAAAAAATAGTTTCTTTGTTTCGGCTATAATCTCTGAAACGGCTGAACCGATTTTATCGTAAGCTGGTAAATATAGTCGCAGTCGATTTAAAGTCTCTGTCTATCCGGTAACCCGGCTGGAGAAGGATAAACGATGTCTAGTGGGTCCAAAACATAGATAAATAGATCTATAAATAGATCATAACCATGATTTCATCAACCCGTACGAATAATCTACCGCTTATCGGTCACTACTTCTTATTTCGTACCATAAACAGAAATGACCTTTATTTGGAAATTATCTGACATTTAATTCGCGTACCATATAAAAGTTAATTTAACAGCCATCCATGTAAGGAATGGTTGGCATCTCATCTGGTTACTCGCCGAAACCTCGGCGTTGTAAGGTGAGTCAGTAATCGCTCCGACTTTGGAAATGTTGCTTTTTCGTAGTGGTACAAGTTATAACAGGAGACGGATTTTTTAAATTGACGTTAATAGCTATCACTGTGGCAATTCAGCTGGGGAATAAGATCCAAGTCGCTGTCGCTTGATATCAGTTTGAAATTGTACCTACGAGTATAACGTCCACTTCTTCCGATTGGTCAATAACAATCTTCTCGGAGTTGCTGAGCGCGTGGCTGATGGCTTTTTCGGTTACCTCTGGTACTCCACAAAAATCGGGTTCTCAGATACTCAATACCGAACAACCGTTTCTTGTCCTGCACCTGGAGCTAGTTAGGAATAACTAGTTCTTCTGTGCGGGACTTTCAACTAATCAAGCATTACCTTGACATTGCCGAAATCATCGATGAACATCGATGGAGCCACGTTTTTAAAAAACAAAGAAGAAGAACAATCTTCTCTTCTTTTTTTGGGAAAATTGCCTTCTAGAACGTGGTAAATTCATGACTGTTAGCAAATGCCAATGGGATTCACCATGAAATGAAGAGTTTTTGATGTTGATTTGTTGTTTTTGATAACGATTATGAATCATACTTCGGAAGGATCAGAACAGATCCTGCCGCTAAAGTTGTCGCCATCTGTGGCAGGCTGGCAGGGCTTCGGAGTGCATACTGGTTTGCCTTTCTATATGGTGCCTCTCATTTAATACCTAGATACCTATTCCCGATACTTGTTGTGTTTATCCGCGAAATCTGCCCATATGGAGATCACGGGCTTAGTTGAAACATATACCTAGAAATGTACATTACTACATATTAATAATCTTTTATTGTTTGAAATCGGTTAAAAATGGAAAAAAGCAGTGATCCTTGGCGACATACAGTCGTTCGGGCCACCGCCACCGTTCGATGGCAATTTGAAGTTTTTTTTTCCCTCGCACAAGCGCCAATTCTGCGAACGTGAAACAGGTCGGACTGGCTGCGCAAGAGTTTTTTCGAGAGCAACTCAACACGATTACAGCTGGGTTGCCAGATTACAGTCTATTATAGAAAAATTATCTCTTACTACTTATTACTTGTCTACTTATTATAAACTCAGCACGAAGTGTCAAGGGAAACAAAGGCGTCTATATAATTGTAGGCTTTTTTCATTTGCTGACGAAGTATTCTCTTCTTAAAGGTACCAGAAAGTACAGATTTTTTTTGGTTTCGTATCCCAGTAATCTGTTGTAATCGGGGGCAACACATTCCACCTAATGGGGGGGAAACCATCTCTATATAGGTAGGTACAGTGTGTTGAGTGAGATGCCTTGAATATACACTGTTCCTGGTCATTCGATGACTTCTGGACAGAAAGGTTTGGGGGAGGGTAAATGCAGTAAATTAAACCACTCTAATGTATGATCGAAAGTTAATGGTTTTAGAGATATTGAAGAAAATTTTCTAAAAATACCCCGTTTTAATTGTTTGTGATCAATAAAAAAAAACTGATCACTGGGAAGTCATTGACACATCTTTCTATTTGTAGGTATGCTATAAACACACCTTGATTAGCTGTAAGTTATTACAAAACTTGTTAAATGTGAATATAGGGTTATTTCGTTAACGTGTTTTTTTTTGACCTAAAAAACTAAATGTACATAGAAATTATTAGAAACACTTCCTTGATTCATGGGCTTTCGAAAAAGGTATAATAGTAACATAGAAGAAATTAAATATCTAACCAAATCTAAATTTTACTATCTCAGAAACTGATTTCCTAACGAGCACGCTAAAGAAAACAACTGTACAGTGGCCTGCGCAAAATCAAAAAAATATTTTTAAACTCTTTTTCTGAGTGTACGGGTGTCTTTTATATGATAAGTTTTTATATTACCCTATACGTAGCAATCTAAAGGAGCTAGATCGGGACTTTGGGGACGCCAATACAGTGTTTTTCTAAATGTGGTAAAGTGGTGGTTAAATCAGTTCCTGAGATTGTAAATTTAGATTTAAGATGTACACTTTGTTTTATTCAGCTATTGTACCTATTTAGAAAGCCTATGAGCCAAGAAGGTTTCTCTATTAATTTGTACGGTCAGTGTCATACAGTTTTTTTACATTGTAAAACAATTAGTTTTAAATGTAAACAAAATACATTTACGTAAAATACAGAATTAGGCTCTACATTTAACATGTTTTATTATAAGTATCTTACAGCTTATTAAAGTGTATTTATAGCATACGTACAAACAAAAATATGTGTCAATGACCTCCCATTGATCAGATCTTTTTTATTGGATCACCAACACTAAAAACGGGGTCTTTTTTGAAAAAAACCGTTAACTTTCGGCCATACATTGGGGGGATGAATTACCAGTAACCCTATATATGGTATGGATATATTATATTTAGGTATGAGTGAGATGGTCCTTCGATAAATTATACGAGTGGCAACCGAGTCGGTGTGTGTGGGCAGGCCTGCCACAAGGCACAACATTGGGTGTCAATTGGCTGATGATAATGAATGTACTTATCTTATTGCCGGCTTACCTACTAATCCAATTCTTTTCCTAATCGTATTCTCCACTAAGATTTCAAAGATCTTTAGGGTGAGATTTATAGAGCGTGGTTCGACTTATCTCAAGCTCGGCTAAGCAAATTCTTAGCTAAGAAGCATAATATTATGCTAAGTACATACTTTGATTTGGAATTTATAAGTAGTCTGATTTAGCTTAGTTCAAGTTAAGTTCTAAACACATGGTTATAAGTGTAATTTGGCCATTTATATCTGATACTTCTATAATAATAACAAAGAATTTTTTTTATTTTAGTTCCGCGGCCCAAGGCCGCGGCCGCTCTAACGTCCGTTGCCGGGCGTCTCTGGTTACAAAGTGAAAAGGCTAAGTTAAGTCCAAGTACTTACGCTTTATAAATCTCACCCTTAGATGCATAATGCATGCCTCCTGCTAAGTCTGCTACCGATTAGTTACTCTCTAAATCGGCTCGCTCTATTTTTGCTCGTACCATACTAGAGTATAGTACGAGCAAAAAGGTTACTTTCAAATTTCGGGTATAGGTATTATAATGTAGGTAGATGCAAACAGCTTAGATCGAGCCGCGTGGAATAGTTTTACTTGTACCTAACTAGTAGTTCTGCGAACAGTAGACCTCGCGTTATTATCGGGTCCCTAACATCCTTTTGGGACGTGGTCTGGTGGCTGACTTTCCATGCGCACCAACAGAGGTACCAGCAAAAAAGAAAATGAGAAATGATCATTTTCTCCGCATTTCTTCCCCATTTTAAAATGGGGAACACTGACAACACATCCAATTCGCCAGTTGAAACATATCCCATTCGCCCTAGCGAACACAAAACATTCCCTTATTTAAACATGCAAAAAAAAACGTCGTCTTATTAGATGAGAAATGATCATTTTCTCTGCATCTCTTCCCCATTTTCCCCCCATTTCTCCACCATTTTCCCTCCAATCGAAAAATCTCTTTGACAAAAGTTGCGCCTTGCAACAAAGAATACTTGTGCCAAATTTCATGAAAATCGGCTGAAAAATGCGGCTTGTAGACCGGAACTGACACACACACATACATACATACATACAGACAAACACCGCCAAATCAACCAGTTCTCGAGTTGAAACTGAGGCGCTTCGCTCGGTCAACTATTTCACTTCAATTCCCACGGGATAAAATTAGCCTGTCAGGTAATCCTTGTAACCTCAGCTGCCTCAGCTATCAGCCAGCTAGCCATATAATTATACATAGGTATACCTATAAATAATATATGTCTGCCTACACCTTTTCGAGTCACAGTTGAATAGAACTCTCTATAGGTAATATAGAGACTTATCAAATTGTAGCTGTTTTTATGAGTTATTAGTTGAATACCACCGAAGTTATAAAAAGCACTTGAATAAGCAATCATTATTATTCCTGACATACTAAATACCTATTTAAAATTCTATTACTAGGCACGTAACGAGCTGCATTCACTTAAATTGCCTTTAAATGAGGTTGTTATAAAGTGCACTGATAATTGGGAACAAAATATTTCTTTAAAAAACTCGTCGTATGTGTGGTACTAAGGAGTAATGTGGCAACACTGGCCATTCTCCTAATTGCCTACGGCCACTGGCATAGTAATGGGCAGATTAAAATAGTTTTATGGGCCATAAACGTAGTCTATATCTATAGCCGCCATGTCACGTCGTTGGTTTTGAATGTTTCAAGTCTAACACGTTTTTACATTCGTCGACTTCCTAAAATATTCTAGCAGTGCGAGATGTCTTCTGAGCGTATGTACCACGATTACATAACAGTAAGAAAGTTGGAAAATACGTAATATTCAAGAGATAGTACAACGTGACAGATCTGTCTGTACAATAGTTATCTTCTGTCTGTCAAATATTTACATCCTATTAATAGGTATACACAGTAATACCTACACTAATGTATGTACACAGACGCTTTTTCGAAAGATTACTACATCCATTCAAAATTTTATGTAACTAAAAGTCGCTGGGGAAAACGTACTAATTTGAGTTGCCAAAGAATATTGCTCAGCAACACGAATGTGGATCAATTAATCTCTATTTACGTCGTGGCAACTCCAATATTGCTTCACAAATTGCTCCAGACATCAATTCGTGTTGCCGAGCTATAGGTAGGTATTGCTCCAAAAAATGCCCGTGTATGCTCGATGTTAGGGGGACTCTTAAAAGTTCAACTGATGAAAATTGAAAAAAATATCGCCATTTTTGAGAAAAGAAAGAATAAAAATTAAAAACCTGTTTGGAGGATTTTCATTTCAATCCGGCCTTGGAAAATTTACGAGTATGTCAATTAGCTCTCCCGTCAATTCCTGTCAGCTGTCCCTCTATTAAGAGTAAAATACACGTTGGCGCTAAATTTGAGCGAAATCAGTCGAATGGTTCAGGTTGAACTATCGCTACCTAGGTACATACGTTTTCCATTTTCCAGAAATCACTTCTCTTCTACTCTTCACTGCACTAATCACTAATCTTAAAATCGATATTTTAATACATCCACTTATCTTAACATACCTAGTACAAAACAAAGTTAGCTGGGTAAGTAATAGATGATATAACAACAAAATCTCTAATATTCACAAAATATAACAACGGAACCTATAATTTTATTTAATATAGCGATTAGTTAATATAATGAACGATTGATATAATTTTAAAATAACTAATTTTTATAAGCATAACATACTCGTACATTAAATATAAAATCGTTTGACATACCACTCAAAAGATATAAAACTTATTTGGTCTAATATGATGAAAACGGGTCTCCCTTGTTTGACCGGAAGGAATTTGACAAATATTCACTTCCCAAAAAAATTTTCGCATAATTTCATTTGCCAAATTATTACTTAGCAAAAAATCTATTCACAAAAAATTGTAACGCAAACCTAATGTTTGGGAAAACTATAACTTGTTTACCAACTAGTACTTTTAACAGTTTTTTATTTTGTCAAATAACCATTTTTTTTAAATCCTAATCTAAATAGTTCAGTTCCGGGTAACCTACTAACAACAATCTTTTTTCTATTAATGCAAGTCGTGTCTGGCATAGGAGGTCACAGTTTTAACCTAACCTAACCTACCCATTTTGTTTTCACCAAACGTTTATTGTCTGAAGATTGTTTGTACTCAGAGTCGGGGTGTTAACCTTAATGACATTTATATAAAACGTTAGACCTAATGGTTTTCGATTAAATAAACAATATATATATTAAACGTTAGACCAAATTATCAAACAACGTTATACTAATTAAGTTTTAGAATAAATAAATGTTATATGTAAAGAAATTATATCAACCGTTGGTATATCACACGTTGATTATATCTTATGAACGATAATAAAATGAAATTAGACCAAATGAGTTTATACTTTATGAGACGCACCCAAGTAATCTTTCCACTGTCAAAGTAAAAAACTACGCAACGGATTTTGATGCGGTTTTTTCTAATAGATAGTATTGATTCAATAGGAAAAAAATCAAATATAATTGGTCAAGCGGGCGAAGCCGCGGGCGCTAGAAGAATATAAGGGAAAGTAAAATGTGATATAATTGCAGTTTTCTGTCACCACAAATCCTACTGTAGAAAGTCGGAAGCGGATCGTGTCACACAAATAAAACATAACTGTCAGTGGAAACATTATAGTCATTAGATTTCAAAGGGACTACTTCAAAGGGGAACAGTTATAAATATAAAACGCAAAGGTTGTGGTTTATTTTGAAAGGGATTTGTGTCGGGTATTTTGTACTCGGGACTATTCGATTTTTTGTGAATTATTTAGTTGAAAAAAAAAACCCAGGTAGTGGCATGGCTCGAGGGTGCTAAGGGGCTCTATCAACATCCTCAGGACCCAAGTCATCCTCACATGCACGTGGTACACCTGTTGACAGATGTAGGTACTGGATCTAAATCAAAATTGCCCAGAAAAGGCCAAATAGCCCTCTATAGGATCGCTGGGCCAACAAACTGACTGGCAAAATGTAAGCGTAATAAAGGCCTAAAGATAAGGAGAAAGATTTTGTGGACCAAAAATGTGAAATATGAGCATTTCGCTCTCTACCTACCGCTTATGAGACACATTCATGATTTGCCCATACCACTCGGCTACTCTGCCCCATACCTTTAGAGAGAAAACCACTCGGGCAAAGTGGTTTTTTGACAAGATTTAGAAATCTTCGTTTAAACAGAATTTAAAAAGCTAATTCCCAAAATTAAATAAATTGTCTAACTATTAACACCTATTAAATTATTTTATAAAATGTAACGTTTTATAAAAAAAAAATCTAAAACCACCACGAAGGCCACTTTGAGCTGCCCACGCCCAAGTTCAAAGTCTAATTTACTTACTTTCTGTTTTAATTAGCTTTTATTTAGCAGTAAGTAGGTACATATTATGTCGAAGGTATGTGTGTATAATAAGTAGTCGAACTATTACTATTCGGAGTTGAGATAGTATCGAAATAATTAACTGTTGAAATTCAGTATGACATCCATCCAACACCAAAACTAAAACGTCGCGGAAGACAGAGTTTGTTGCGCCGCTTCTTCCCCACTAGCGTCTTAAAATTAGGTTAAGTAGATTGACGGTAACTTAAATACCTACAATTTCACAGTGTTGTTACTATGTTGAGATATAAAGGAAATTTTAAACTGAACACTCCCTGATACTTAGTTATCTTTCAAGAAGTTTACCTAACAATTTTCTGAGTAAGTGAGCCGCAATAGCTGTTGTGGTAACGGTACTTTAATGTCACTAAATGACTGTGTGCCGGTCCCTATAATAGCGCATTGCAGTATTTACTCACTGTGCTTAATGACTTCACCTGCAAAATACTTACCTATAATGGTCCTGTGGATGGTGTCAAGAGTCCAGGCAGAAGCGTAGCAGTGCGTGACAACTATGCGCGGAATTCGTGGGACACCAATTTTCCAGTTAAAATGCTGAAAACAGCTTGAAAATCTATGCCGTAGTTAAGTTACCGCGAACTGACAGACAGACGCGGCGGAGTGATGGTACGGAACCCTTCGTGCGCTGGTCCGACTTGTACTTGGCCGGTTTTTTTTCACATAGGTTTATATGATTTGACGAATGGAAGAAAGTTTGCAATCACGCTATTAAATACGAAAACGATTTTGAACCAAAGACGAGAAGCTGCCAGATTTAATAGCAATATCACTAATTCAGACAGTGCAAGTGATTGAGACTGTATGGTTTCATTATGAATTATCAAAAAGTACCTACTAGTTATGCATAACATCGGTCCTGGCTAATAGAGTTTAGATTCGAGTTACAAAATGGGTATTAATTTTTCTATATTATATAGGTACTTATAGTGCCCCTGCCCGGTAACTTTACAGTAACGGTACCAAGTATACCTACCTAGTCTTTTGCATTGCAACTCTAGGTATTATCTAGGTGTATAATGCCCTTCTACCTAGGCTGCCCCTCGGAGATATAGGTGTGATTATATGAACGTATGTTATTTACTTTTTAAATATAATAAATTTAAAAAATTATAAAGAGCCTTTAATATAAAAAAGGCCCACTGGAAGAGATCTCTTTAGAGATAAGTGGCGCCATTGTATACATGTTTAGTTTGTATCCATTTACTGTTTTATTTACTGTGTGTGTACAAAAATAAATAAATAAATAAAAATAAATAAAATTAATTATTACATTTCATTAAGGTATTTTGTAACCTAGTATTATAGGTAGGTACATACATGAGTCCGAGATGCCCAGGACTTTAATTGGCTGTGCCACAGCGGCTGGCACGTAAGATATTGTTGCCTTTCTTCAAATTTAATTTTGAAAAAAATTTTCAAGGATATAGCTGCTTATTTTATTAAATTAATGCGGACATTTTGGACACATCCCACTTTCTAGAGTGTCCGGCGACGGCAATAGGCTTGCCCCCTATAACGTGGGACATAAAATACTGGCAATTTGTGGGTGTGTAATGCGCCTCTGCCTACCCCTTCGGGGATATATGCGTGATATGTGTGTGTGTGTGTGTGTGTGTGTGTGTGTACATCTATCTATCTATATATAGAAATGGGGAATGTCCCCCTTAGCTCTCGAGAACTGCTTATGCTACAATGATGGTTGACCCCTCTATGGATAGCCCTCGATCTGGAGGCAAGCCAAAAATTCGAAAATTTGACCTAGCCCTAAGGGGTCAAAAGTTATAGGCCAAAATCTATGGCGTGGTGCGGCGCGAAGCACCGCGCAGACACCGTGCTAGTACCTATAGATGTATGTAGTTGACCACATCTGGGTAGTATAAATAAACTTCCCTGTCAACATCACGACGGAACAGAGAAGTACTAGACAACAATGGCCTAAGTGCTACATTGCCACACCCAAAAGCGAGTTTTTATTCAACAAAAGCTAAAGTGAGAAGCAATCAACTAAAAGCGAAATCATTTTCCAATTCCATATCGTAGTCCACGTCTGGAAAATGGTACGGAACAAAGGGGATCACAAAGGCTGTCCGTTATCCACCCTTTGGCCCCTTTTATCCCCTCGCAGGGGGAAAGTGGGGTGGCTCAACACCCCCGAGGGATCGCGCTCACTAATTGCACGTCTAAATTGGGGTAATGCATGACGCGTACGTATTTTAATAAAGAATGAGACCGGATCAAAGCGGCCATTAATTTAAGTTTGCAGAGATTTTCTTGTCGCGTTTTGTTTGCTATTAATTCCGCTGGTATTCAGTACGTAATAGGCCTTAACTACCTTCCTTTGTAAAACTCATTAAAAATTGTTATTTGGTAACTGTAAAGTTTTTGAATAGTCTCAGTATATTGTGATAAAGAATGGTTGATACCTACTTGTGACTTGATTTAAGATTCTTATTTCATAATATTTTGTGATTAAATTTGTTCCAGAGAAGAATTTAAGCTTAATTAAAGAGGATAAAATATTTAAAGGATCGGTATTCATTAAACTTTCGTAGGTGCCCATTTTTTAATCTTTAAAGCCGATATTGCGTGAGCTACACGGGTCGAACGCTGCCGGAACAAAATTCGTTGCTCTATGGGATTTATGTAAAAACCGTAAGATTAATTACGATTGGAAAAGATTAGCCTTGAGTTTTTATTGGTAGGTTCTTCTTTCACATACCTTCTACCTGGAAAAACTCACAATGTCACCATAAAATTGTAAATACCGTCAGATTACAAGCAATTTCGCAAGACTGACACAATAAATGCAAATACTGGCGATTGGACTGGCTGAGAGTTTTAATGGTTTTTAGATGTAGGGCTTGTAAGAGAAGAGAAGAACTTGGAAGTAAAAAATTAGGGTGACTCTTTTCCAAATCACCAGTAATTACATTCAGTCCATCAGTCATGCGAGTGTGATTACAATCTTACGGTTTTTTTTTTCGTCAGTTAATTATTCGACACTGCCTCTACACCCCTCCAGCCATTATATTTTTAGTCCCACGTAATAGGGAGCACGCCTATTGCCGACATATATCTACATATTGTGGTCTCTTCAACTTTAAGTATCTAATTTAAATAATAATATAGAAATTATAAATAAATCACAAAAATTGAAATGTCATCGGCAGGACTCGAACCCACGGTTATTTATAATTTATATCTTAAAATTTAAGCAAACTCATTACTTTGAAATAAGTACAAAAATATTTTTAAGTACCTAATTTTGTAGCAGGTAGGTAATTAATTACGGCTATGGAACTGTGGTGTTACGTTAAAACAGAAGAATTCTTAATTGCCACGATCAAAATAGATAAATATTTTTATTTTTATTATATTTCAAAACTAGATGTTTATAGAACACCTGAGAAAATCTTTGAACAAGCCGCTTAACTATGTGAGTATATGTACAATATTGGTGTCGATCAATATCTAAAGCGGTTGCGTGACAACACAGCTAATCTCATAAACGGCCTATTTTCCGGATCGCAATACAAGTGCTACACGTGGCCTGGCCCTGTCACGCACACGTTGTGTACAATCTGCTGACTCATCGCCCACAATACGCCTCGGAAAACGAACCGAGCTCAATTCAAATGCCGTAAATAAAACATGTTGGCCTGTCTCCCTTCGAAATATTCGCAATATTGAGTTACGAAGTCCCTCAAGCATTTTGCCGCCAAAACAACGTACATTTTGCCCCCCGGCGCGCGTAAAAACATCCACAGAAATTCTACTCACGAGTGACAGAGAACGACCTCGTAGGATGGAAAGGGACGGACACTTCAATATTTTATCAAGCATCTTCTCATCAAGAAGTCGGTCGCTTTAGTAATTTTATTCTTACTACCTTGATATTAAGTTGAAGTTCCCTCGTGAAATGTCTTGATTGCGTGTGTGCCCTTACGTCGGTGAAAGGAAATTACAACCACACCCACGTATAATGTTGCCACAATAAAAAACGTGCGAGAAGAAATAATGAGCGGTTAGCGGCGAGAGTCCCGAGCGGCGATCTCATCTCTTACCTTCATCGTCTAATTGATTAAGGGGAATCGTCGTTTAAAACCGTCGTTAACATCGTGTTGAGGAGTTTAATGAATGATGGATGAAGCGGCGGGTCCCGTGAAACTGATTACAAATTCAAATGATAGATGCAGATGAGTTTACGGCCGGAGACGGTTGACATCCATGAATGGGGCCATCGTGATCGTGCATTGGAACCGTCTCGAATTCTCGATTGTACCGGCAATTATTGTCATTCAAAAACGTCTCACTGCTTTGTATCTCTGAAGAGCGTCTTTCACATGCCTTTGTGATGCGGCGAATGCACAATAAGCACGTCTATCTACCTACTTATATATTATTATAAATAGGTAAGTAATATACGCGTTTATTGAGCATTTGATACTCAATAATAGCCTTACCTACAAATTACTTGCAATAAAATGCATTTATTTACTGGATACGTTTATCCGACTTTGGTTCAAATGGCAGTTTGCGGAATGAAAATTCCTCGAGTTGTCCTTCTTGTTTATAGATAGGATATACTAACCTACCTCTTCCAAGTCTAGAATAGTAGCCTCAATACTCAATTATTTGTCATCGTCTGAGGAAAGCAAGAAGTCCAGGAGTTGAAGAAGTTGTAGAGTTATTTTACAAAAACTAATATCACAGTGTAGAGAATCAGATTTTCTACCAATCCGTACTCAGAGTACCTATAGGTAATATATTTCAAGCTGTAGAGAAGTCAAAGAGTTATAGACCATGACAAATGCTTACGGTTATTTTATTTTAATCTTGTAAATAAATTCCTGATAACGAACATAGCACAGCCAAGCATTATGACGCAATCATCACGACGCTGCAGGACTTGCTACCTACAGCTTGGTTCTTGCTTCCAACAGGGAGTTGTTAGCTGTTGAGAGTAAGGCCTAAGAACGAAGGAGGTTACTGTTATGTCGTTAAGAGTACGTACGTGACAAACAATGTCTTGTAAAGTTTCCATGCCACCTCAAGAACCACTTCCAACCAGAAATACTTTAACACGTCGTAAATATTTAGATATAATATGACGAGTTAGTTCTGATAGAAACATTGATAACTAAAACTTCGATACAAAGGATCTTTAGAAAGCTGTATGGTGTGACCTGTGGTCTAAACGTCAGGCAATAAAAGGTAGGACCTTTGTACAGATTAGAGAGATGTAGATACACTTAGGCATATCTACATTCCATTCCGTAAAATATAGGTACCTAAGTACCTACTTATTACGTTTAGTTTAATATGGGTACTTTTGTACCAGAGTGTACCACAATTTGTGTGTGATTATTTCGATTTACACGTTAATAAAATAAAGGTGCTAAGAATCGCGTTGAAAATAATAGATACTAGGTATTATACCTATTCAAAACAGTCGACTAGATCGAGTTGAATTCGTGTCATAATCCAATAACATAATTGCAAACAAAAAAAATTACTTGGATAATTTGCTTGTAAAAGGTTAAAAAATTCATAACTGAATTTTGAAATTTCATGAGTTTGCCCCTACGTATGCTCGATTATAGGGGACCCTTTGAACTACAGTTGAAATTTAGAAAAAAAACAATCGAGCCATATTTAAGAAAAGAGAGGAAATGCTAAAATCATGTTTTTCGTGGTTTTTCACTCCTAAATCCGGCCCTGGGGAAGTCATGTCTATGAGTTTTCCATTCAGCTATCCCATTACTAAAATACCTACACTATTATGCTAAACTAGCGGTCCCCCGCGACTTCGTCCGTGTGATAATTTGGATTTTTCCCGTTCCCGTCGCTTGTAATCATTGTAGGTACCCGTCGTGTCACCCGTGATAACATCTAGCTTCGCAATTTTAAAATGAATTTCATTTCTATTTTTACATATAAAGTTTTAAAGAGGAACAATTCTTTAGTAAATAATTTTAACATAACATTAACCGTTTAGCCAGCGCATGCAACGGAAGTTCTTAAAAGAAATATTTTTCCCTGCTTTATGAAACATATTTCACTGCTGCTCTGCTCCTATTCATCGTAGCGTGATGTTATATAGCCTATAGCCTTCCTCGATAAATGCACTATTCAACAAAAAACGATTTTTCAAATCGAACTAGTACTTCCTGAGATTAGCGCGTTCAAACAAACAAACAAAGAAACCCTTCTGCTTAATAATATTAGTATAAGAAATATAGATTGAAGCGAAATTGGTCGAATAGTTCAGTAGGCTGTACTACCTCTCCGAACATATATACATAGATACATTTTGAAGAAATCACTGCTTTTAACTCAAATGAAACTTAAAATCTCAAAATCAATTTTTAAACGAGCACCATACTTTTTAGGTAGGTACTTATAGAAATATAATTGAAAGTACAAAATTAAGAAGTAAATTGGTATACTTATTCAAATAACAAGTATTATCAATAAACAAACAAAGGCACAGACAGACCATATAGGGAATGGAATGGAAGCATCATTTACAATCATCAGGAACCATTAACTAATTAAGAACAACAACGAGCAATTATCGATCGATCAATGAATAAGCCAGTGCATTGTTTAGCAACGATAACATGTTCTCAAGTTGATTTTATACATTTCGTACTTTTCACACGCACATTCTACAGATAGATAAAAGCATACTTACGGAACTGATTTACTTTAAGTATGTAAGGGCGATTGAACACAACGGCTTCTAGGTAGGTAGGTATACATGAGGCACACTAAAAGTTTGCACTTCTAGCTAATCGGAACTATTTGAATTTCGAATGTTATATTTTTTTAAACGTTGCAACCTTCTTAGTAATAAAAAAAAAACAATTGGCGGGAAATCATTTGTCAATTGTTTTTTATAACACATCAAAGTTCTACGTATGCAACGAAAATGGAATTAAGTCGAAAAGATTTTAGAACGATGATTATTTATGATGTTAAAAGTTCTCTCTCTCCGCATGACTGTGCCGGTCGTCTTCAAAATGCTTTTGGGAGAGAAGCAACTTGTTTGAGCACCGTGAGGCGATGGTTTGCTGAATTTGAGAGAGGTCGAGTTTCTTTACATGACGAATTTCGTGAAGGGCGGCATTCAACTGCCGTCGACGAAAACAATGTGGCTACTGTTAAGCGGTTAATTGAAAAAAGAACCGCGGATTACGTATGAGACAATTCGAGGACTATATTCGAGAAAAAATTTACACGAAGAATTGAAAGTTCGGAAACTTTGTTGTCGTTGGATCCCTAATGAACTGACAGTGGAGCAGAAGCGGGCTTGCGTGGAATGGTGCTCACAGATGCTACTGAAGTACGACCACGAACATTCTAATGCTGTTTATGACATTGTCACAGGAGACGAAACGTGGATTTATTGTTTTGAACCCGAAAAAAGACAGCAATCTTATGAATGGGTGTTTGAAAATGAGATCAAGCCAACAAAAGTGAGGCTGGCGAGAAACGTTGGTATAAAATGATCGCGTTTTTTTTCTTAGCTATGGGTCCCATCTGTACAATTCCACTTGAAGATCAAAAGAGTGTTAATGCTTAGTGGTATTCTACCATTTGTTTACCCAGGGTATTAGAAAAAGTTCGCGAAAGACGACCCAAAAGCCGCGTTCTCCTACATCATGACAACGCTTCTTCACACACGGCCAACAAAACAAAGTCATTTTTAGCTTCCGAAAAAGTACAACTCGTCACCCATCCTGCGCATAGCCCTGACCTAGCACCCTGTGATTTCTGTATGTTCCCCAAAATCAAAGATTTTATGAGAAGTTTCACTTTTACCAACTCCTAAGAGGCACTGATAGCGTTCAATCAACACGTAGAAAACATACCTTCAGATCTGTGGTCCTCCTGTTTTAAAAAATGGTTCGATCGCATGAAAAAATGTTTAAAATGTAAAGGAGAGTATTTTGAAAAGCAATAAACATAATATTTTGGTTTTAATATGTTGTTTTTTAAGTTACGCAAAACTTATAGTGTGACCTACGTATTAACTGATAGGTACAAATAAAATAAAAACACCCAAATTCCGAAGCAATATAGGTACCTAAGTACATATATAATAGGTTTGGGACGCTACATACGTTGACACCTTAGCACCTTCACACCTTCCAAGCACATCCGGATGTACCGGCGCTGCTGCTGCATCGGCTGAAGGCATCAAACGGCGTAAATATGCTAACTTGCAGGTGATTACATATTTGAGCCGTTTGGGGTTGAGACACTGGGGTCATGGTGTCCGAGTGCTCGCCGCCGCGTATAGAGACATTGCTAAACGCTTACTCGATGTTTCTCAGGACCAGAAGGCTGGCTATTTTCTGGCCCAAAGAATAAGTATCGCCATCCAACGTGGCAAGACAGCCAGCATTCTGGGAACCTTCCCAGTCGGCAATGACGCGAAGGATATTTTATAGGTAGTGTAAATATTTTTAGTATAAAATTATGTATATTGTAATTCTTATTGTAAATAATATATTTTATAAGGTACATAGGGTAGATGCCTAAATACACATTACATAAACATACACAATACATAAAGAATCCCAAAGTATGTACGTATATTGTTTTCAATCTTATTATCCTTAATTTATTTATTTATAATCATCAATTGAATCACTAATAGTTACAGATTTGTCGCTACATAATAGTGACGTCATTGTTGAGTTTTTCATACAAATTTCTATGAGGCGTATCGTTTTGATATTTAATAAAAAGAAGGTGATTTGATTTGACAGTCACGTAGATACCCCATTTTGTAGATCGTGTAAATATTGGACAGGTCGTAACATTCATGACTACGTCACCGAGGCGGTCCAGCCCAGAGACTTGGGATGCCGCTCGCTTCGCTCTACATACTCGTACTATATCTATGGTCCAGCCCATGAACATGGCATTGGCATTGGAATGGTTTGTCGATAACCAATTATATTGCAGAAAGTATCGATGACACATGACATACCTAATTAACCCATTTTATGAAATTTGCTTCTACTGGTTATCGACAGACTCTTCCGAGCGCTATATGGTAAGGACAACGCTTCTTCTTTTTCTTTTTTCTTAGTTCCTTAGCCTCACCTACGTCTATTGCCGACCGCCTCTGGTTAGCACTAGGAAGAATTTCCAGTGACGCCCGGCGGACTTTGAACACCTGTGTGGCATTTGCTGTACAATAAGATATTTTGATTTTTTTACCATTTGGTCGGTTCGATTCCCGGTTCACACAGGTGATTTTTCAAGAATCTATGATTACAGCTATTTTTTTTTAAATAAAATAAAGTCTCATGTCAGTAAAATTGTCTAACCACAATATTTAGGGTACCTACTTTGGCTCCATGTGGGATGGTCTTGGGACACCTGTATAGTATCCTTGAGGCTACTTACTTATTATTCCAGTAAAGTGTTTCCATGGGAATTGAATTATGTAGTTGTCCTACAAATATTATAAACGCAAAACTTCGTATTGATGGATGTTTGTTTCTCTGTCACGCGAAAACTACTGAAGGGATTTTAATGAAACTTTACGATATGTAGCTCGTACATTAGAATAACACATAGGCTACTTTTTATCTCGGTAATGTCTTCCCGTGGGAATTGGGAACGAGGTTAAAATACCACACGGGAATTAACTAGTCTATCTATACAGGGGTTCCCAAACTTATTTTGTCTACTGCCCACTTTGATAATAAATATTTTTTTAGCGCCCCCAATTTTTTACCTACTTAAAAACCACTATAACTTCAAATGAAGAGTGAGCCTTGGAAAGCACTGGCGTCCACTAGCGACACCGACGATTTTTATTAATCTTGGTGAATACAAGACATTTTTGAAAAAAATCTCTTAAGGAATACTAGACAGGAATTTGCAATGTTTTTAAATATGTTGTATATTTTATTATCAAGAAGTAACCAAACGTTGGATTATTGTCTAAAGTGGCGACTTTTGACAACACTTCAAAGTTTTCTGGGTCTTATTACCGCCCCCCTTTAGGCCTGCAGCGCCCACAATTCTTCCATGAATATGTAGCTAACTTATCCCTGAGTGCGTTAGACTACATTTTATCCCGGTAATGTGTTTCCGTTGGAATTGGCAACCATAAAATGTATCACACCGCCATCAGTGAGTTGACTTTAAACTTTAATATTGGAATAATGTTCTGTTGAATACAAATGTTGACGCCAATAGGTACCCTGCGAGTGACGTACGACACCAGCGTGTGACGATCACGACCTTTGACGTTCCTTGACATTCTCCGACTGTGTTGTGACGTGACGCATGTCAACCGATGCATATTTCATGAAACATTGTGTCTATTGGATGCCAATGAAAGATAAACTGGAAGTGAATGATGCTAATGACTTCACAGAAATACAAATAGCTCGAATTAACTTATCAATGGAGATATGTTTCTATGTGTACCTTAGAAAAATGTGTTTATTCTTAAACAGACATGGCGATACCCAATACCCAACTAAAATATTAGAAGTAGGTTAAGGACAGGAAAATCGTAGGTGTATGCTAGTATACGCCACATCTGCGTAGAAATTGGTCTCCTCTCAGCTTATGCTGACGTGGGCAGACCCACATTTGCCAGCGCTGGTTTTCAGAGGAGGCCAGTGACACTGAAAATGGCGCACCCATGCAGTATCTCACCCAGCACAATTAACACAATATCGTGCTGCCAAATGCCACCACACAAGAAAAATAATAAATAAATCACATACATAAATACACAAATAAAATAAATAAGTGTATGTAATATTTATAATAATATGTCGTGTGTTTGTGTCTATATATAACAAAAAACAAACTAGCCGTGTCTATGGTAAACTCATAGGTCCGGTACCATAGCTCCTTACCTACATTATGGGCATCTTTGTCACTTGACTTATCTTATTTCCTTAAATGGGGTAGGTCGATCGTCGTCGACACACATTACTCCGCGATCACATTCTGTGCTTCACCCATTGAGGTAATAATGTATTAACATACATTCACCTCGATCCATACAGCATAATTATGATCCACGCCTACCTATATCCGAAGGGTTAGGCAATGATGCTTTTCACACCCACACTGTACGGGAAATTTTGTTGGTCCCACGTTATAGGGGACAAGCCTATCCCACGTCATAGGCGTTCTTTAGTAGTAAACCGATAAGTGTACTCTGCAGTTCAAAACAAAATTTCCAACAGCAGATAAATAGAATTGCTGCAGTCCGAGCGAACTATATCTCAGTGTAAAAGAGAGTTCTACAACAATGCACATCTTCAGAAGTCACATTTTCTCTTCCCTAGTAGTGGAGTCTACTCCCGTGACCTTTTCTAGATCCTCCCTGGCGCCTATAATCAGGAGGGTCTATATCTACTCCTGTACCTAATACTATCCAGATACACCGCATACTTACCGATCTACGCGCAAAACTTCCGACATTCATGATCGTGGCCTGCGGACGGCGGGTTGGTAATTATTAGTAAACCACCGTCCTCACAAAAGCATTTAGCCTTGGCGGCCTCCATGCATGATCATGGCCCGAGGACGGCGGGTTGGTGACCCACCGTCCTTACAGAAGCAGGTCAGGATCTGCCCACTGGCATCAACGACTCGGGATGGCATCCCAACATCCAAGATTTATTTATTAAATTAAACAAAAGTTACGGAAATATTTGATTGTTTGAATTGATTAGAAACGAATTTTGAAAATTCTTTCACTGATATGTACCAACCTAGGTACATTATCCTCGAGTAACATAGGCTACTTTTTATCCCGGTAATGTGATCCCACGGGAATCGGGGGCGGAGGCCGCATAGGTGGACAGTCTGACGGGTGACGGAAATCAGTAGGTAGTTACCATATCCTATTTCTCGTTCTCTATTCTCACAGAAATCTACCTTCAAAAGGTATGGCATAATAGGTTCTTATATTAGGTATATCCACTACTGTCTCAAGCTATCTTGGTGCCAAATTTCATCGAAATCAGTACCGCCCATTTACGTTTTTGACGAGGAACGAGGGAATTTTGGCCAGATCCTTGACCGATTCCAACATCTATACTTACATCTAATTTTCCAGTCGCTCTGTAGGTATTTTAAACAGTAATTTATCTTGTCATCTCCAAAGGTACGCTACGACCTTGAACACGTTCATTTCATTAATAAACTAACACCATTCATCGTCTAAGATGATCTCTTTTTTAAACATACGGAAAGGTGTATTTCGTGCAAGTGAAGTGGACTTGTGACATCTCATCAACTCCAGTTAGTACCTACCTCCCTGCCTACCCAAGTACTTACCTAGCTTAAGTTTACTACCTATATATATTTTTGTAGGTCACAGATGCAACAATGCCATACCTACCTACTATTATCTATACCTATATAGAAATGGGGAATGTAATTTTTGTCCCCCATTAGCTCTCGAGAACTGCTTATGCTCCAATGATGGTTGACCCCTCTATAGATAGCCCTCGATCTGAAGGCAAGCCGAAAAATCGAAAATTTGACCTAGCCCTAAGTGGTCTAAAGTTATAGGCCAAAACCTGTGGCGTGGTTCAAGACACCGTACTAATAATAGTACAGATAGGTACCATGATGGGTACCATCCCATACGAATTTTATTACCCTAGCGACTGTTTTTTACTTAAAATTGCCGATGTAGTGTGGATTAACGATCTTCCGACATTGCTCCTATGTGCAATACATAGGTATACACGTGCAATGTGGGATACCTAATACGGTGTAATTATTTTGCAGACTCGATAATGCACGAAACATGGTGGATTAACCGGGTTCGTTGCCAAGTTGTATTAAGGTTAAGCAAAATCTACCCGGCCGATCTTAGAATGGGTGACCATTTATTAAGACATATTGAGAGTTATTTTGGACACCTGCGTGTCTCGGAGAGCACGGCTAGCAGTTAATGCGATCATCTATCTATAGCGTTACGGGCTTTGGAGCCCTAAGATAAAATCTGACAGGTCTAATTACAGAACTTCGATATCGCCCATGGGTTGTGGAGGTCAGATGGCAGTCGCTCCACGTCAAACTCAAACATGCATTGCACTCAAATATTAAACTCAAACGCAAGTTAAGCCAGTCGCATCACGGTAGACTGGAAAGCCGACCCCAACGGGATTGGGAAAAGGCTCGGTGGATGATCATGTATTAACAGTGTTTAGTAGATATGGTTTTGTACAACTTAATAAGCTTATTAGTCTTTTTTACCTAAACTTAAATTACCTATTAAGTATATAATTTATAGAAGGAAGATTCTACATTTGATAGCTCACTCTACATACTCAAGTAATTTATAAAAATGTCTCTTTAAATCGACTGCCGAACCATTAAATTATCGCCTTCAAAAATGGATGATTGTTTTTAAGATGGAAGATAGATACTTGGGTATATAATGTCACTCAGACTCAGAAGGGTACCTAAAAACCCTGAATGGACTTAATAATTAAGTAACAACAAACTATTTAAACTAATTAGCTACTAAAAACTCACTAGTTTCCATACAAATGAGTGTAAATTAAACTTAAATAAGATATTCAGAGCACGTCACGTTCAGCTCAACCCCATAAAAAGTGGTATTACCATACATGATAGAAGTTTGTGTGTCTCATTAGCGATACGAGTACTAGTACGCGTTATTGCTTCCAACGGTAACGCAACAACTCTTAGCAGAAACACATCACATCAGCACTCTAAAAATACTCCGCAATCGAATCGCACTGCGCAACTCTCCAAGTTTTACCGCCTCTGGCACCGAAACGAACACACAACACATTCACGAACACAATTCGAAGTATTGCGTTGAAACACGCACTTTATTAATATCAATGTGTGTGTGAAAGTGTCTTCGAATGATTTTACCGTAGTGTGTAGTGTTGGTTAACGTTTTTTGTATGTGTGAGTTTGTTTTCGAGCGTTTGATACGTCCGAATGAGGTTACCATTAGATGTGTGTGTTCGTTAGAGAGAATTTTTTTGTATGTGTTGGATTCGTTTTATTCGTTTTGATAAATTCGTGGCGCTATTATGCCGAAAGGGTCAAGTGAATGCTCGCGTTTATAAAGACGCAGACGACATACGTGGGAACTCGAGAACTAACCAGGCGAGAACTTAATCCCTCAATTCTGACATCAATGTGTATTGTGTTAAGAAATATTATATTAATGTTTTGTTTGTTGAGTGTTGTTTCCTTGACAGGTATCTACATTAATCTGAGTGTTATTATTGTGGCCCTCCTCCCTCAATAATAAACTACAAGTACCTCATTAAGTGTGAGTTATTGGTACATACAACTGATTGATTGATCCGAGATATACCTAATACCTGCATTTCATTTTTTTTACCGGGTCATTGATACAAGAATTCATGTAACTAGGATACGTATTTTGGTGATTTTGATGATTTTGTCAAATAAAATAAAGAATAAGTATTAAGTACTAGGTTACACACCTGGTGATAGGTACTTGTTATTTATGTTATTTAATATATAAATAATAACATAGAAACTAAAGTTGCAGTCAAAATACTTAGGTCATTCCAATGTTATGCCTGTAATTTGAGTAGTTACTTTCTATTGTGTATTAGTTTGTAAGTTATGGGTTAATTATGCAGTTGGTGTGCTTATGGTAAAAATAAAAATAAATAAAATATCTAATCGGTAGTCTATAATAACCTACTTACTTACCGGTTAAAATTCAAAGTTGCATTAGCAAATTATTAATATAACACTACTATCACCTTGGAAGCTCGTTTCTATCTTCGAAGGGGTAGACAGGGGCTATCAAAAAAGGCCGCATTTCACCAGTTTGTAGGGACCACATAATTCGGGGTTAGCCTGTTTTCGCTTCCGGAGACTTTCAGTAGGTACTTAACCTAATTAAATAAACTAAATTAAGTAAATAACCTAAATTAATTCTTTCACCATTGGAAAGCTACATTCACCCTGAGTAACATAGGCTACTTTTAATCCCGGTAATGTGTTCCCACGGGAACCGGGAACGAGTAAACTAAATCACGCGGGTGGAGCTGCGACGATCAGCTAGTACCTAATATTAAGTATAGAAAACGGCCAGGATTAGCCCGTGACAAATTATACACTCAAACCTTTCTCGAGAACCACTCTATCTATTAGTGGAATCAGCATGAAAATCGGTGCAATTTTTGAGGTGCGGTTTTTGTGTTGGTTGCGAATAGTGATAGTCTTTCCATCGGTCATAAGTTGAGGACTTGGACTCCAAGAATGTAAGCGAGGCACCTTTAAACCGATGTCTATTTCCCGGAACTATCCGAGTCCAGTTAAAGCAGGTTGAGTGTGTGTGCACAGCTCGTTAGCGGCATCCTGCTTCACAAACAACTTGTAGAGCACACATTAAGCTCCTATATCCAACTACCTCAGTACCTTATTACCCAATTGACAGTTATTGTCTGTTATTGACCTGACTGACCTGACTGTTCTAATAAAATTGTCAATTCTTATTATTTACCTTATACGTAGGTCACACTATAAGTTTTGCGTAACTTAAAAATACAACATGTTAAAACCAAAATATTATGTTTATTGCTTTTCACAATACTCTCCTTTACATTTTAAACATTTTTTCATGCGGTCGAACCATTTTTTAAAACAGGAGGACCACAGATCTGAAGGCATGTTTTCTACGTGCTGATTGAACGCTATCGCTGCCTCTTCGGAGTTGGTAAAAGTGAAACCTCTCATCAAATCTTTGATTTTGGGGAAAATACAGAAATCACAGGGTGCTAGGTCGGGGATATGCGCAGGATGGGTGACGAGTTGTACTTTTTCGGAAGCTAAAAATGACTTTGTTTTGTTGGCCGTGTCTGAAGAAGCGTTGTCATGATGTAGGAGAACGCGGCTTTTGGGTTGTCTTTCGCGAACTTTTTCTAACACCCTGGGTAAACAAATGGTAGAATACCACTCGGCATTAACACTCTTTTGATCTTCAAGTGGAAAACGCGATCATTTTTTTACCAACGTTTCTCGCCTGCCTCACTTTGGTAATCATTTTCAAATACACATTCACAAGATTGCTGTTTTTTTTTTCGGGTTCAAAACAATAAATCCACGTTTCGTCTCCTGTGACAATGTCATAAACAGCATTAGAATGTCCGTGGTCGTACTTCAGTAGCATCTGTGAGCACCATTCCACGCGAGCCCGCTTCTGCTCCGCTGTCAGTTCATGAGGGATCCAACGACAACAAAGTTTCCGAATTTTCAATTCTTCGAGTAAAATTTTCTGGATTTGACTCATACCAATCCCCAATAGTCCTCGAATTGTCTCATAGGGAATCCGCGGGTTTTCTTCAATTAACCGCTTAACAGTAGCCACATTATTTTCGTTGACGGCAGTTGAAGGCCTTCCTTCACGAAATTCGCCATGTAAAGAAACTCGACCTCTCTCAAATTCAGCATACCGTCGCCTCACGGTGCTCAAAGAAGGTGCTTCTCTCCCAAAAGCATTTTGAAGACGAGCGGCACAGTCTTGCGGAGAGAGAGAACCTTTAAAATCATAAAAAATCATTGCTTTAAAATCTTTTCGACTTAATTCCATTTTCGTTACATACGTAGAACTTTGATGTGTGATAAATAACAATTGACAAATGATTTCCCGTAGATTGTTTTTTTTTTATTACTAAGAAGGTTGCAACGTTTAAAACGTCTCCCACCTGGTGGTAAGTCGTGACGACGTCTAGCGATTGTGGGCCACTCTCACAGCACACAATACTATAGAGAGTGGCCCTGAACTTGACGACCTACTGATGTGCCTCTTCACGCTCCGCTTAAAGAACCCAGGGTTATATGTGGGAGGAAACACATGCACAGGCAGGGCGTTCCAGGCCACTATCGTTCGGCAGAGAAACGATCGTTTAAAACGTTCGTTAATTCAAAATAAACTAATTTTACTATACCTACTAAACTGATTTTCATACTGTTTTCACTGATGGATAGAGTCAGTCTATCCATCGGTGACAACAGTATGATAAGGAAATTTTCTCATTATAAGTATAGTTAAAAGTGTCAGTTAAAAATTATTACCTAAGTAACAATTTATTTTCCTATTAGCAACACATCACGCTAATTATAAACATTTTATAGAACCTCAAGGATAAATTAACCGTCTAATTAACTCAGAAATTCAACATAAAGAAGTAAGTTCACTGATGCATAGAAAATAATAGTCGTGGCTTGCACATGTCCGGCATATGGCGACTTGACGTACTGACGTTTAGTGACGAATAATGGGGTTTTGTTACAACAATGCCTTTGTGATCCTCCGAAAAGAAATGTTATGGAAATCATTGATCTCACCACAAAATGACACTTTAAAAACTCTTTAGGAAAGAAAGGTACCTTCTCTCTTTGTACAAATGAGCTTAGCGAATGAAGTTCTTTGAATTAGGTACAATCTATTTTTTAACTGACTTTCAAAAAAGGAGAATAAATAAATAAATATTTTCGGACATTCTCACACAACGTCATCTAGCCCAAACTAAGCTATAAGCTTGTGGTATGAGATCTAGACAACCGATAGACATACTTATATATTTCTAAATACATACATATTATACATAGAAAACACCCAAACTCCGAAACAAACTTTTGTGGATCACACATCCTAAGTTATAATATTTCATTTCAGTTCATAATATTTGATTCGACGCGGAAATCGAACCCGAGACTCCGGTGTCGAAAGCCGATGCACTAGAGACCACGCCACCGAAGCAGAAGGTTCTCAATTCGACTATTATGTTTTTCTTTTATGTAGATACCTCATATCTTTAGACTGGGGCAACCAATTCAGATTTTTTTAATTGAAAGCTCCTAGATATTTCCCAAGTAGTGCTATTTCAATTTTGTCAATTCGACAATTATTTGATCCCATTTCGTATTTTATTTTCCTTTACGCCGCCCACGATGGTACTCGTATTTTACGACGGTAAATTGAAGTCAATTGTTGCGTCAATTTTTGACACTTAAAGTGTATGTATGTATTTGTATTACTTCTTCACAATCATTCACGACATTACCTGGTAACACTTGACGTAAATCAAAGGAATGGAATATTTAGGTATCCACCTATTCCGTCTACTTTCATCGAAGCCCGGACGATAGAAAATGTAACTGGAATTTTGATTCGGATTACAGATTGTATGGATATATTGATTTTCTATTTATATCCGGCAACGGAATAACTTTTTTTACTAGAGCCCATACTCCTGTACTACATAATTATCATGTTGATGGAGCTCCATTGACTAGAGTCGCAAATGTTAAAGATCTTGGACTAAATATTGACACGACTTTGACTTATAAAGAGCATATCGTTAACATCTGCAAGGCAGCGTATAGGAACTTGGGATTTATCCTTAGGATGGCGCAGGGATTTCGAAATGTATCGGCAATTGCAGCATTATACAACGCTTTGGTTAGGAGTAAGCTTGAATTTAACGCAGTCATCTGGTCACCGCTTAAGACCGCAAAAGATTTCCCTACACTTCATATAGAAGTTTCCGTTAAAACACACTTGCGATATGCCATCATATGCGTCTATCACTGAAAGGTATTCAATATTATCACGACTTCTAAGAGTAACAAGAGAACTTCAAGAGTATTTTCGTTGGTTTTTAACTAAGAGTAAGACTTTAGAATCTTGTTCTGACAGTCGTTCTAACACTCCGGGAGACTACAGCTCTCCTGGTCAAGATTTCTAATAGGTATTGCGTCACCGGGGTGTGCACGGCAGTGCAGTTTTATGGAACGGTAACATATATCGACTGCAATAAGTTTGCACCACTATAGCGTTGGTTTGAAGAAAAGGAGATGAAGGAGAGGTGATCATAACACCCAGATTTTGTCAGTCACTTTGTAGATCCCACGTGCGAGCCTAATACCGTTTCCAGACACTGGTGTACCACGTGCTTTCAAACTAAGATAAGATTAAATTACCTATAAATTAATATTGAACGGTCATTCGCTTACTAATCCTTGTTTTATCTCATTCTATTCGATATCTTATAAAGATTACGTCAAATATAATGTTATCAAAACTAGTCGTAAACAAGTTTACCGTCGAACTTGTTTAATGCTTATGTTTGTAAATTCCAAGTATTTCCAAGGCTCTCGACATTTAAGTATCAGATTTGAATCTTAACACAAGGATACGATTCTATAATCACATTTTTCTGTAATATGTATGTAGAAACCAAACCTTTTGAGCATTCTAGTGGTAAGTACTCGAATTCTGAATGCCGTAAAGGAGGTGAAGTTCTAAAAAGATTTTTGTTCAGAGACTTTTTAGCGGGCAATAATGAGATTTGAATTTGGAACTTAAATCTTTCATAGTAATCCAACCAAAAAAAGAACAAACCGCGCGACTTCGTTTTTTACTGCTAATGTCGGAATTTCTGTCTGTAAGATGTCGCTAAACCGTGTTTGTTCCTAATTCCAAATTAACTAAAAATAATCAAAATAAAATTCAATTTGTTTACCCGACTGCCAAGAAAGTGTTATTTATTTATACGCGAAGAAACCTATACCTAAGTAGGCAATAGAAGGTACATACGTAGTAGGTGTAGATTAGATAGAAAGAATTAGATTTTTGATTATTATTATTGATATTAGGTAGGTATGTACCTACCTAATATCAATAATAATAGGTCTTTACCTATGAAATTGCCGTTATGACTTTGGTCGACAATGACGAATTAAAGGAGATTGTGGAAGCCGATGATACACAATCTACGGCTGAATTAGCAGCAGCTTTCGACGTTAGCGTCAAAACAATATTGGTCCATTTGCGTCAAATTGGCAAGGTAAAAGAGCTTGACAAATGGGTGCCCCACGAACTAAATGATCGCCAACGCGAAGTACGCGTCGAGACATGCCTTGCATTGCTCAAAGACACACAAATGAAGGAACCGCATTGTTATTTGCGATGAAAAATGGATTCTGTTTGATAACCGCAAGCGCTCAGCAAGTTGGTTGGATCCTGGTTCCGCACCCAAAGAATGCCCTAAACGAAAACTTACCCATAGAAAAGTGATGGTCACTGTTTGGTGGTCTAGCGCCGGTGTGATTCATCACAGCTAAGGTAAGAACCAAACGGGGTGAGCATTACTGCAGATGTGTACTGTGCAGAACTGAACACAATGATGGAGAAGCTGGTACATCTCCAACCAGCATTGGTCAATCGCTCGTCTCCGCTGCTCCTGCACGACAATGCGCGACCTCATACTGCACAGCAGACGGTCTCCAAGTTGCAAGAACTTGGGTTGGAAGCTCTCCGTCATCCGCCATACTCACCAGACCTTGCGCCTACAGACTACTACATTTTTTAAGAATTTGGATAACTTCTTGGCGGGAAAGAAATTCAATACCCGAGAGGCAGTACAAAATGCCTTTGAAGAATTTGTTGCCTCCCGTCCAGCTGATTTCTTTAAGAAGGGCATCAATAAACTGCCGCTGCGTTAGCAAAGATACATTGATTGCATGGGTGATTACTTCGATTAATACCAATAAAAAATACATGAAAAAAAATCGTTTAATTTTTTTCATACAAAACGGCAAGTTCACAGGTAAAGACCAATATACGTATATCATCACATCTGTATCCGCAAAGGTGTAGGCAGTGGTAAGTTTAAGTATATATTATCTAATTACTTCTATAGATAGGGAAGTACATTTTTTTGCCATATTTTTATTAATCGCTGTAGACTTGAAGCTAATTGCCGCTTACATACAGCTAGACAGTTCACTATTTTTTGTTGATATTTTTGTCTAAAATCTTCTATAATATATAAGTGTTTACTGTCTAGTACTTGAACAATATAGATGTTTATTCATACAGTGCAACGTGTCTGTAGATTTAACTACAAGACAATGGCGTGCTGCAGACAGGGGTCGCCATCCATCTTTGTAATCCATTGTGTGTGACGTCACAATCCCACACTGACGCGAACGAACCAACCAAACTCACAAACTCTCACGACATGCGAACGTTCCATTAATTTAAAGCGAGAGAAAACGCACTTGGCTTTCTTCAAATTGTTTCATCAGTGTTTTAACATTTTAAAAACCGAATGGTTCGTATGACGTACGACCGAATGAAATAATAGAACATTTTGACATGTCCCTAGAGCGGGAAAATTTACGATATTTTTTTTTTTAAACTACAATAGGACTTGGGTTTATGCGTAGCGCGTGGCAGGTGGCCTTTTAGGTTACCTCTGGCGCTGGGCAAAAATCCAGGCCCAAACGCTCAATTGCAATACCGAACAACGTTTCCTTGACCCGCATCGCGAATTATTTCAGAGTAACTAGTTCTTCTGTGCGGGAAAAATCAAGCATTACCTTGACATTGGCGAAATCATCGATGAATATCGATGAAACCACGTTTTTAAAAAAATAAGAAACTACCATATAATAATATGGTAAATATATGGTAACACAGAAAAGATATTCTGTATGCATAGCCTAATAGTTACCAACAATGTAAGCATCGAACAATAAAGACTTACAGCCTTATGATTTTCTTTTTTTTGCATCATCTTTATTCAATGATTGTATAGGGTCCAACATCAGTAACTAAGTACTTATAAGTAATAAACTATAAAATAAATAATAAAATACAATTGCTACGAGTATAAAGAAATATAAATTCCACTTGGGACGAAATCGATTCTCTTTACTCTCAGGACTTCCAATAATTCTGTTTTCCGTCCATTACCTTCTCATTCAATAGTTCGTTGGATTCAATAGGTAGGTATCTTTTCTTAGTCTGTAATTAGAATCAATAACTTGAAACAGCTTCTTAAAATCAAGCTATAAAACCCCAAAAATAAAGTGAAACCCCCAAAAAGAGTGTTTTATGTCATCGTTTTGTTAATGTGTTAGTCAGACGAATTAACTACATTTTAAATGAAACCCAAGCACATACACTTGTTACATTAGTAGTACCACAGAATAGGGAATAGTACTTACATACAGAACTTGCACTCGGACGTTATTTAAAGCACATTCTTTTGTTTACCGAGAACTTCATCCGAACGTTAGGGTTGTCAGAAAAGTTACCAGCATAATTTGACCAATAATTATGACGTTAATGCCTCAATATCAACTCTACGGTCAATACCGTATCACAAACAAGAGACAACCCTTACTGACTTACTACTTCAAGTTGTCGCTGACGTCACGTATTTTTTGCGATTGTTAGGCGAGTAACGTACCTAGGCCTGGTAGTACTCACAGCGTAAGTAATATTACTAAGTACAAATAGTATTACGAAACTCTTCACGTATCTATAACCTTGAGATTCTCCTACAAGAAGTAGATAACAACGTATAACCCTAGTAGTATCTAGTAACATTTGCGGTTAGGTACTTGTTGGTCACCATATCCATCTAACTATTATTAATATTACAAAGCTGAACTTCATTTGATTCTTAATCACATATTGATTTACCTATTTACAATACGGGTAACAAAAAACATTGTTTTAACAATAATTCCGCGTCATTGTCGACTGGGAAGGTTACCATAATGTGTTGCCACGTTTGATGGCGTTATTACTATACTTTTCTTTGAGCCAGGAAATAACCAGCATTCTGGTCCTGCCATGATAAGCATCAAACGTTTAGCTATGTCTCTATATATCAGCGGACGCTCGGACTCCATGATCCTAGTCTCTCAACCTCAAACGGCTCCAATATATAGGTACATAGACCTGCTAGATTAGAGTATTACTCTGTTTGAGGCCTTCAGCTGGTAAAGCAGCAGTGCCGGCATATCTACATGTAATTTGAAG
This sequence comes from Nudaria mundana, assembly GCA_963556515.1. Classification (NCBI taxonomy): domain Eukaryota; kingdom Metazoa; phylum Arthropoda; class Insecta; order Lepidoptera; family Erebidae; genus Nudaria; species Nudaria mundana. The sequence continues at coordinate 17,098,277 of OY748292.1, read as the reverse complement.
GTGTCAGGATGCTAAACTGTCAACGCATGTAGCGTCCCCCACCAAAGACCTTTCCATAGCTTCGTGCTAAACTATTTGGTTCTAGTACGGCCTGTGGTGTACAGAGCCTGATGGATTAGATGGGATTACGTTTAGAATAGCGTACCGAGGGATGATTGTATAGACGGTTACCCCACAGTTGCAATGTTGCGGTGATACACAAGCTATACATATCCTGTCAGTTTGTTGTTTAATGGAAAATAAATATATTTAAAAGAATCATTTAGGTACCACCGAAGGCTAAAGGCTGTAACTAGGTAACATCGAGCAGTATTGAAAAATGTAGTAAAACTGGGGACGAATACGAAATTGCGGGCGTAGGGCGTAGGTAATGACTACCTACATTTCACATAACAGTTTAAACAATTTATTTCCATCCAAAGGCCGCCATTTGTACATTCTCATAAATTGTTTTCATATGGATATTTGTATTGATGTACAATTAAGTTTATTCTAGGTAGGTAGGTGTACTTATTATGATACAATTTACCTAATCGAAATAAAGAAAATCATTGGCTGGATGAGGACCAGTATCAGTATGTCACCCGTGCAGAGGATCTCTGCACAGATTAGGTACTTCTCCTTGAAAGGGAACTTAATAGCCTTGTGATCCATATCTGATATGAATCACAATTTCAAGGTAGCTAAGTTGGTTAGAGCCTTTCCCCTGACGCGAACTGATGCACGCACTGCTTTAAATCCAGGTTAGATTTTCGGTTTTTACTCGACAAGACCATACGCATACTTTTGGCCAATAGCAAACCCGTCATATCCATCTGCTGTACTGACAGCTATGACTAAAGCAAAACTATTAAGCTTAAGCAACGGGTCCTTCACATACGACGAATACCACCCGACATGAGAAACAGCGACACACTGGTCCTGCGTCTTACGACGTCTGACGTTTACGTTATCTACGCGCTATGACACTTTAAACGTGTGTGACAGCGTCGTACGCGTGGGATAGCATTGGAACACGCGAGTCTGGCGAGGAGACGCTTGAGACAACGTGGTGAATGACCAGTGTGTTCGTAACTATACAAATTATATAGGCCAGATCTGTTCAGATGTCATAATGCGTGGTGTACGTCGCATGTAAAGGATGAGTTTGACCGTCCCTTAATGGGCTTGTCCATGTGGGTAGGTAGAACCTACTTATTACTTGACTTTGTATACCTACTTTAATACTCAATTCTAAAATACAGTTCTCTTCTCTAACACAATCTACTATCTACCCAAACATAATCGAAAAACGTAAGTCAATCCATCACAAAATGTGAGTGTTCACAATATCACAGATAGCAGGGGTGGATATGCGGTGAAGTTTTCAATTTCAACCCCCACCCACCCCTCGGAAGTGCGGCTCGACGGTCGACCCTCGCCCGCGGGGTAATTTTATTAAAAACACCACGACGACTCTGAATATTTATCCCTTCATGCATTCTGATAGAATGGGGATGACAGACTCTGTTTTAGTAACTTCGATGTAAGGAATTAAGTATATTTTAGCAGTTTTATAACTATTCTACCTCTAACTTATTACTATACTATACTATATTACTAAACTACCTCTAACTACGCTCACTTCGCTCAATAAATTAAAAGATACATTGTAAGTAGGTAGACCTGCCTACCGTTACAGCGTCCTGCTAGGTCTACCTACCTATCTTTTACCACCAAATATTGAGACTTGCGGCATAGTAAAATTAACAAGTGCCTATAGACTATAGAGACAAAGATGCCATCCATTCCAACCCACACTCACAATCGAGAACTCTCCCTCACTAAGAATAAAAAGAAGAATATAATAATTTCCTTTTATGGATCAGCAAGAAAAACATACTTAACATGTATTCAAAGGCTTAACAAAAGGTTTATTCATAGCATTCCTGAACAGAATAGTAAGTAGATTGTTAACCAATGGATGAAAGCGTCTCATTTCTGACGAGATATTTTATAGTTCGAAGCAGAAATGGGATGCTTTTATTTGCTTTCCTCGCATTCGAAATGAAAAGTAGAGTGTGTAACTCGGGTGAAAACAGCCATTTCTGCCTCGAACTATTGGCGTTCTCACTACGTTCGAGCGCCAAAATATCTCGTCAGAAATGGAATGCTTTCATCCCTTGGTTAACAATCTACTATTCCTCACGTAGTTTCTCGAACGAACAAAAAGTTTTTAATCAGTATTGTCATTTCTACCTAATGATCTTTTTTGTCCTTTTCAGTCAGCATCGTTCGGGCATCTTGTTACATTTTCAAAGATTATTAAAATCATAAAATGACAGTAAAGTTCATCAAACATTCCGTCAATTGCAGCTGTCAGTTATCTGCTGAAAAGTTGAAAAATACAACTGTGAATTATCGTTCAACTAAATGGAGAAGAACGGCGAATTGTATTGACAAAGAAACCCTACAGGAAACCATTCAAAAGTATTGTAATTTGCTGAATCCCCACACTTATCAAGCTCTCCAGTTGGTTGAGATTCTCCATCTCCAATGGGTAAGTTACCTACTATAAGCTGTCGACTATAAGATTCCAAACGAGGTGTTGTAGACATTTTTATGACCTGTTAGAACGTTCTTCTAAGAAAAGGAACAACCGGTAGTTCGAGTCCACAAGAGTAATTATCGTTTTTGCGATTCATAGGTATTGTAAAATTATTTTACTAACCTATTGTTTCACCTATGGGAATCAATACGATACATTTTTAGTTCAAACCTCATAGGTACCGTTCAAACATTTCACAGGATGGTCTGAGAAAAAATTATACCTAATTACTAATTGTACACACAAGAAAGTAAAAGAAACGAAAAAATACAGTAAGGATAGAGTACAAAATATTTTATATTTGTCAACCGACTTCCAAAAAAGGAGGAGGTTATCAATTCGACTGCTTTTTTATATATTTTCTTTTAACCGAAGTTGATTTTATTTAAATGAAAGTACTACTTCGGAAGTGAGCCTATTTCATTTTGGTCCCATTCTAACAATTATTTGGTCCCATTTCGGTCATTTTATTATGTTATGTTCCTAGACTATACCTAACTAACCCCTGAACTTTTTTGCTACCCGCCGTCCTTACAGAAGCAGGCTAGAAAGGTTGCGTGCTGCGGGGCCTTTTCCCCACAGCACGCAACCAGATTCACTCACAGACGCGGGATAAAACCCAACCCCAACGACGCGGGATTTTCATTCCGACCAAACCCCCGAAGAGGCCACACTGGTGGCCAAAGTCCGCCGGGCGCCACTGGAAATACCTTCTAGTGTCACCATGCAGAGACGCCCGCAGCAATGGACATGAGAGTGGCCGCGGTCTCGCGGAATTAAAAAAAAAACCTCTGAACTTTACTGAAATGTAAGTTTGTGTCCGTCCCCATGGCCTAAGGGATCCCTTTCTTCTGTCGTCGTGGTAGATATCAACTAGGTACCTACGGTTTTCCACTATTGCTACGATATTGGCATGCTTCTTTCGCTTCTTCAACATTCATATTAGGTGTAAGGATTTTCATGCATAATCATCATTCACCGAGCTTTTTCCCAACTCAGTTGGAGTCGGCTTTCCAGTCTAATTGCGATTCGGCTGAACTTCGATATTTTCCGTGATGCGACTGCCATCTCACCTTCACAACCCATGGGCGATAACGAAGGATTTTTAGGTAAGTAGGTATCTACTTGTAAAGATACTTAGCTATATTGTTGGAAATTAAGTTCTGATATACGTACTTGCGATTCGGCTGAACTTCGATATTTTCCGTGATGCGACTGCCATCTCACCTTCACAACCCATGGGCGATAACGAAGGATTTTTAGGTAAGTAGGTATCTACTTGTAAAGATACTTAGCTATATTGTTGGAAATTAAGTTCTGATATACGTACTTGCGATTCGGCTGAACTTCGATATTTTCCGTGATGCGACTGCCATCTCACCTTCACAACCCATGGGCGATAACGAAGGATTTTTAGGTAAGTAGGTATCTACTTGTAAAGATACTTAGCTATATTGTTGGAAATTAAGTTCTGATATACGTACTTGCGATTCGGCTGAACTTCGATATTTTCCGTGATGCGACTGCCATCTCACCTTCACAACCCATGGGCGATAACGAAGGATTTTTAGGTAAGTAGGTATCTACTTGTAAAGATACTTAGCTATATTGTTGGAAATTAAGTTCTGATATACGTACTTGCGATTCGGCTGAACTTCGATATTTTCCGTGATGCGACTGCCATCTCACCTTCACAACCCATGGGCGATAACGAAGGATTTTTAGGTAAGTAGGTATCTACTTGTAAAGATACTTAGCTATATTGTTGGAAATTATGTTCTGATATACGTACCTACTTATAAAATGCTATAAAGAGAAAGTGAGCTGGTTTATGATGATTCGTGAAAAATAAACCCTTCATACAAATTACTTTCATGCTAGATAGATAACTCTTTTTTGTACATCAACATAATAGTAAATTTTATTTTATTTTATTTTATTTGGGATAACAACAGCCATTTTACAATCGTGTATACAAACAGAAATTACTAGACACTGACCAATAACAGCTATCCACTTCTATACTAGATTAAAAAGGTACCTAGATACAAAACAGGCTGCTATGTACTAACAACATAATTTTTATACATAATATCAATATCAATACCTACCTATGAGATTACAAAAAGTTGCACACGTATACAATAACCTCCGCTAACAGAACCATTAGTAGTTAATAATGACAACAACATGCGAGTGCGTCGGGAACTCGTGAATAAAATAGATACGAGAGGCAAGAACAGGTTTTGACGGTGCAACGGTAAGTCACCGCCACTGCAGGTACTCAGTATTTATGAGTGTGAAAATACTAGGTATTTAATGGTACAAAATGCGAATTCGAACAACTTTTCCGACCACAGCATACACATATATTTATTAATAACCATGATGTCATGACTATTCTTATTCATATTTACTTATTCTCTATTATACATACCTACATCTAAAATCAGATATTTGTATTTAATACTTTCAATTTAAGTAAGTGCATATTAGTTACTGTTCAAAACACAAACACGAAAGCAAAGCCCTTTGCTTATATTATGTACGCAAATGCATATACACAAACACATGGCAAGTATTTTTAAGATTATGACATATTCAATAATATAACAATACGTATAACCGATAATCAAGACTACGAGACACGGGGTGAAAAACGGCATGGATTGAGATAGTTATAATCTCCCAGTTATAATATCCTTAACTTTGTGTAAAAAAATATTTTTAGAAGTGATAAAGGGGTCAACACTGCTAAATTTTTCGTTGTATGTGCGCGCGATTCTTGCGGTCACGGCATTCTGTCCATATGAGGTAGGATGAGTCGGAACGCTTAGCATTTGAGTGTGACGAGTGCGATAGGTTGGGGTTCTAAAAGTTATTAGTGCTAGTAAATCAGGACAGTCAATCCGACTACGAAGTATATCATAAAGTAGCCCCATATCCATCACCCAGCGTCTTTCCTCTAGAGTAAGTAAGTTATACGTTCGACAATTACGAACGTAGTCTGTCTGAGGCTTACGGAACTTGAAATTAAGGTGCCGTAAGAATTTCCTCTGAACACGCTCTATCCTATTAATATGTATGGCATAAAAAGGCGACCAGATTTGGCAATTGTATTCTAATACACTTCTAACGTAGGAATAATACACTAACTTTAAGCTAATCAAACTATTAAAAGGTTGACAAGTACGCATGACAAAGCCAAGATTTCTATAAGACTTATTTATTATGTTATCGAAGTGTGTAGTCATACTCATTTTAGCGTCTAAGTGAATCCCCAGGTCTCGCACATTGTCTACTCTTTCTATGGAGACACCGTTAAAGCTATAATTATATGAGATAATATTAATTTTACGACTAAAGGTTATACATTGACATTTGGATATATTTATTGATATTTTATTTTTGATATAGTACTGGTAAAGATTATTGAGATTGTTCTGGAGACTTACACAGTCATCAATACTGTTAATTTTAACAAACACTTTTTTATCGTCAGCGTACAATAGATGATTAGCGCTGTCGATATGCTCATAAATGTCGTGAATGTAGGCGTTATAGAAAAGCGGCCCTAAATGCGAGCCCTGGGGTACTCCAGAAGGAACTAGTATAACATCAGATTTAAAGCCCCCCAGTACCACAGCCTGAGAGCGATTTCTAAGGTACGATTCGACCCACCGCAATAAATCACCGTGAATACCCAGAACACGGAGCTTTTGCAGTAGAATAACATGATCGACCCGATCGAAAGCTTTTTCGAAGTCGGTATAAATGACGTCAACCTGACCTCCAGCTTCCATGTGTTTTAAAACAAAGTCCGAGTACACCGCCAAGTTAGTAAGCGTTGAACGTCCTCGAAGAAAACCGTGCTGCGATTCAGCAACACCCATTGAAATTACATTATAAATGCTTTCGTATACCAATTTCTCCAAGGTCTTTGCCAGTACGGGTAAAATGGAGATGGGGCGATAGTTCTCTATTTTTGATTTGGTACCTTTTTTGTGGATAGGTATGATATGCGCTGTTTTCCAACGTGTGGGAAATACACATTCTTCAATCGAGCGCTTAAAGATTATTGTGATTGGGCCCACTAAGCTATCCGCGCAAGATCTAAGAAACATGGGGGGGATACCATCGCAACCCGACCCCTTAGTAACATCCAAGGAGAGTAATAGTTTAAGGACTAGATCTTCAGTAACATGAATATGTGATAGTGTTTCGTTATTTCTGCAGTCATTCTCAGAGTTGATGGCTTGGGTGCTAGTATGTGAGTGCGGTGTAAATACGCTTTCAAAGAAACCATTAAACGCGGAACATATTGATTTGGGATCGTCGAAAGTTTGATCCCTATATGTGAAACTCCTGGGATAACTTGAACCACCTCTTTTGGCTTTAACATACTTCCAAAAGTATTTAGGTGAGCGCTTTATATAAGTCTCCGCATTATCAACAAAACGCTTAAAACAGGAACTTTGTTCTCTATGCTGACGTCGTCTAAGGAGTGCGAATTCATCATAGTCCCTAGGGTTTTTATGTTCTTTCCATCTTTTATGTGCCTTTGACTTTTCTTTAATGATACAGATAAGCGCACGCGAATACCACGCAGGATAGGATTTGTTCTTAATCGACATAGGAACATATAGTTCCAAACACTTTTCCAACTCTGAATAAAAACAATCTAGGGCGCGATCTATATCAACCCCGTACAGAATATCCTGTTGAGTTGAGGTTGCGGTCACAACGATATATATCGTATCTGTCGTCACAAATCTCCGAGTCGAGTATGTCATCTTGCAACCACGTTTCGGTTATCAATATGATGTCATAATCATGTGATAGTATGTTATTACACAATGCTGTGCATTTAGTGCGCAGACCACGTACATTTTGGTAATAAATGTTTAATAATGAGAATGTTAATATTAAGAACCAATAAATGGTTTACTAGAGGATAGTGCTGCGCTAATCTGTACAAGTAGTTAGTGAGAAAATCCGAGCGCAACAACATATATCGCTTATGTGTCATAATATAATATGTTCGTATATGCAAAATAACTAATGGTTCTGCAAGGCCGATCTCATAGGTATTATAAGTTGTGTTTACATTACTAGTGATTAAATGATTTTTGCTAAATCTTCTACATTCTTGATGAGTATTTTGGGGGATGTGGCATCTTTCCTTATAAATATTTTTCCATCGCGAATCCAGGTAAATTGGAAGTTTTTTAAATTGGATTTTTGACGGACATCTCTATAAAGCAGCTTATTTGTGATTGTCAGATGTTCATTAACATAACATTTTCTACCGTCGCCAGAACTTCCCATATCCGCCATAGTTATGCCTTTTTTGGAACGTATACCTGATAAAATGCTGTCACGCAAGTTTCTCGACCCCAATTTCACCACTACGTTCCTGGGGCGGCCGGCAATATTTGTTCGGGGTTGTATTCTTGATGCATATATAATGTCGTTTGGCGATAGTTGTACACCCGCGTAATTAGCAATAGTAATCATCACTGTGGTCAGGGATTCACTAGCTTTCTCAGGCAAACCGGTTATTTCGAGATTCACCGACCGTTCACGCTGCTCAATAACATTTAATGCAGATTCAATCTCGGAGTTTTTTTGCTTCAAAAGTAAATATTCGTTTTCCATACTTTTTTGCAGATCCTTGTGTTCCTTGTCGATGAAACTGATAGATTCCTTCAGGTCGCTAATGTCGTTGAAACATTCCGACTGCTTGGTGTAAATAACTTGGATGTCTGATTTGATAAGTTCGAGATCTTTTTTAATTACAGTCTTGATATCCTGTTGTATTGCGGAAATTTTGCTGCTAAGTCCAGAGTTAAACGTCGTAAGTTTTTTTGAAATATCAGTAGATAATTTCTCGAACATTACGGAAAGGTCTTCCTCCTTTCCCTTTCCCTTTTCTTCTCCTTTTTGCTTAGTGCGACGCACTTTACTCACGCTAGGCAAATTTTCGTCCACACCAGGATTATCGAGGCATTCGGTTTCGTTTGTCTCAGCCATCTTAAAGTTAAGTAGGTAGATTGAAGCGATGAACCGAGATAATGACTGGCACTCGAATTACACACTTAACACTCACACAATAGGACATATATTGGAATACGTTGTAATTAATAACTTTATATAAATGCCGCTGCCAATAACACGTCTGCTCCGAACCTAAGCCACGATGAGTCAAAAACAAGGTAAATAATTGATTATAGCAATTACATGTACAATGGACGGCCTTATCGCTTAATGGTGCAATTACAAGAGTAAATTGAGTACAAGTATAGGTAAAAAGGAAATTATACATTCATGTCAGAGCATTCAAAAATATCCTTTGGCTGTTCGTAAAAAAATGAAATTGCATTGTTTTCGCGCAAAATTTTGCTTTCGTGCTACATTTTTTTATTGCTTATCTTTGTGTCAACCCATACTACGGTGGTCGGTTGCAAAATTGCAAAATCTCGCAAAAAAAAAATCAACCTTTCTTCCCGGAACATCTATTGTCGTTATTACAACGCGCAATTTTGTTAGAACTTCCCTTTATGTAAGCCGAGGTTATTAGAAATTTCCATGTCTAATTCAAAATACAACTCTATCAACGTGACATTAGACTCAAATACGCTTGCCCGACGTTAAGCTAGCAGGGATCAATGGAATACCTTAGTTTATTCGGCTCCGGGTGTCTCGGCTCCAACTTGACGATAGCAGCCCTGTATCGCTTTATTCTCTATCAGTTTACTAAACAACTAATTATTGGAGCGCTTTAGGTACATGACGCCTTTGTTTGACGGAAAGATGGTCTGCAGTTTCAACGTCAATTGTGACAAAACCTTTTCCTAATGTTGAAATCTCTACTTATTTACAATGGCTGCGGTTTTTTCCATCGTCAAGCATATATATTTTTATGGAAACGAGGTTTTTAGGACAATAAAGATTGTATTTCGCTTATCGGCCTATGGTTCCAATACCGATATTTTAGTAAATATGTTTTAAATCCAGATACTGTAGCTGTAGATACCCTTACAGACTTTTATTAAATAGTTGCCAAATGGCAACAGTTATTAAATAGCAACCTAAGTCCGAAGTCTTTGACTTGACTTGCTTGATCGATCATTCCCGTAGGTAGGTACGCGCATTGTGGGGAAACAGCGTCAAAATTCTGGAATAGATAATTAATAATTGGACTCCGTTATTACATCCCTGGAAATACGCATTCCTGAAGAAAATACTCTACCATTTGCTTTTCTAAATTACACACCAAATTTCTTTATTTATTTATTTATCGCTGTTATCACATATTATAAAAACACCAAGCTGTATAACTTAAAATAGTATGTGCACTAAGTAGCAGTAATAACGACAGATAAGTAGCAAGCAAGATTAGTGCGTGAGCAGTCCTCACTAGTCCTCAACTGCAAACGATATCAGTCGAAAATATCACAGAAACTTGTGAAACTATCGCTCAATTTTATAATTGAGAGTCGAAAGCCGATGCACGACCACGCTACCGAAGCAGTTGAATAGATATAAGAGTAGTAGAATAGTTTATACCTAAGAACTGTTTTGTTTTCCAAGGAAATAAAAATTAAAATGACCTGCTTTTCATGAAATTTCATACAAAGTTTTCTCTTCCCCAATGCCCACGGGTACACAATACAGGGATACAAAGTATTATATAAGTCAATTCAGGAAATAGTCTATCTACATGCTTATTTTCATTCAAATCTGTTCAACGGTTTACGAGTAATTGAGTCACAAAAATGCTTCGGAATCTCTTTCTTAAACATAATAGTTAACCTAAGTACAAGCATAGTTAAATTAAACTTATAAAACTAAAAATATTAAACCAGTTAGTCATTTTTTCGTCATTTCCTACCTACATATTGCCTATAGTAGATACCTACCTAGTTAGGTAATGACACCTGTGCTAGTTTGTCGGTCTCCACGCAGTATACAATGTATTGTGGTTCTAATTTCACAAAATAGTTAAAAAAAACCTTTCAGTCTGTCGATGTAGAGTTTGGCTCTACAACACAACGGATTTTGATGCGGTTTTCACTAGGTAATGGATAGAGTGGTTCTCAATGAAGGTTTTTCTGTGTATAATTTTTCAAGCGGGCAAAACCGCGGGTAGCTAGTAGACTAATAAATATAGATATTTGTCTATATTTATTACGTTACGTACGTTATTATTTGCGGTTGGTACAGTAATCGGGTCTAGGGATCGAACCGCAAAATTAAGTTTGTTTTTATTGTACCTATATACTTTTCCGGAATAAAAAGTAGTGCACCACCCAGCGTGGTGCCCAGGATATTAAAGATTATACCAAGTTTCATCGAAATCGAACCGGTAGTTTTTGCGTGATGCCTGAACAAACAGACAGACAGAGAGACAAAAAAATTTGTAATCACATTTTTAGGTTCGTTGTCGGTCTAGTATTTATTTCCCCCCGACCCCTGCCATTTATTTTTTTGATATTTTTTGTACAGAATTTTAACTTATACAGATTTATTTTAAGTATAGATATTATAGGTAGTACAATTCGTGTCAGTACCTACTTCCTGAGCAAACAGGAATTAGACTCGAAACACTTTCTCACGTTCAACAAAACAAACTCTTCAGCCCATTAGGTTAGGTGAGTCTCTCTCCACTCTCCAACATAAGACAAGACATTTTAATTAGAAACTAAGTACCTATCTACTTGTACATACTACTTACCTATCAAGTGTGGTTGTTACCTAGGTACCGAGAAGAACATAACATTGAACTAGATATGATTAAAAAGCACATAGAAAAGAGAAGAGAAAGAATAGGTATCGTCTTGGTGCAACTCGTGTCGGTATCTAAACAATACATTCTACAAGGAAGTATTCGGGTCCTCAAGCAATATAGGTAAGGCAGGCAATCAAAAACTAAGTTAAATCTAGTGTAGGCGCATTCTCTTCGTATCTCTTCCAATGCAATATTGGCACCATCAACCTTCGTAGAAAACCTACAATTAATATTTGTGAAGTGGCTAACGGGCTAACACGCTTGTGGCTTCCACTCTGTCAACATTCACCGAGCCTTTTCCCAACTCATTTGGGGTCGGCTTTCCAGTCTAAATGCGATTTCGCTAAACTTAGATATTTCACGTGAAGCGACTGCCATCTGACCTCCATAACCCATGAGCGATATCGAAATTCTGTAGTTAGACCAGTCGGATTTTTGATTTAGGACTCCAAATACCCCTAACGACTGCCATAGATGTTCGTATGACAACCGGGAACGACGCGACAACGTGCGATGCCTTAAGAAATGATTACCCATCCTATGACCGGCCTGACTCGATGTTCTGTCCATATCCTTGATTACGCTGATGTCAGCTATCTCGATCTCATAGAGGAGCTACTTGATAAGCTTGAGCAACTTCAAAATGTTTGTATTAGATTCATATTTGGTCTACGCAAATATGATCAGAATTCCAAAAAAGCTCATGTGGCTCCCAATTCGCCTTCGCCGGAATACTCATATCCTGTCTCTATTATACAGTGTTCTGTTCAATCCTTGTACTCCGCGATATCTTAAAGAACGATTTCAGTTCCTTCATGACACGCATTCGAGGTCTTCAGAGACCTCAGGGTCATCGGAAAACTTAACACTTGAGGTTCCAGTGCACTCGACTCAGCAAAATGTTTCACTATCCAAGCTGTTCGTCTGTGGAATGCACTGCCTCTACATATTAAACGCGCACAATAACAATCTTCGTTTAAAAATATGCTAAAATATAATTATCTCTCAATATGGTAACACTGTCCATATTGTAATATTTGTAGCTAGGTATATACATACAGGTGAATTTTTGAAAAGGGCTTGGATGGCCAAATCCGAAACTATAAGGATTAGCGAAAAAATGCTCAAAGGAGTCACGAGCCCGATTTTGATGAAACTTAAAACCTCATCATTAGATTTTTGAAAAACCAATAATCCTAGCTGGGAATCGAACCCATTAATTTAAAAAAAAAACACACCCTATATATTATGGGCACCTGTATATTATGGATATATACCTAATATATAGATATAGTTATATCTCAAATTAGGCATTTATTTTGTATTAATATTTACCTGTTTATTTTGTTAATCACTGAACTCTTTCACGATCCACTCTCTTCGTAAATTTTATCAATTTATTACCTATATTATTAATACATTGTACTTACACCTGTCAACCTAACCTCTATCATCTCTCTCCATTTTCTTTCCATCCTAAGGTTGCCTGGAAGAGATGGCTCTTTAGCAATTATGCCGCCTATTGTACATTATTCTTAAGGCATGTGTGACATATCTGTCTCTTTTTGTGTACAATAAAGAGTATTTATCGTATCTTATCTTATGTTGCTTAACCTTTGCAATGTGTCAACATTGCCGGTTGCCACTAGCTGGCTTCCAATCTGTACGGTTAAGAAATGCGCCGTTTAGGTATACAAATGGGTCTTCCATCCTTACAATGCTGTATTGGTATAGGTACCTACTAACAACCTTCGCACAATACAATTAATTAATTTCATAATTTAAATTCAATGTCAACGTACATGTCAAGCTTACAAAATTATTTATAAATTTACAAAAATAAACTTTTAATTAGTAAATTAGAATTAAAAAAAACAGTCACAAATCACTATATACGTACGACGTGCATCGTTCCTGGTGCAAAGGTGCCCATGGCGCTGGCAGCATTGCCCCGCTGAATGGCAACGGACAATCTTTGCACCAGGATAGACCCAGAGCGAGTGTCACCGGACCTCCGTAATTCTACATCCTAACTCCGAGACAAAGCTCTTGGCTTCGGAGCCCCAACTGCCCAAGGATAATTAATATAATCCGATTTTTTTTAGTAAGTATTTATTTAATAATATACTTAAGTTAGTTAATAAGAATGCCGATTAATAGTTTTGAGCCATTTAGTGGCTCTTCGTCAGGGAGTAGGCAGGTACAGTTTTTGTACATAGCTTGGTAAAGTAATTTCATTCGACTAATAATAAACTTGAGTGAAGTTGATTTGCAGCAACAATCGGAAAAACACATGTACTTACCTAAGATTTAATCTTACCTACTGTGTTTGTGAGCTCCTTAGAACCTTTGGCATTGTAGAGATTCATCTTACCGCGAGATTCATCTCTACAACTTCTATTTCAAGTTTATTTATAGAAGACCGTACTAATTTCCCTGTTGTTTTGATAGCTAGATAATTGTTTTACTAACAATACCGATACCTACAAAAGAATAATCGAGTCGAGTGAGTTACTTATCTAATAATATCGGCGCTGAGCCAACTGAATTAAAAGCGACGTTCATACATCAAACGTGACAGTTTTAAAAATAGCCCAGCGGACGTGTCCTCGCTCCCAACGCTCTATCTATTTATCGGGCCATATTATTATCTCTCCCTACGAAGTGGCGCTCCATGGCTCCATAGACCCGCCAGGACAACAATACAAACTAAATAAATAAAATGTCCTCGCCCGCATCCGCCATCCGACCCTTCGCATCGCGCGTGATCCATATCAAAATGTCCGTTTATTTTTCTTTATGTGAGATGTTCCAAGTACAAAAAACAACGCACCGATCGACCGTCTACACGTGCGAGCGAGATGGAGTCGTCCGAACGTCGCACTTGGCCGCCCCGCCCACTCGGCTGAGCCTTCTCGTTGGACGGCGCACTCTGTCGTCCGCCGCCTGTTTACCTCCACCAATCGGAGCTAATCTTGTTTCTCTCGTCCCGCTCCCCGCGAGGCCCAAAATACCGACCTTTCACGAATGCGAACCCGATTCGACACGACAGAAATGCCTTAGTTACTTCACGCGCGCACTGTTGAGAGGTCGCTTTCGCTGATATTTCCAGTGAAATATTGAACATTTCGTTTTCGCCTATACGATTTTGTGTTCGTTTCACAAACTGAGTGTGTTACGGTCTACGTTGCTGGCTTCTATCGACTATTGAGTACAGGTAAACACTTGAATTATATGCTCACTAACGCCCACAGTAATAATAATATGCATGACATAATTGGAATTTCAATATCTATTGTAATTTTCAAGATAAACAGGTATTTGTGTAGCGGGTGATGAACGTAAAAGCGGTGTCCTCGTAATCAACGTAGGCCGTGCGAGCTGGCAACGTCGCGCGTAAATAATAGGGTAGGCGCTCGGTCTTTCTCTCGCAGCTGGCGCGGTGCGGCAACGTGGCACGGTATTGTGCCTCCACCGCGCGCTCCCGCGTCCGCTCAGCTCCGCGGGGATCGTCGCCACTCGCCACTCGACATCGCCCGCCAGCCGCCACCGACTCGAGCGAGACGCGGTCACGCTGCTGACATCCACTTTGCCGACGCAATATACCTACGTTAACACACAGCAAACCAACATTCCTACTATCACGATGTTACTTTACATTTTACATCTATAATGTTAGGTTGTTTTCAGTTCCTAGTCTCTATACATAAGCACTAATTATTTGTTATATACTGCAATTATATACTTATATTATTTACCTAATTAACTAGTAAATAGATTTGTATTCGTACGATTTTAAGCACTACATTTGTGAATATATCCAGAAGTAGTTACCTGCTTGTTCACAATATTGTAATTAAGCCATAGAATGTTCTAAGTGGGCACTGAAAACACAAAACTGATGAAAATAACGTTGTTTACAGAATATCGAGCGGGTGTTGTGCGACCGGTGGCGCGCTCTAGCGGGTGCGCGCGGAGTGTTGCGCGGCGGTGAAGGCGGGGTGCGGCCGCGGGGACGCCTCCCTCTACTTCAGTCTCGGCCGTGACGTTGCGCTAGGAGGACGTTACGCTCTGCACCGACGAAAGGATCGTTCACGCGCCAAGTTTGAAAATTGACAGTGACTAGGGAGTGTTGTTGTGACAGAGAATGTGTATCGGATTGCAGTGCCACACTAAACGGATGCAGTGATTGGATCACTTTAACCGGATTGCAGTGCTTTTTTGGATTTTGTTCAGCTGTTAACCCGGCAAACTGGGGATGCACAAGATGGAGCTCGGTGACAGCGTGTACGCCGCTGAGCGTATCATGAAGAAAAGAATTAGAAAGGTGAGCGTGAGCCTATATTATATACCTACTATACATGTTTGGGAGAAACAGTGCCGTAACAGAATCTAACCTTGCGAAACTTGCATGCGAGATCACATATCACCCGGTCGTTCGATTGGTGTGTCTTATTTGTAAACCAGTGTCGCAACTACCGATTGTTTTCATTTGCATCGGATTTCAAAACACGCTTTTTAGAACGCTTTATATAAAAATTATGAATGTAATTATATTTTGTGTATAATCCTTGTATTGTGAGACGGCAGCTGTACAGAAACTATCGCAAGGGTTTTGTGTTCCTTTTCACGCATGTTTTTCGTGCTTATTATTATCAGGTCTCCCCTTACATAGGCTCGTTGAGACCGGGACCCGCACTGAGAAACTGAATACTTCTTTATCCTTACCCTTCTTGAGATTACATTAAGTTTTTGACAGTTAACTAGTTTAGAAGAGCCATAATAAGGGGTGATCTGGCGACATCAAGTTATTTTTGTATAATAGTCTGGCCTTTCGTGTTGCTAACTTGATCTTTGAATTGATAACAACTAACATTTTGAATGTATATTTTAAGGAATTCTTTGTTTTGTATGTTAAAAGAATATTCAATGGCGAGATTCCTTTTCAAATTCGGAATGATTTTGTAACCGGTCTTCAAGCAGGAAGTTGTTTGGATCAAGAACTATCACGAATCAATTCCTTACATAAAACGAGTCTACAATAGACAAATGGAATAGTTGAAATAAAGATTCCACTTTAGCTATGTATGCCTAGTAGGAGGTCCTATGTTTTCAATAATATCGGCATTTGTAATATAAATGAATCTCGCCATTGTTTTAAAATAAAATTGCATCTCAGATGGGTGTTTAAAGGTAAGTCGATTGACGCAGTAACTTAAGTCTTAATTTCTCATTCATCAAGTAAGTGGAAATAGTTTTTCATCAGTTAAGATGCTTTTACACGGACAATAAAAATGCTAAATTATGAGCAATGGCAGTCGATTGTGTGACGTCAAGCAATTTACGGCAACACAAGGCGGCATGAATCAATGTACGTTTTTCATACTGTACTTATTGCTTGATATTGCTCCAGAACTCCCGATTGCTCTAGCAATTATTGCCCTAAAAATGGTCCGTGTTTAAGCAGCTTTAGGTAGGTATGTATAATGAAGGTATAATATAAATCTGATGCGATGCGGTTATTGTTTTGTAATCTCTCGCATTAATAGTATAATAATAGTAATAGTGCAGTTTCTGAATCGCTCTAATTCAGAAACTGCACTAGCACTTTGTGACGAGTAGGTAGGTAGTTATAATTCTTTGAGCAATTTCTCGGTAAGGGAAAAATCCACAATTTAAAACGGCTCTCTAAAATTGTGTTCCATAGAACGTCGTACGGATAAGTTACGACATAATTTGGTTTAAAACAACTGTCTACACGATTTTAAATCTGTTTCAAATAGTCGTTTATACCGTGTATTTTTTACGATCGACGAGGTTTTCTTTACGAGCCCTACCATTGTTCTAAACATAATATCTAGACTGACCTTCGAATCTACCAGTTTATGGATTAATTTCAGTAGCAGTATCTTCTTCTTATTATTTTTTTAAGATACGTGGCTCCATCGTTATTTTGCCAATGTCAAAGTAATGCTTAACATTCCCGCACAGAAGAACTAATTATTAAACTAGTTCACGGTGTGGGACAAAGAATCTTTGTTCGGTATTGCAATTGAGCGTCTGATCCTGGATTTTTTTGTCGATTGTCCGAATTTCTTTGACACTGTGACCAAAACAAACGGTGTGCTTGCTCTGTGCTTGAATATCATAACTTACCTTGATAAAAATAAATAGATAAACGAAAAGAAATAACCCAGTGTTGGAGTTCAAATAAAAAAATGTTCCTGCTATCCCGACGCAGCACATACCGACAGACTGAAGGACGAAAGCCAAAATTGTCTAGTCTTGAAAAGTATTCGCTTCGCTCGCTCGGTCCATTACCTACGCCTATATTCCCAAGTGACGGAATTGTACACACTCACATTTTGTTAGTAGCTTGGTTGGTCCCACTCCCACGTAATAAGGGCGTGTAGTTCCAATAGCCAGGACCGATGTTACATAGGTGTTACAATATCAGCAGTCCGGGCCTTTCAAAGGCTTTTAACTTAAACTTGGATTAGGTTCTATTTCAAGGACCTGCTACAAAGTTGTGATTATGAATTTCGACTTTAGTCATTTTGTTGTCTCTGTCTTGGTTATAAGACTTAGCCGGAATCTGCATTAAACATGCCTACCAATATATGTCAGAGTACACATGGAAGTGGATTATTGAAAATCTGTATATGCAGAGACTACGTTTGACTATGTTTAAAGTCGGGTAAATCGTGTTGATTACTCATTTTCGCCAGTACACAATTTAAAAAAAGTAGACAGAAGGAGTTAACCAGAGGCGTTATGCTTGCTATTTGCGGACCCTTTGGCTAGATCTGACAAGACGGACGCGGCATTGACAAGATTAACCAAAGTGCCCGACTGTGGCAATACGCTCGCGGACCGTATCTGGGACCAATAGTGACTGGCGAAATGTAGGCATATTGAACAACTCTGTCTACACTTTCAAAGACGTTATTCTGTTTATCCATTGACTACTAAGTTACTACAAAATGCTTTTTTTAGACCTAAGTCATACAACAGATTAACAAGCATTTTGGCTAAATACAGTTCTGTAATGGACGCTAAGTCATACTCGTATTAGGGTCAACGAGAAAACAGGAAAATGGGGTAACTTCGCATATTTTTTACATCGCCTATATTTAATTATCATAACAGCGTTAATTATAAAGACATCATATGTTCCCCTTGTCTGCATTTTCGCTTATACTCGTATTCCTTGGAAACATATTCATTCACCGATAGTTAAGTGTAAATATCATACAATATCTACAGCTAAAATACTCGAAATACATACTAAATTATCTTAAACGTACGCTTCTATACTGACCTTACCTATCCAAGTCGGATTGATCTAAGACCATTTCTATAAAAGTCAGATTGCCCCTAAGACTTTAGTATGTTTTGCTGTGCAATCAGTAGGTATATTTTGATATGCAAATCATATATTTTGTACGTCAAAAATCTTTTTTTGACGCATTCTAAGGAAAAATACAATACATTATTGATGCATATTTTTGAATTATTTCTAGTAAGTACTAGTATTGTGTAAAAATGCTGTAATTTTCTTTTATCGGATGCTTATAAATTGAGAGGCGATAAGTTTTTTGCTGCTCATTTAAATTTATCTCTTTTGATATTGAACTATGTAGTATTTGATCCACGACCACGCGTGAAATATATTTATAATTCACGCCATTAAACCTCACAATGATTGGACACTGTTATCGGTCGGTATAGAATTCGTCCCTGTCCTTTAGCGGTCACTGGTCTGTCTCTTAGCGTTTTTAATCGACAATCTCTAAACGAACTACCTACTGCACTAAATCTCAAAGAGAGACATGGGAATAAATAAAAAAAATACGAAAACTTTTCATAGCATGTCGAATCGATAAAATAATTTATTGCTACAAACTTGTTTAAACTTTCTTGAAAGGAAATCTAGTATTACACATAAATAAGTATTCTTACTTTAGGGGGGAAAATGACACAATAAAAATAATCACTGCATTTAACAAGAAAGCAGATTTCATCACAATTTTTGTTGATCATGCTTATACCTGTTAGCAATAATCATTCTGATTTCTTAATTATTGCAATCACGATCAGAATTCCTTTCAAACCATCAATGTTCTGATTCGTTCTGATAAAATGTAATGCTTACGTCCGCTAACTAGCGCCGCGGTGTCATTTTCTGAAACTACTTAATAGCAAAACAAATTCATACAGGTACAACAAAACTTAATTCTTATCCACATAAGAACCATTTTCGTTTACCATTCCTCCGTCTTGTTATCTGCCAACGTGGTCCGCCGGAAAATATTGTAAAAATTGCGCCTTATAATGTTTGAGCAGAGTCTAAATTTCCAAAGCCAGTTAACGTAAACATAGAAACTCCTACAAAGCTCTGTGTCCCTGGTATCTTGGAGCGAACGCGCCAGTATTCGACTTGAACCGAACAACCATCGGTCTGCGCATGCTCCCCGCCGTTTCGTCCGGCCAATCAGCGTCGAGCATGAAGGCGGCCTAATAAAAGTATTGTAGTGTGTGATACATTGAGACAATTTACATCGTTTATCTTTAGAAAGTTGTTCGTACTCAGCATAATGGTTAATTTCAAATGTATATTAATAAACTTTCTTCATGTATTGATTCACGTACCAACTTTCAGTGGAGTTCAGCATTTTTGACAAATTGTTGGCCGAATATCTGACTACATAGTTCCTATGATATCTACTAGATGGCGCGATATTGAATTTATTAAAATTAAAATTAGATGTTTCTGAAAATTTCTATTGCATAATTTCTTTGGGTTTATTTTATTTAATAGTTGACCTTAGATTATATAATTGCCCTAGTTTCCCTAGGCGTAATGATTGAGTTAAAGATGTTAAGTTTTGCATGTAACAACCCTAACTGTTATTTTATCTTTTAAAGTAGATACATATCTAACGGTTTTACCCATTTGGTAAAAAAAGAGATTACAAGAAACAAAAAAATAGTCCGTTAGAGGGTCACGGAGAAGCGGTAATAATTCGAAAGTCGTTCGAAGAGAACACTCGGAAGCGACACAAAGCAACCGAATTTTCTATAAATAATCGTTTCACAATGCCTCACCGTAATTTTATCCATCCCTGTGTTGGAATGAAGTAAAAAACTAACGAGGGCACGAAGAGAGCTGTGGAGTAGTAGTGGCATTAGAGTTTTGAGTAAATTTTTAACAAACTTGTTCGAATTAGATTACAAAAGTCAGCTAAAATGTACTTTTTGTCAATTTGTAAAATGTATTTCTCTTAACAGAACTTAGATAAAAAAGTAGGGTTTATCGCGGGGTGGAGGCTGGTAACTGCACAAATTAAAGTAATGTTTGGTATATATTCTGAATTGGTAATAGATTATTTATTTCATTTATTTTTTATTTAGATGTTAAAAACTTTTTATTATATTTATAAAGTTTTTAACATCTTACTTACCATTGCTTTGTCATGGATTTTCGCCAGGTAACGCCGGTTTCCATCCAATATTTCTAGTAATAGAAAATTGTTGACACTTTCAGAACATAAAACTGTTGCTGTGATCCATTACGTAGTTGAACAATGTATTCTGATAAATGGAAAGTAAAGAAAAACATTTATTTATACACACAGACATAATACAAATGTAAATAAAGGACTCCGGGCACACAATCCCGCCATTAAACTAAAAAAAACTAAACAAAATAAGTTATTCTTCTGAGCATATTAGCTTTGCTTTTCACGTACTCCGACTAGGTGTCTCTTATGTCTTTTTTGCTTCCCATCTCGCATGCAGTAAACAAAAAAATATTATATTAAGATATCTAATCAAATCATCCACTTAAAGTATTAGAGAAACGGCCCAACGGTTCTATATTTAATTAGAGAAAGAGAGAGACATGATTACGGTAGGAAGGAGACGTATTTAGATAAAGACAATTTTGAATCAGAGCGTTAGGAAACTACCTACACAATTTAGCTTAATAAACCGACAAGTATTATGAAACAAAACATGATATCGATGTCTAAAAAAAATTATTTAATATTTTTATCAGAAGCAGACGACTCCACAGATGTCACTGTCTAGCATGCCAATATAAGTCTTTATATACACTTGGTAGGTACAAACCACCCTTCGCTATTAAAACCTGTGTATATCAAAGGCTCCCCCTATATTTATAAAGCATACTTAATCGCATACGTGCGCTCGGGAATATTAAAGTTGAAGGGAAGCGTCATATGGGAGCGAGTGCAAATAAAGCGGCGAGTTGCATTGTTTCGTGCACGCATTCCGTTGTACCACAAACTAGTGAGAACAGCTGATAACGAATATCGTCCGTAATACATCGAATCCGAATACAGTACATTGAAGTTGTATCACTATTTTGAGCATAATGTTTGGAAAAATCAATGTCATCCGGCTGGAGAAATAGTAGACAAGCTCATTGCTTTCAAATACAAATACCTCTATAGTAAGATTTATTTGATTATCTACTTTTCGATTATTCGCAGTTGACTTGGAATCACACTTTATTTATGTTTGTCAACTGCACGCATTTTCTTTTGAAATCCGTTCTGTACTAAGTTAAGATCTGCACCGCTAGATGTCGCTATTACAACTTTTAATGAATAGCTATACCAGAAATCTAATTTCTATATCTTTCGCAATATGTCCGCAATTGATCCAAATGATTGTAGGTATATCGAATACTCGTGAAGAGTTAAAAAAAAATCGCCCTCACTCATTCCCACACATAATTCAAAGAAATAGCCTCAGGCTAGATTGTTTATTTAGATTCGCACAAGTTCAGAGAATTGTACAAGCGAATTGCTGAACAACAATAGAACTCTAGACTGAAGAAGTCATTTATCCACATTTTTCTCCTACAAATATACCCAGTTACTGACTGTCCATAAATTGGAAAACATGACATGAGCAGTAATTTTTTCACCCTAGGACAAGTACTAAATGATATTTCTAAACTGCTGCTTTATACAGCATCAGAAAGTCATTTACAATCTCAAACAGTTCAAGATAATTGAAGGATAATGCTAAAAGCAGTGTTTCATTAGTTTTACTTACCTCATAGTCTGTGACACCTAACCTATTGGCTTATAAAAGGAAACCAATGGCAAACTTTCCGCGGTGACTTAATAAACCGCAGTACCGCACCCAAATTATTAATCTAAACGCGTGCTCAAACAATAATCGATTGTGATGTTACAGGAATCTATAAATAAACGTGATCGAAATGAATAATGATGGTTTAATGTCTCTCACATCTTCTATTTCATGTTTCTTTCAGAAGAAATAATATACGAAACTGTTCAGTTTTAATAAAGTAATTTAAAACAACCAACAATTACGTCAAATAAAGCCCAAAATAAAGGTTGTCATGTGATACTTTATTTTCATTACTGGCAATATTACTGTTGAAAATGTTGCCAATTTAAAAATCCCGACGTAAATAACCTGTCGATGGTCTCGACAGGTTGGGACCGGAATTACCGTGACTTTAGAAGACAGGTTGGCCCGATGGGACCACGCCATTAATATAATGCGCTTGGCAATCATTTTGTCTCCCGCGTTATTATTTAAATGTAAAGGAAAGGACCGACTTTTTTATTGCATTGTTATCTGATTCAAATAAGAATAGTAATTAAGATTATAATCTTGTACTGCAGGTGAGATATTTCTAAGCGACCAGCTACGTATTGTTTAGTATTACGACAAAATTGTTTGTATGTGAATAGTTTAAACAAGCAAAACTTAAAAAAAATCCGTCTTTGTTTACCAATCATTAGAATGGAAGCTATATGTATTGCAAAAGCTATCTATCGTACATAATCTTTAAGCAATTAACATAATTATTATTAAACCTCTCATATTATGCTATATTATAATGCATAAATTATGCTTGTTATATTTCCTCGTCTCATCTTTCTCATTAACTCATTCATTGTACAGGGTGTATTTTTGAAACGGGGCAGTAAGGGCAAGTACCTTAACGGTTGTAGTTACAGCAAAACGTTGTTAGGAGACCTTCCCTAACTTTTTAAGATATTTTGAACTGCATTCACAGATTTTGCAAAAATTAACAACTATGTTCTATTGAACACTGCTGGTTTTAAATCGTGTAGCCAGCATAGCGCTCCTTTATATATTTATATTACGTTTAAAACCGCGTTTGCAATCGCGTATTTATCCCTTTACCTATTCTAGGTTTTTGGTCTTTTTAGTGCAGATGAAAAATTATACAGACATACTTTAGGTACTATCACGCCTGTTTGTAGAGAGAGGCCTTAATATACCTATGTTTGATTGTCAGGGGTATGACTAGCTGCCAAAATTGGCTTCTTCCTTAAGATCTTAAAAGAACACCGCTCACATACTAGTTAACCAATTATTATATTATTATATATACACTTGTTATGCAAACAATAATAACATTTGCACATTGTTTAATGCGTTCAATAACAATGGAATGCAATCAGACACGGGGATGTTATGTAGGGTAGGCGAGGGCCAAGCTATCACAAAATATTTGTACTCTCCCCTCAGCGCCCTAACGACAAAACCACCCGCTCGTTCATTGTGTTTTTTTTTTCTTATCTGTTCCCAACCCTTATCTTACCCGTACCCTATATGGGGTTAGATCTAATTGAGTTATTACTGACGTATTTATCGTGGGATTAATATAAATATCTGTAATATTTTTCACCCTTTTCATTCATCAATCCATTTTAGATTGAAACAGTTAAGAAGATTATTATTATACAACTGGACATTCAGGAACAGAAAGACTGTGTTAATTTCCGTTGTGTTTAGCGTTGTCATTAAGATCGACTAGATGGTGACCTAGTCGAACTTTATGCACGTGTGTGGTCGTAAATATCGATGTAAATTTATCGACTTTAAACCCATAATATCGCATGATGTTTCTTGGTAAATTTTACGACTTTTATACGGTTTTAGTAATATGATATAATGTATTGTGATTGTCATATAGGTAGGGTAGATAGGTAGGTTATACCTACATAGATATACTATGTGTAGTGTTTCTCTTATATATTATGTGACATGGCAATTTATCGTAGCTAGTTTAAAATTCTAATACAGCTAACGAATCGTGCCAGTGGCCAAATCACACGTCCCCTTGGCTCTAAGTGTTTGCTCACAGACTTGCCACAAATAGTGAGAGAGGGGTCCGCTCACCCCTTGTCACACAACCTGCTTACCTTGCTGCTAGTCTGATCCTGTAATTTGTACAAATAGGATATTGTTAGGGACACCGCACTTTGCTGAACAAGGTATATCCGAGTCAATTTGTATTTTTCTCGTAATGTGCCGTAACAGTAGTTTTAAATTAAATGGCGTGAGTTAAATTCTTAATTTTAACATTTCGGTACCTACTCTTAAAGATTTGACACCTAAAGTTAATTAATGGAACTAATTTTTATTCTTAATTCTAGTATTGTTGTAGTGCGTTGTGTACGGTGCTGTTAGAATCCGTGAAGCAACCGATGTCATTCAGTACGGTACTTCACAAGTACGAGTGTGTACGTCGATTTAATTGTCTCAGGAGTCGATGACCGTGCGACCGCTAGCCTTGTCGTCTCACTCAACAACCGTTTGATTTTGCCGATATTGGTTATAATATACTCATTACTAGAAGATAACCATATTATAAAACTATGTTAACTTACCTCATTAATATTACCGTGCGTATTTATTCAATCAACCAATTATTTTTTTTAATCATGTGGTCGTACGTTATGATTAATATCCCCCACATTAAACATGCACAGTGTAATTGGAATATAGTAATACCTATTTACTTAGCAACTAATTGAGTAATAATTAAAATGCAAATTTAGTCATAAAAAGTGATTTAGCCCGCTGAATCAATGGCAATTTAATTTCCAACCTGGTCCACGACAGAAACAATTAATTAAAAACGACAATCACCATTGACTGCCGAGCGATACATACAATTTACAAAATATTTTTGACGTCCGTACGGTAGCGCATTCGCGACCTCACTGACGTCGGGCGCCGCGCTATCAGTGTTCCGGCTAGAGGCATTTCACAGCCAGTCTTGCTTACCTTGTCTGACATATCAATTTTCTCATCGCGCACACTGCTCTGGCTACAATCGTACTCCTCAGCAACTTTGCGCTCCTGGTATTTGAGTTACGAAAGAATACGCGCGATGCCGCACCGTGGTGAAAAAAATACTGTTCTTTCTCTCTTTGTAAATTATTATATTTTTACGTTTTGTATTGTTGTTTTACCTAATTAGAACTACTATACTATACTATATTATTATTATCGTAGGTACCATATTCATTGAATCTGCTTATTTAGTAAATAATAGAACTTACTTAGTTACTTGGAAATATTTAGATTAAATACGAGTTTGTTATATCTGTTGCACTGGCAACCTAGCCATACAGAGAGGTTTGCACAAATTGAATGCATAGCAATGGTCGGACATTAATGAGTACCTCACGTCCGGCTCCACGGAGGTCTGTACGTGGTCGGAATAAACACAAGCATTGCTCAAGGTGTGAACCTCTTTTTTAATTTATCTCGTTTGTGATGCTAAGCGCGAAACAATGCGCGTACCAGCGCTCGACAAAAAATATTGAAAACTCGCGGTCGCCCGAGTCAAGGAACCCCAATCACCCAACATCAGCTTCGTCAGCAAGTCTAACCAAGCAGCGTAAGCAAGATGAAACGTCATACGCATAACTGCTAGCATTACATTATTTCATTATATAAACTCAATTAATAAATCAATCATTCATCAACTCAACGACTTCGTCCGCGCGATAATTTGGATTTTTCCCGTTCCTGTCGCTTGTAATCATTGTTCCCGTCGCGTCACCGGTAATAACATTTAGCTTCGCCAATAATTATTTTAGAACGAATTTAATTTCCATAAAATATGTTATAGTGAGTTAACCTTAAAAGATAGATATATGCTAACGCGGACTTTTTTTTAGAACTTTTAATGAGGAACGATAAAGATCTTGAAAAAAAATCCTTTTCCCCCGTTTTTGAAACATATTTCACTACTGCTCTGCTCATATTCATCGTAACGTGATGTTTATAACCTATAGCCTTCCTCGATAAATGTGCACTTCTCAAAAAAAATTAAATACTGAAAAGAGTAAGAATACTGATGGCTCAAAAATGCATAGCAATTTGTTTATGATGTTATTGTAGGAAGGGTACCTTTCCTACAATAACACAGAATGTTGTACACGTACTATCTACAATCGAATTATATACGTCTCTACTCATTGCAATTAACAAAATTTGTAGGATCCATAAACAAAACCGTCTGCGTTCTCCAGTTTATAAAACTCAAAAAGACAATCGAAAAAAACTAAGCAACCTCACGGCTGGCAAATATCAATCCATAAAGTAACGAATATCGTCAAATCATAAGAAAGGCTAAGTGAATCAATCAAGACATCATTTGCGTTGATTCCTCGCGTCACCATTCGCCCGCGGCTCCTGACTCAGATTCACCCTGACAATTTTCCGCCCTCACTCACCCTCTCTAGTCCCTCCGTTCTTTAACGCTTCAGTATTCCCTTATAATATTAAAAGACAATTGGATTACACTCGAGTTTATACTGTGAGATGCTATCAAGTTTACCACCGACACTATTTAAGTACATTAATTTTCAATTTTTGGTAGAGGTATACCTGCAGTGTATTTATCAGAGTCTAGTCTGATTACTTAGATTTTTTCTGATCGGAATATATAGTTGCAATTTCATTACGATGCACTAATTGCAATTGGGCTTAAAAATAACTTGCAAAACGCCGCAATGTTAATGGTTTGTCTGTCCGTTACCCGAGAAAGTTCGGTCATCTGATTTCTTTTCAAATTCTTATTTTGAAGGACTCGGATCTCACTGTCTTCTTCATAATTAAATACAAGTTTCATACTAAATCTAACCTATAGGTCATGCAGTCACACGAGTTATACCTACAGTATTGAGTCCCGCCTACTAACATTTTTGATTATAATTTTGTCGTCGTGTCAAGCGGCCAATATATGCGCTTTGATAAAAAGATAATTGACGACAGAGTTGAATTGTGAAAGTCGAATGCTCACAGTACGTGGGAACTTAAAGCTACCGTTGTGGAACATGGAATTTGCTCTGTTTGATTTCACTGAATCAGAAATGGGGATGTCCCCTTAGCTCTCGAGAACTGCTTATGCTCCAATGATGGTTGACCCCTCTATGGATAGCTCTCGATCTGGATGGAGGTAAGCCAAAAAATCGAAAATTTGACCTAGCCCTAAGGGGTCAAAAGTTATAGGCCAAAACCTATGGCGTAGTGCGGCGCAAGACACCGTACTAGTGCCACAGAATAACGCCACATAATTGAAATGTGACAAGGAGTAGGTTCCATGTTCTCAAACTATCATTGGGCTTCCTCAGCGCCGAAAGAAGAGTGTGAAATCCACCCGCTGGCTGGTAGTCTACTTCGGTGAAGGGCTTTGAGCAAATCTATGATTCAGGACAGGCAGTTCTGGCAATAGAAACGAACGAGTTGAACAAACACCCAGAAACGGCAATAGGTTTGCCACCTACATAATATTACGTTGTTGGCAATATGTGGGTTATTATTTTCCCTCACTCTGAATGAATGAACAAAATTAATAAAAAACTACTTATCGACAATCTTTGCGAAAATTCCATTCAGATTACGAAAAGACCTATTAGTTATCAGTAGGTTTATCATAAGGTATACCTATTATATCTGCAGCAAACAAACCCTTTTGTGGCTTCGACGGCGCTGTCCGGGCAATTTGAGAGTATTCATGTTTAAACGCCCGATCGGTCCCCGGTGACGGGGATAACTGAGTTTGGAACGTTAATCTAACCCCCTGCCTCCCAGCCGGCCCGGGGGGGCGAAAGTGCCCAGATACTACGATTACGTGCCAAGTAAAGCTGGGACTCGGTTGAGTAATATCCGTGTTAAATGCACGTTGTATTGCAGATATTTTTAGGATTACGTACCCAAAGAGTAAAACGGTACCCTATTACTGAGACTTCGCTGACATGGACTGTATCTCATGAACCGTGATAGTTAGAAAGTTGATATTTTCACACATGATGTATTTCTGTACAAAATTCTTAATAAATATTTAAGGGGGCTCCTATACAATAAACGTTTTGGTATGGAACCCTTTGTGCGCGAGTCCGATTCACACTTGGCCGGTTTTAATAATAAAGGTTCATAGATATATTAGTATCTATCCTATTATCTACATGTATTCTACTACCTAGGTAGGAATATTACAATATTAGGAAGCGTACTGCGTATTAACAGAGCGCGACTAAGGTGCGCGCTTATAACATCACCAACAAGTTAGTACTCGCGCATTATATCTTTACTATCTGGTGGGAAAAGTCGAAAGGCAAGTGGGGTTTCGAAGCATTCACCTACATACTGTATGAAATAATAATACCGACATTTGATGTGAGTCTCACTCAAGTGAGAGGATGCTAATTACTCGATCGATGCGGTCCATACGTACTAGGCTCTTCTACCTTTAAATTAAACAACTCGTTTAGTCGCAAAACATTCAAGTTGCAAAATAACATAATAAGTTGGGAAAGTTTATATCTCAAAATATACAAATCTCGAAACGTCCAAGTTGCAATAAAGTTCTTTATCGATTTAATTAGTTTGATATTTTATTTAAGAGATAAATACATCAGATAGTAATTAACAGCGACCTCGTTTCGCTTCGGTTCTGCACAAAACCTTCATGAATTATAAACCGAAACCTCCTTCGAATCAATTTCAATCATCCTGGCAGCTATAAATTTTAAATGTACCCCCCCCCCCTTTATATAATCTAAACGGCTGGCGTGAAGAACCGTTAGTAAGAATCTGTTAGTTCCAGAGTTATAGAAGCTTTTATGGGTGACTACGAAACCCTATCTTATGCATGGTCCGCCCCGAGGCGAGGCGACGTTTAGCGATTTTTAATACTGAAACAAATTATTAAAATTGGTTCTTAATTACAAACAAACAAATCTTTCCTCTTAACTATAGATATTAAGACGACGATGATACATATAGGTATGTAGTGTAGGTTCCATTCCTTACACATTACCTAAATATGAAAGTGTCCATCCTCCATGCTTAGTGTCCCAGAGACACAATGGAGACAAATGTTTATTAAAACAACATTCAGAAAAGCTGGTATATTCTATGTCCACTCATTCATTCACTCACTCTTATGTTCATCAGTAGTTTTTAAAGAAACCTTCACATAAGCCGTTAACATACCTACATAAAAGTCACAAAATCTTTGCGTAGGTTTCCTAAAACAAAATCTAAAAAATATAGACTAACATTAAGTAAAAAAACACAAATATTATAATACAGATTAACAGATGAAACGGATAAAAAGGTTGAATGAAGCACCCGATCGTATTTATTCTGCCATTATCTCACCGACGACGGTCTAGCACGCGTTATTGAGTACACACACCCGACTGTACACGATAGCAAGCTGGCGCAGTGCCAATACCGACAATATTCCATCTCCCCTATTGCCTTTGAGAATACCTCTCCGCACTTTATTAAAAGACATTCATTTTATGAAGAACAATATTTTTATAAGAGAATAAATGCTTTCGTATGAATCTGGAATGAATGGAATAGAAAGTAACGATATGTGCCCATGTTTGCGTGATCGTATTAAATTTAATATTGCATAGATTCATTTAGGGGAAATAGTATCGTAGTTTCTCGTGACACTAATTAAATAACTCCAATACCGAATTATCACGCCTATATCCCTGAAGGGGTAGCCAGAGGTGCATTACCCTTTTGCACCCGTGAGATAGTTTTCTCGTTACCGATTCGTGTGAGATCACATTAGCGGGATAACATGTACTTAGCCTATGTTGCTAAGGGATAATGTCGCTTCATATCAGTAAAAGAGTTTTCTAAATAGGTTCAATAGTTACGGAGCCTTTTCAATGCAAACAAAATAATCAAATCTTTACTCAAGTATCTATCTATCTATGGTTGTGAATAAGGTAAAATTATTTCTCCATCGCAACTAGTTACGAAAGTCAGTTGCGATGACGGCCGGAAGGGTCTAAAGATCCCGAAGATAGACTTACGATCGGCAAATGCGTAAAAACCTTACCAGTTACCTGAAATGTCAAAATTCCGTCACAGCACGATTCTATAGGATTTTGTCACTTCTAAAGTATATGACCACCAGCTTCTAACTTACGGCATATTGCATTCCATTCCAGATTTTAAACTAGTACACATATGTATATTATTAAGTACGTAAAAATACGCATAATGATTTGAAACTCTCCCAAAGACTTGCATGGAAATTCAGAATAAGATAAAACAATATCTACTCGTGAATCGTGATCGAGAATGACTCAATATTCTCTTTAGTCTCTCGCTTACACAACTGTGATGTCATTGCAATATGGTTTTTATGGCACTATAACAATCAATCTTTATATACCTAGGTATTTTTTATCAGCGATGTTACCGACCTGAGCGCCTTTCTAACGCTATTAGACAACAGAATCTGTAGGTATCTATAGTCACTGTTGTTCGATGTAAAGAATTTCAAACATTTCAGTGACAAATTCTTGCATTGTCGACCCGATCATTGCATTGATTGTAATCTCGTGTATATTGACTTGGTATCGAAACTTTAATTCTTGTTTAAAGAATGAGCCTCAAACAAATTGCCATCCTAGCTTTATAGCTCAGATGATAATAACTGACGTTATGTACCAGCTCGTCATGACTCAGTATTGCAATAATTGATAACTTTGTAATGGAATAACAAAGCGATAAGTCATGTTCTCTAGTTAGCGAGTCAATAAGTCAGGTACTGCAATTGCTGCTTTAACAGTTCGAATTGTAACATCAGCGTTCAATACAAACCGAAATACCATATGTACAGTGTGTACCCGGGAATGTGGTCCCGTAGGAATTGAGAACGTGACAACCGTTCTTCGTGGGCAATGCCGCATGCACCAGTAACTACGAACTACATTTTAATTAACTAGATTATACAATATTGACTACTTTAACCAAACAACTAGCTTCGGTTTAAATGATTTATTACTTAGTCATAATCACTGCATCATTTAAATATGCGGGCATCTCGTATGTGCCGAGAGTGAAATTATAAATGTTATTTAT
Source organism: Nudaria mundana (assembly GCA_963556515.1). Lineage (NCBI taxonomy): Eukaryota > Metazoa > Arthropoda > Insecta > Lepidoptera > Erebidae > Nudaria > Nudaria mundana. The sequence continues at coordinate 17,066,661 of OY748292.1, read as the reverse complement.
GTATGACAAGTTGACACCCTTGGATCTGGTAAAGAGTTGGTACTCCACGTCTTAGATGAAAGAATTAAGAAATTGTGTTTAATAGAAACTTACTTGAAAGCAACTACATTTAGTGTGTGAGTAAAGTTATGCGTTTCATTCTATACATTCTACTTAGTGAGATTATAGTCTAACAAAACCGTGGTTTGATATTCATAGAATGTGGCTATTTTTAAAAATTGAGATTATTTTAGTTTCTACTTTACAAGCCAAGACAGACCGTTTTAGATTCAAAATTAATATTAAAAGCTTGTTATGCTCTTTTGCCATTAGATAAGCCACTTAGGCGACCTGGGGGCAACGTCCGGGTCGTCTAGTTAAATCGTATCGAAATAAAATGGTAAAACGTTTTGCAGTTATGCAGTTATTAAAACCAGTTTCTGTCCAGATTGAAAACAGGAAATATAATGACATGATGATCAATAACTTTGAAAAGGGACACTAAAACCATCATCACACAATCTATCACTGTACCCATACATCCTGAAAGTAGGTTATCAGCACCATCAATCTCATCTCACCAGTGCGGGATTATCGTTAATTATCCACGGTAATTGCCATCGGCTTCCGACCCGCGCTAATTGGCGTCTCTGCTTCCGAGACGCGGTCCGCCCATGGCGGTATTAGTACCATTGACACCACCATAAACCAATTTACTTTGAATACACGAAAACCTACCTTGTCCCCTTACTCTAAGGGCTTTGTTAGCGATGTAGATAATATTGTCGGGTATGCGGGGGTGGAGTGTGACGAGGCGGGGGTGAAGTGCCTCTCCCTTCGCCCCACCCGCCCCGCTCGCCGTCCAATCGCTGCTCGACAACCGAACGACCTCACCTTGCCCACACGTCCCAACGGGTCCTTTTTATTTTATTTTTGTAATGATAATGTCTTTGTTGTTTGGTTCTAACTTCGGTTTGAAAATCTTGGGTTTATTTGTGTTAGTGAATACAATTGGTAAACGCTTGTGTTCTTTCAAAAAAGTTCTGATTTAGGTATCTTTTTTAATGGAATAAGCAAACGCAAACCAATTATTTATCTGGATTCGTTTTTTAATTGATATCATATTCCATAATTAATATCTTTTGCAGAGAACTCGAAACCTCCACACTTGTTACTTAATTTTTTCAAAGATGCGTGCTTCATAGCTTAGCAATTTGGCATAGACTGCAATAATATGGTCTATATGGACATATTCCAGCAGATTGATTTAATATTAAATAATTTTCTGTAACATAATGCTCAACTGGAGAATATAGAAGATAACTAACTGGACTATTTAGGTTTGATATTTTGAAGTACACGTCATTGTTTAATTCCAGAAAAAAACACTGAATAAAAGCTGGAACTCATTAAACAATAGAACGCTGGTACAAGGTTAGCGCTTGCACACAAATTTTCACTCACCCTCCGTCTGTAAAACCAATAAGACGCGAGGGTCTTAAATCTGTGCATCAATTACGGAACGCCCTAAACGACTAACACGGCAAACGATTTCACACTCTATTACCATGTAAATACAAAGTTTAATTTCACTTAACACGTTAGATTGAATTAAGTGGCAGAGGTGAAAGGTTTGTAATAAAATATGCTATTTCACATTGGGGAATGTTCACGAACTTTACGACTTAGGCACAGATGTTTGTGGTTGACGTAAAGACTTATATCTAAATTATTCTTCGAGGACACTTTATAGATTCTTATTATTATACGAAGTACACTAAATAAGACGTAATTTTTTTAAGTGGTATTTTGTCTATCTGTAGGGATGACAAACCTTGATGCATTTGTATTTGTATTCTCTAGTTACGAAATTTTACTTGTTATTAATAAGCTTAACTTAGTTACCGTAATCCGGTGAACTTGTGGGTAAATACTCATATACCTTTAATTTAAGCCCTCCATGCATGCCATTATTGCCATTGCAAATTGATTTTTTGAATAACATGTTGCATGTCAAATAGAACTTGGATGTTAATTTAATTGCTAGCAACTTCACTTCACAGTTTATATAGGTACTGCATGTCGCATGTATGCATGATCGAGCACGGTTGGAGTACATAAGTAACCCAACTAATACCTTATTCTATGTATTCATCGGTAATGATAAAGTCTATTATATGTGTGTATAAATTACAATGCAAGCACCACGAACCTTTATGGTATAGGGTTATAGTATAGGTAATATATTAATAAGTCGTAACGTGCAATAAGGGCGCGGCCTGACTGTGCGACAGCTGCTGCCGGCAGGTGTGCACTCGTGAACTTCACATGTAGATATACGTCTCGCCACCGAACACCAATAACTTTTATATTTGTCATCAATCAACTCTACCTGTGAACGCTATGTCTACCTATAGTCACTGATGTCAGGCTTATAATAAGGTGTGCTACTTTGATCTACGTAAAATTTCATTCTGCTACAGAAGTTGTAGTTTAATTATCCGTTTTCGTAATTTTATCAACTATATAATCTGCAAGGTTACGTGCACGAGGGGTGCACACTGCCCAGTGCACGCCACCGGCAGTCGCGCCACGTCAGTGCACCGTCCTGCACGTATTTATATGGACATAACGTTTTTAACCGTCGCTCTGTCTCTTTACAGAGCAAAGTGGAGTACTACGTGAAATGGAAGGGCTGGAAGCCGAAACACAACACATGGGAGCCGGAAGAAAACATCCTCGACCCACGGCTTATTCAGAGCTTCGAACGAGGCGAGGAACTGCGACGACAGGGCCGCAAGAGAGAGCGCGAGCACTCGCCCATCGAGCACGCTCGCAGTGGTTCCGAGGAGCATCATCCACCACCCGGCAAGCGTAAGGCAGAAGTATTGTCACGGGAATCTGGTAAGATTGGCGTGACCATCACTATGAGTCCACCCGCCAAGCGCCACGACCGTAACGATCGACCCGAACGCACTGAACGCACTGAACGCACCGAACGCACCGACAATACTAAAGTCAATGGAACACGAACACCGCTGGCACCCCAAGTACAATCTCCTCCATCGGCGGCGCCGCCTGGTGGAGCGGCTGCGCCCGCTTCGCCCGCTGCGGAAGCTGCCGCGCCACGCACTGGTCCACGACGAGCACCGACTTCACCAGAAGAAGCTGACGCGCACACCCCTCCCGACCGCGAGCGGCGCACGGACACCCAGCCCACCGCGACTGCACCGGCGGAACCTAAAGGGACACAACCACCTCCACCACCAACACCTGCGGCGGCGGCGGTGACGGCGCCTCAGCCCGAAGACGAGGACTCGTGGGGCGAAACACCCGTGACGGTAGCGCCCCCGCCGCCGCCGCCGCCCCCACCACCTCCGGCGCCCAGACGTACTGCCGCGTACTGGATGTCACGCTCCCCAGTCGCAGACCAGATCTTCATTACGGACGTGACGGTCAATTTACAGACAGTTACGATACGCGAGTGTCGTACTGAGAAGGGGTTTTTTCGGTCACGAGACATCCGACCGCTGGACGTCACGTAAATCCCGTGCACTAGTGAAAAACCGTGTTGAACTTTGTACTTACAGTCATAAGTAGTTAGCATTTATTTATTGAATTATTACGAACGTTTGGGTAAAAGTTTGGAATGGACAGTCATTTGTAGGCCTAGTGTATGATGGCTAGTGTAGTGCTCCTATCTGCTATTGGGATAATGAAATGCGAAGTTCTACAGGTACCTGTACCTAATCAGTAGTATGTTGAGTGAGATACAGAGAGTTCATGAGTATTTTTTAAAGTGGCAACCCTGAACCAAAAGTATTCTAACTTATAGGCTTGAAATGTTTCTCTGTAACTTTTCAAGCCAGATTGTTTAAGTGTTGTCAATTGTTAAAAATAAATACTATATTTTATATGTTAATTTTTTAGATATCTGGGTGGATCTTTGAATAGTTGTTATGACTTAACTGCCATGAGCATAATACTATGATATCAAGTCAGAACTATATGATACTATAATATAATGATGAATATGTACCCAGTATACTAAATGCTTACAGATAGAATCTCCTAATATACTTAGCTCTAATTTTATCCCTCCTGACCAATGGTAACATTTATTAATTTATGTCCGATTTTGTAAAAAGAGCTATGTTTGTTTTATTTTTATTGTTGTTGTTATTTATGTGAACTTGATTTGATGTTAACATATAATTTACTTATGTAGTTGTATTTAATGACCTACCTACCGTGGCACAATAAGGCTGTATTTTATTTAAATCAAATTATTGCCATATTTACAGGCATTATTATGATGATATCAAAAATAATGTTTTCCTTCAAGTCGCATCCAGTCGTGCCTTCTTAACTAAACACTCTTGTGTGGTTTATAAAACGAACTGATTGTTTTATTTTTGTCTAAATATCTTTTACTCACTGGACTATGTAATATTTTAGTTTAAGATTATTTTAAGGTCACATAATTCCGAACACTTGTGTTCTTTTATTTGTTATTGGTTCCTTTAATTATTATGGTTGTCCCATGTGGACAGAGTCTCCTATGTCTTATTGTAGATCTTAGGTATTGCATTTTGTCTAAGGGATGATGTAAATATTGTAAATATATTCTTAGTACACTTGTTTAATAATGTGATAGTCTTCTTACATCTGTAAATAAATGAGAATGAATTAGAAATGTTGTTTCGTTTTAATTAAATGACTTAATAAATGCTCTACATAGGTATGCATGCAATGTCTATTAATATCATTATTATAACATACAAAATCACGCCTCTTTCCCACTGGGGTAGGCAGATACTACGGATTTCAATTTGCTACTATCCTGGGATATATTTCTTTCGCTTCCTCAACTTCGGATAAAAGCCGACCTCAACGATGTGGGATTAAACCCGACAACCCCAGACAAAGGCCACATGGGTGGCCAATATCCGCCGGGCGCCATTAGGAATCCTTCCGGAACCAATGGCGCCGGCAAAGGACATAGGGGCGGCAGGGGCCATGGGCTACGGTTCATGAATCGTGAAAGTTAGAAAGTTAACTTTACAGATTACGTATTCTGTTGCTGCTACAACAACAAACACTTACTAAAAACAGAAGAAAATCAGTATTTAGGGTGGCTTTCCATACAACAAACGTAATTTGTTTTGCCCTTTCTATAGTTAATGGTACGGAATACGGAACCCTTCGTTCGCGAGTCCGACTCGCACTTGACCGGCTTTTATAGATAACTAGCTGTAGCTGTTCCGTCAAACTTCGTACCGCCTGACGCTGGACTTAGACATTCGTCTCGCGGTTCGCCTCGGGTCTCGTTGAAAGTTTCGACGAGACGTTCGTACACGAGTGCGGCCACGAACTGCCTTTTACATATTCGTGAACATTCAGTGCCATCATAAATGATGTATTTCTGGTGCTTCTATACTAAAAATCAGAATAATAAGTATATAAGGCATTTTGGTACGCTTCTGCCGTACGCTTTGTGTTTTTTTGTTTGTACTTACTGAATCAACGCGAGTGTCTAAACAGCTAGTTTGCGTTGACCACGAATCCCTTTGACTCGTGTCCCAAAGACCGCCACCGCGGCGAGCGCCACTCGCGAGCTATAACGAGCGGCGAGCCTACACGAGCGCCCTGTTTACACGCTCGTGCTCGTCTTAGTTCGCATAAGTTCGCACGAATGTGTAAACGCGCTATGAAAAATACCTTTTTAACCTTCCCGAACTTCTAGACTGTAGTTACAATTTATTAAGACCAAAATAAGGAAAGTTGATCATGCCGTTAGTTCTCGAGTTTTAGCGAGACGAATGAACGGCAATTTATTTTTATATATAAGAAGAGTCCGACTCGCACTTCGCCGGTTTTTTTCTGATATTCCCCAGTTAACCCCCATCTGACACCCGGGTGTCATGGCGCGCCGTTCGACTGTAGGCCTTATTTTTTATGGGGGGGGGTTCCTTTTATAATGGCTAAATTCCTATTTCAACGTTGAACGAAGCCATGCCAGAAATATAAAAAAAAGATTTGGTTTGACACTTTGACATATTGATTGACTGACATTACCAGCGTCCTGAGTCCGACGATAACGAAACAGATCGGTCGATGAGTCCAGTGTTTACACTTAAATCTAACTTTTAATAAACAAATCGAGCGATGGAGTGGTCAAAGGAGAAAACGTTGAAATTAATTGAATTGTTGCAAGTGAACGCTACGCTTTGGAATCCGTCATTATGTGATACTCGCAAAGTGAAACAAAAACGTCGGGAAGAACTACGTGTTATAGCTGATATATTGAGGATTTCTATACCGGATGCTACTAAAAAAATACAACATCTTCGAACACAATACAATAGGGAATCTGCTCGTGAAGTGCGAGCTTATGTAGAAGACCCGACTGACAGATATGTCAGCAATTGGTACGCATTCGACTATCTACACTTTTTAAAAGATTCCGGCAAACCTTACAGACTTTTCCAAACGGTAAGCATAACCTGGTGTTTATTTTTAAGTGAAAATGTTATTCTTTACTTTTAATCCACTGTTTATCTAAAGAATATAGTTATGATGCCATTACCGAGCGTTATTCCCTGCTTGTGACAGATTAAAAAGACAATTTTATAGTTCAGTAGCTGATTATCTGCCCGTGTGATATAGTTTTCTCAATCCCACTGAACCATATTCACAGGATAAAATGTAGCCTATAGCACTCGGGGATAGTGTAGCTACAAACTAGAGAAAGAATTTTCAAAATCGCTTCAATAGTTTCTGAACCTATTCAGTGCAACAAACAAATGTTTTCTCTCATAATATTCTTATAGTTAGAGTATAGAAGATACATAAGGTGTAGTAATTGATTAATTGGTGTGATAAAAAACAGGGGAAAACTGATCCTGATATGTTCATAATAAGTAACCTAATAAGATTAAATGTTCATTATAAATATTAAACAAAACAAACTATGTGTATGAAATTAAAGCTCTCTGGGATTTGCCCTTAGCATAGTCATTTCTAATGGTCAAGGAATGAATATGCTTTAAGACTTACAAGTATCTTTACTTAATTTGTCATACCCTGCAATACTATATCAAGACCCCATGAGATGATTTAATAAAAATGTTAAAAATACATACCACTGCTATGGCGCAGTACTAAATAAATACAACTAACTTTACAAATAACTAAATAAAATTAACGTAATATGTTACAGGAAGGAAATGCGGAAATCAATGGTGCCCCACCTGACACTGATAATGGATCTCAAACAAGTAAATTCTCATGCTCACCACCTCCACATAAAACACCCAGACTCTCCGAGTCTACACAATCTGTCTCTGAAATGATAAATTCTAGAAATAGAGATGAGTTCTCTGTGTTCGGTGAATATGTAGCAAATGAATTAAGATCACTGAAAGGTGAGAAAAATTTGCTGGTAGCCAAAAAGAAGATTCAAGATATAATATTTGAGGTCAAAATGGGAATGATTAGTGAGCCAAGAGTCGAGCAACCAATATGCACAGTCTACACTCATAGGGGACAATCTCATAATAATAGTACAAAACTTTACACAACCTCAGGGACCCCAACCACTGCACATATTGAGCCACTCTCGACGTCTCTCGCCACACCAACATCGGGTATCACTGAAATATTGATAAGTAATGGTAACACATGTCATTATCCTTCATTCAAAGTAGATGCCCAATAGCAGTGTCATCCACTTCCTGGTCTGGAAGTGGACAAAGATGAAGGATACACTATTAGGAATAAGGAAGCATTTTGATCATTGTTACTATGAATCTTCACTGGACTTCCACAGCAGTAAAACACTGCAGTGCATTTATATAAGATACAAAATGAAATGTGTTGATGTGATAAAAATAGAGATTGGTAGGCAATCCTGATTTGTTTATAACCTAATAAGGTTAAGTGTTGACTTAAATATGCAATTATATACATAATGATGTGTATTAAATTAAAATAGAGCTCTTAGGAATTTTTCCCAGGTCACCATTACCTGGGTTGCTAGCTATCCTGGGAAATCTAAATCAAAGATTAGGGAAAATATACCTACAATGTGTTCCAGAAATCACACTATATTTTTAAGTCTAGTTGCTGGCAGAGAGATATAGCATATAAATATATGCACAGCATATAAAATTTGTACCCATTTCAATACTATTATTATCTCTACAAAGCATAGAGCTGTATTTACTAAATATTGAGTAGGTTATTTACCAGAATTGTGTTTGTGATTCACTGAATTATGAATTTGTAGAAATGCTTCCAGATACTAATGTATACCCTCCTTTGTCATAAGAAGACACCTTATGAAGAAGGTTCATTGCAATTGGAAATTGCACCTTAGTGAATCTATACCACAGAGTAGAAAAAACGGAACAGAGTTTTAGCTAAGAACAAACGCCGAAATCGGTCGTATCACTACAAGCACGCGGGGCATAAGCGGCAAGTGGACGCCCACATATTGTTGGACCATGGACCACTGGCTGCTTGTACTCCTCTGTGTTCAGTTTGTTCTACTACTGTGACGAACATTCTGCATCCGCAGCGATGCAATGAGTTGCACGCGACATTCGAGAGGTTAACTCCGAACATTATTATTATTAGAGTGCCTTTAATTTTATTTTCGCCCCAACGTCCATTACTGGGCGTCTAGGGCATGAGTTACTTACCCATATTAAGTAAGCTCATGAATTCATTGTGTTGTTTATATTCAGTTGGTGTACAAGTAGGTACTGAATTATGTTGTTAAATGTGATAAAATTGTTTTTAGGTTTTAAATGACTCAATCTTATCACGCTAGCGGTGAAAGCGGAGCGTAGGGGCAGTGGATTTTTCTTTATTTCGTTTGTCCGCTTTGAATCCGTCGGGAGTCCGCGACGAATTCGCTGAGCCTCCGCTCTGCTTTCAAACCGAGGGCCTTATCACACTAGCGGTCAGGCTAGGCCCTTAGGATTTTAAGTAAACAGGTTAAGAAGAACATAGATCTCAGAGCTAACAGTATTTATTTCTTGTAATGTTTTACAGACGGTATTACATGAATTAATAATATAATTATTTTAACTCGAAATTTTATTGGTCCTTTTACTTTCCTTATGGGCAATGCGCCAATAGACGATTGACACCGAACACTTCACATCCTACCAATATTATATACCTACGCGAAAGTTTAGCTAAATGGATATCTGTTACTGTCACACTTAAACTAGGTAATTAAACTAAAATACATATACACCATATAGGTACAAAAATACACTAGGTAGGTACTTTTTATGGGTCGGAAACGTTTCCCTGCCCAATGAGCCGCAGACAGAATGGTTATTTTATGATTTAGTTACAACAGAAACTTAGCTACCATCATTTTGTCAACCGAATGATAAATGCATCAGTGAATGAATCCTTCAATCCAATCTAGCGACGGTTTCTCCTCAGGAACCTACCTATTCTAAAATTGAAATGAAAAGAACCAGTAAAATATTCTTTATTTACTGAAAATACATGACGCCAAATTCCAGAACTGTTTCAACAAACCCGAACTTACTCTTGTTGTTAGGGATGCAAGAAAGTTAAATTAATAAGTGGCAGTAACGCATGTAGGCAGTAACTTCCATTGGCAGGCGCCCCAAGTACGCCGTCGTAAAGCTAACTCCCCACAAATAGCGTATTTTTGCTCGTTTGTGGTAGGTATTGTACCCTGCTGATGCGACTGCCAACGTATTGAAGGAGGTAGGTACAATTCATACTGCAGACGAGCAAATACTCTACACGTGGGCAGACGCGTATCCGCAGTTACCTAGCCTATACCTAGGTACCTACTTTATACTGCTGACGTGTGGAGCTTGCCCAGGGAATTACGACTGGTATGTAGGTACATAAGTAAGGAGAGTTTTGTATTTTTAAATAATAATAAATATGTACCTACCTATTAAAAAAGTAGGTAGGTATATTTAACCTGTTTGTAGGTACTTTCCAGGTTGAAAAAGAACGACCGAGTTAGACTTTTTTAAATAAATGCCGCCCTATCGTCCATGGCCAGACATCCCGGGTACGCCCTCGTAAGAATAACCTCAGGGCGTCGGCGTCGCTCGGCGAACAGCGAGTTGACCTAAATAAAATCAAAGTCGTGCGAGACTTGTTTCTTATCACATCGCATAACCGCACTTTACATTCTCATGTAACTACAGTAGTATATCGTCACTTGTCGAGTAAAGTTGTGTTCAATAAAGTTTATTTCTTTAGTAAAAAAACCGGATAAGTTATCTACATCAACCATCACGATCTTCAAGTAAGAAATCGTACCTATTAACCATTGTACTCGTATTTATTTATATTTGCAACATTGTATTTTTATAGTGCGTTATGATCTGTGCCAATTTAAGAATAGTCTAGGTATGTGCAAGTTTTCATCAAAATCTGTTCAATCAATCCTTGATGGCTGTGCTTCAAGCTGTACCTAATCCTCATATTTGAAATCTCAATGAAAACGAATTTTGACAACTCTAAAAAATAGTCATGAAATAGTCATACATGTAAAAAAATAATCGCATTATATTATGTTTGGGCGTTATAGCTATAAGTTAGTGAGGATTATGGCTTGAACGTCAAACTGTAATCCTCATTTCTGGTGCAAGCAAACGGTAAAGTCTATCGAATTGGTTTAAGTTCCAAAAAATGGTCATGAAATAGTCTCAACGACATGCCAAATCTCAGAAATAGTTCATAATAGATTCCAGAGATATAAAAGCACCCTGGTGAGGATTATGGCATGAACATTTTAAAACTTCAAATTTCTCCGGAACGCCTGCGATTTTTTATATACCTACCTATGTGGCGGGGCGCTCGGTCTACGCTTTCCGTTGACAAAGGCAATTAAATTGTAGGTACATAATTATATAGATTTTTACTTTACCTTCCTAATAGATGTTTAATTCGAAGTAGTTACTTGCTTAATTACCTACCTATTTTTTTTAAAACCTAGTGTATTAAGTAGGTAGGTAAGTATAAGCACAAAATAGGGAATAGTATGTAGGTAAGTAGTAGTAAGTACTTACAGTATAAGCCAATGGCACAAGGAGGCGCTAGAGAGGGACAGGCCTGTGACTCGAGAAATCGAGGACCATAGTGGTCCCAACTCCGCCAGGATCTCATGGAGACTTGGAGGGTGCGACTTGAGCAACCAAATGAGGTCACAATGCGGTGTCAACACTGCGAGGTTTCCGACGACGACACTGCACTCCACACGTTGGTGGATTGCTCAGCGTGGGCGAGTCGGCGCCCGGGACCTCGAAGTGTGTCTGGGCGTGGATACCCTCTCGCTGGAAACCATGCTCCAAGCCATGGTCTCCAGCGCGAGTAGGTGGAACGCGGACGTGTCCTTCTGCGAGCAAGTCATGCTCGCGAAGGAGGCGGCCGAGAGACAGAGGGAGCGTACCCTCCCCGCTGCGTTTTGCAGTCAGCGGCCGACGCGGGATAAAACCCAACCCCAATGACGCGGGATTTTCATTCCGACCAAACTCCCGAAGAGGCCACACACGTGGCCAAAGTACGCCGGGCGCCACTGGAAATACCTTCTAGTGTCACCAGAGACGCCCGCAGCAATGGACATGGTAACGGCTGCGGTCTCGCGGAACTGAAAAAAAAAGGTACTCAAATTGCTCATATACCTACCTAACTGTTTCGGTGACGTGAACTGTAGTGACTATAGTGCATCGGCTTTCGACTCCGAAGTCTTGGTTTCGATTCCCAGTCAAATCAAATAGGTATTTTTAGTGTGATCCACAAATGTTAGTTGATTGATTTCTTTATAGGTATATTATGTATGTATGTACTTATTTAGAAACATATAAATAGTTATGTATGTTTATCATCTCATATTAGTCCACGACGCCCAGGACTTTAATTGGCGTTGCCATAGCGGCTAGAACGTAAGATTCTGTTGCCTTTAATCAAAATTTCATCGCAAGGCATAGGGTTTAAATTTTTATTCAATATTATAATATAGCTGCTACTTTTTATTAAATTCATTCGGCCATTTTGGACAGAACCCATTATACCTATAGGTGTGCACGGTGACGACAATAGGCTTGCCCCCTATTATGTGGAAATAAAAATACTGGCAAATTGTGGGTGTGTAATGCACCTTTGCTTCCCCTTCTGGGATATAGGCGTGATGTGTGTGCGTGTCCTCTAGTAGATTCCTACCTACGATAGGTCTCCATGCCGATAGAGTGTACCTAGTTGTTACGTGAAAGCATGTTTTTCCCAAAGATTACCTATCGTATAAAACTACCACTACGTTTAGTTCTTCCTTAGGTAGGTACTACCGTAGGACTAATAACTAATGAGTTTCGTTTTTCCGTAGTCGTGCCGAGGCAGAATGAACGTCTGCAATGTCCGTGGCCTAAGGCCGCCCCCGCCCCAATGTCTATTGCCGGGCGTAATATCAGATATAAGATCAGATACAGTCTGATCTGATATCTGGTACCCGGGAAGTATCCAGTGGCGCCGGCGGATGTGTACAAAGGTTTTGTTATCCATGCATGACTAAAGTCTCACCAAAACCGAAGTTTTTTTTTGTATCCCGTCGCGTCCTTGAAGCACAACAACTCAAAATTCTTGGTCGCGTCTGTCGACGACTCTTGAAGTCTCGTCTCGACTCGCTACTCGCATGAATACGAATTTCAAACCGTATCAACACTGACCTTCGTCTTCTTTTAAGTGCGTGGCTCTGGCACCATCATTCATCGATGATTTTGCCAATGTCCGTAATGTTTAATAGTTCCCGGCACAGAAGAACTAAAGACTACGAACTAGTTCATGGTGTGAGACAAGATCATTGAAACGTTATTAGGAGCGGAATAGCAAGTGAGCGTTTGGACAGGGACCTCGATTTTTGCGGAGTGGCAGAGATGACCTAAAAAGCTACCAACCATGCGTAGGTACTATGAAATCTGAAGAAAGTCCCAACAATGACCATGACAGACATTGTCACTTCGTGACTTTTTCATTTATGACATTATCTGTCATGGTCAGTGTTGAAACGGTTTTTTTTTTAATAATTTTGACAGTTTTTGTAAGTAAATAAACAAACAATTGTTTTTTTTTTACAGAACGATGCAGGTGCCCTTAATATTATTTTTCACCCTATTTTGCTTAGCAAATGGCGAGACCAGTGACGCGCTTATTTGGCGTACAACTGATATAAAAGAAAATGAAATAATACCGCTCTATAAAACATTTCGCCCTGAATGGCCTGACCTGGACACTCGAAGGTTACCGGAATGGTATGATAAATCCAAAATTGGTATCTTTGTGCACTGGGGAGTGTTCTCTGTACCTAGTTTTCATTCAGAATGGTTTTGGAATTCTTGGAAAGGTAAGTCTTTTTACTAAGTCACAAAGCAAGTCATGAGGTACAGTTTTATTGTAAGATACAAATAATTAAATATTTCTCTAATAAATTTTATTTATTTGCAGTACAAAACAATACAGATATCATATCATTTATGGCAAGTAATTATCCTCCTGATTTCACTTACCAAGAATTTGCCCCAAAGTTCGGAGCTGAATTTTTTGACGCCAATCATTGGGCTGAAGTATTTTCTAATGCTGGGGCTAAGTAATTGCTTTTTTTATCTATTTTGTTATCTATAAGATAATTTTTGCATACTAACATGTATTAACTTACCAATTTATGATGTTAAGTAAGTACCCAATAAATAACTTACATGCAAACATTTTACAGATACGTAGTTCTAACAAGTAAACATCATGATGGCTTCACATTGTTTCCTTCACATCGCTCATTCAGTTGGAATTCAGTTGATGTTGGTCCCAAATTAGATATTGTACGTGAACTATCAGGTGCCGTTAGAGATACAGGTTTAAAATTTGGTCTGTACCATTCACTATATGAGTGGTTTAACCCAATTTACCTAGAAGACAAGAAAACTAACTTCACAACTCAGACTTACGTCAAAACAAAGTTATGGCCTGATATAAAACAACTAATACAAGATTACAAGCCTTCAGTGCTCTGGTCTGATGGAGACTGGGAGGCTCCAGATGTATATTGGAAGTCTACGGACTTACTTGCTTGGTTGTACAATGACAGTCCTGTGAAAGATGAAATAGTTGTTAATGATCGATGGGGTGTTGGGATTCCTGGACACCATGGTGATTTCTACAATTACGCTGATAGATTTAATCCTGGTTAGTATTAAAAAAAGCAATAAATTTTTCAAAAGAGCAATGGTTCTCAAATTAAAAAAAAACATTAAGTATATGTTTTTGTTACATACATTATGACTTTGTTATTCAGGTAAATTGCTGGAACATAAATGGGAGAATGCTTTCACCCTGGACAAAAGGTCATGGGGATATAGAAGGAATATGAGAATAAAAGACATAATGACTATGGAAGAACTTTTGTATCAAGTTGTGTCAACAGTTAGCTGTGGAGGTAAGCATCTAGCACTTCAATATATAAGTTCATCTTTTACCTATGTAGTTATTTTGGTTTTAGTCCACTTACCCAAAGTTAAACACTTCATATTAATTGGTACCTCTCCAAACTGTTACTGATTTGCCACAGAACTCTTTTACTCAGACTGTTGTTCGATCCACAGCCATTATCTGTGTACCTACTTCTAACACTAGCACTCTAATGGAGGCTACCTGAGCACTTCCTCAAACTTTTCCTTGTAATGTAACATTCGTGCGAATGATGCAATACAGGTAAAAGCTCTAAAGTACCAGAGCATTTTCATGTAATGTAATGTTCGTGCCAATGATTGGCGCTCTGTTCGTCGCAATGCTCAAGGCTAGTGAGTATTTACCTCTAATATTTTGTTGTACCTTGCGTTCAGTCTTTGTTGAAATGCTCGCCGAAATGTGACACCAAGGCTCATTAGTTTTGTTACAAGGTCGATGTTCTGTTACAAGTAAATGCTGGTCTATACCCAACCAAGACCACGGTAGAAGACGTCGAAATTGCAGTCCATATTTTAATTTTATTTTTAGATGCGACCTGACAGACTATGCTCCTCTGTCATCAGACATGATATTCATTTTTACGTTTGATTGTGATTGGATAAATGTGATTGCTTATCTACTTTAAAAAATACACTATAAAAACTATTGCATTTCAGGTAATGTCCTAATAAACGTAGGCCCAACATCTGAAGGCACAATACCCTCCATATTTGAAGAGCGTCTTTTAACCATGGGCGCGTGGCTGTCTATAAACGGCGAGGCGATCTACGAGACGTCTCCATGGCTTTCTCAGAACGACACCTTGAACGGCCATATTTGGTATACATGTAAAAAAGATAAATACAATGCGATTGAGCCTACAGCACCACCAAAAAGTACAGACAAAGTAGATGTATATGGTATTATACTGAAATGGCCATCATCTGGTGTTGTGCATCTTAAAGATGTAACCAATTTATTGCATAGTGGCAATTATACCGTTCAGCTCTTGGGCTATAAACAAGAGCCCTTGAATGTAAGTATAGTACTTAATTTTGTAATAATTAATTAACCAAGTTAAATGATTTGCGCAATATTTAAGATGATAAAGAGTACTATCTTCTTGTCTTGAGTAGTTTCTAGGATAATAATATAATAATGTTTGCACTATAGGTACTTAAGTACTGATATAGTTAAGTTGAAACCGGTGGCGTAGCTACCAAGGGGCTAGGCGGGGCAGTGCCCCGGGGCCCTCAAGCTCAGGGGGCCCTCGAATCCTTACCAGAAATCTCGATCGAACTGAACTTTCGGAAATTTCTCCCATTTTCAAAATAAATATGACAGGTTGCAACCCCACTTTAATCATGACAACTCAGTTGAGAGAAATTCAAAAGTCATGCCTAGGGAATTCCCCTGAATTCTTTCTGTAGGTTGGCAGTATTATCAATTTGACGGATAGTGATATTGTGATTTCGAGTTATGATTTTTTATAGATTATAGAGAACGGTTAAAAAATTAATGCTGTATCAGGAGTAAGGAGGCTAATGTCAATAAACTTTTTTGTACTGGTCAATATAGTGGTTCAATTTTATTTGATTTTACCAGTGTTTACTACGATATATTGATGTCCGTTAACTCAATAAATCGTGTAAAATCTATAGATTTCGGCAACAGCTCATTGTATAACGCGAAATATCGTGAAAAAATGCAAGTCACCTGCAGTAGGTACATTAATTCAGGTCCGCGGGCAGGAGATCGTTCAAGGTCTCCACCGTTAAATGTGGTAACACTAACGGTGATAATTTTTTTTTCCGGGAATTCCCCAACGACACTTGTAGTAGCGTATTATTGTGTTTCTCTTTCCTTTTATTTTACTGTTAACGTCGTCAGTGAACAGTGAGTACCTACCTACTCGAGCACAATCTAATATTGTATTGTTTAAATAGATTAGAAAATTAAAATTATGGATAAAAATAAGAAACCTAGTGGTGCATTTAAACGCAAACAACGCCAAGAAAGAGAAGATAGTAAACAAAAATTGTCCAAAATTGACAAGTTTTTTAGTCTGCCTTCTGCAAGTACATCTGGCCAAAATATTTCTATTGATAGTGACTTAAATAATGTGGTAACTGTAGTGTTGGTTGAGAAGCCTACTGAATAAGATTCGACAATTATTGTAGTTGGAGATACCTCCGCCGCCGATCATGTGAACGTGGATGATGTTTGCATGACACACATAAGAGCGGATGGTTTGGTTGGAGGAACCACAGACCTCTACATTTATCGAAAATGTGTACCACAAATCTTCTTGAATCTTCTCTATTTCGTTTTATTAGCCAAACCTACACCAAGTATTAATTGTAAATTATGTTTTTACTGTTTAATATTTTTATTACCTGCCCTGCAGTGCACAAAAAAGAGCTTAAGCAACTTAGCATTTTTAAAGTATTTGTATATTTCATATTTTTATTTGATAAAACCTAATCAGTTTACATAGCAGTGGATTTTTTAATTTGCCCCAGGGCCCTTGGTTACCTAGCTACGCCACTGGTTCAAACCCCGATTACTATATTATGATATACTTTATATTATAGCTATCTTCATAGGTGCTTTATGTTAGATTCATACCGATACTTTTGACCGCATGATCATTTGCGCTGTTTGATTTCAACTTAAACTACTCGTACCATTGACTTCTTCCCTTAATGGTGAAAATAAGGAATAAGATTGAAAAAAAAAAAAAAGTTACATACCTAATACCTTTGGGATTGAGATCTCTTCATCACTCACGAAGTGAGTTGATGATTTAAAAAAAGTATAGCCAAGAACCATCTCAATCACATCGGCTTTCGAACAAAGAAATCGCATCATAATCCATTCATTCGGGAGTTATGATACCATAAACAGACACACAAGTTAAAGTTACACCTCTAGATCGAGAGTCTATCCTTATTTGCCACCCTTGTTGTAATTATTAATTATTAAATATGTTTTTT
Organism: Nudaria mundana; assembly: GCA_963556515.1. Taxonomy (NCBI): domain Eukaryota; kingdom Metazoa; phylum Arthropoda; class Insecta; order Lepidoptera; family Erebidae; genus Nudaria; species Nudaria mundana. The sequence continues at coordinate 17,049,181 of OY748292.1, read as the reverse complement.
TTTGTTTCAGTGGAAAATAAAGAATGGCGAAACGTATATAGTGTTACCGAACAAGGCAAGACAATCTGAATATGCATGGACATTAAAATTTACTTCAAATTAAATTACAGTTACAAACTATCTAATAAATTACTTAAGTAGTTAAGTTCGGGACTTAACGCGTAAATTACATTTGATATGGTCTGACTCGATGAAAATCGGGCGAAACGTCAGGCCATATAAAATGTAATTTACTCGTTAAGTCCCGAAAAGTTAACTATTAAAATTACTTAAGTAGTTTTATTTATTTCCATTTATATCCTTTGTGCACTTATTTAAAATATCTGACGAAAAGCGAATGCGCAAAATTGCCCTAACTCTTTTTGTACTCAGCAAGGGCATTAAGAAAATCTATGTCTTATATCTGTAGTTAATTTCATTTTAATTAATGACATAAATATGTACATATTACTACTAGGTATGCAATGCATTCTGCTGTTGCAAAAATAAAACTGAGTTTGTCGATCCGGGTCGAACTCCTAAACGACTGGACCGATCTTTATGAATTCACATATATGCACTCACGGTGATGGTCACTATGACCGTGCCAAATTTCTAAAAGATCGGTCCAGTCATTTAGGAGGAGTTCGATCACGAACGAAATACATGGGTCGTCTAAGAAAGAGCTTCGTAAAGGGAGACGCGTGCATCTCGTGATGGTGCAATCCAATCAAAACGCCGGGAAGCCATAAGGTGTACACTTGATATCATGTAAAGTAAAATTGTACATAACATCAAACAAATTTATTAAAAGATATTATTTTACAAGATATTAATACATGTACATTCATTTAACAAAAAAAGTGATAAATACAACTTTCGTGCTTAACATAATAGTTTAGGTATGTATATCAAAAACAATTCTTTATTAGATTAAAACAAAGTCGCTCAAACTCCAAATGTACTGAACAGTTTTTAGCAGGTTTTACTAATAGATAATAGTGTATAATTCATTGAAATTTTATTTATAAGATTGCCATATGAAACCGAAGCGAGGCCGAGTCGTCTAGTTAGTATGTCGTTGTATAAAAATGAAGAATGATTCCTTCTTACAAGAAGAAATTCATTCCAATGAAATAATTTTGTAGAACTAGTAAAGTATTCTTATATCTGTGGTTTGACACAGGACCATCTACAAGAGAATAGACAGTACGCTATCATTACATAGATAAGATCACGCCTCTTTCCCACTGGGGTAAGCAGAGAGCACGGATTTCCACTTGCTACGATCCTGGCATATTTCTATCATTTGCGTTTTCATACACGCTCGCCTTTTCACCTGGCCTTTACTCAAGACGCAATATGTTCGCTTTAGTCAACCTTTACTAGCTGGCCATCCACACTCGCTTCATTATCTGTTTTGGCAGTCTCCAGTCACCCATCCTCTACATGTCCGAACTTTTTCCACCTTTGTTACTTACTAAGTACATTTATGTCAACAACTGTTCATAATTTTAGAAGATTTCAAGCTATTGCTTTGTGATGCCACTGGACTTTTGGGGCCGACCGTACATTATCTTACATTTACATATTATAGAAAGCTTTATAAAAATGTTGCACTCGAAGTTTGTCTTAAAAATATAATGGTTAATGACGTAACATCATTGTCGTCATTATTGAGATGCCGACTTCGTAAATATAGACTTGCGGTTACGACTCGGAAAGAAAAATATGGATAAGTATATTGTCATTTGTTAACTACCTACTCATCAATATCCAGTAGAAGCGGGAACATTAGCAAGAGTTTAATGATTTCCTATAATTATATAATAAATATTGGATGGAAACAGGCGTTACCTGGCGAAAATCCATGACAAAGTAATGGTAAGTAAGATGTTAATACTTTTCAAAATATAATAGCATTATCTTCGCAAAAATAAAAGACAAAAAAACGTCGACAATTGTTTCACCTCTAAAAGAGGGGGATCAAGACTGTCACAGAGAGAACTGCTGTTCTCTCTGAGACAGTCTTGATAATATATGAGTATGGCTTTATTACTTGTAAATAATTTATTGCTTTATATTTTGTATACCTAATACATTGGAAATACCTAAATTATTGATTATATACCTGTTATATCCTTAAGCATTATGTACATAAGGTTTATTTCCCCCAATTCATTCTCCCCTGAACGCGGTTCACCAACTGAGACTCAGACGGCATGTTCTTAGTTTTGTATGCTACTCGCAGCTGCAGCTTGCATTCGCAGTCTGCAGTCGTGATCAGAACACTCAACGGATTTAATGCAGTTTTACGCAATAGATAGAATAAAAGAGGGTTTATAAATATGTACTTATTTATTAAAAATGGTGTATAACCGAAGTGAAGTCAGGGCGGGTTACTAGTGGTAAGTAAACGAAACTATATACATATATTACATGTTTTTTATTTAGTATTATGTATATTATCTAAATAACTATTCATATTTTAAATGCGAAAATAACTAGGTTTGTCACGATTTCTCGACTAAACCACTAAACTGATTTTAATGAAACTTTTTACATAGATTTAGAGGCTACTATTTACCGACCGATAATAGGTTCTTGTCAGGAACATGAGAACTTATCTAGATAGTCGAAGCCGCGTTCGTCTGTTATAACTTCATAGGAAGAAATGCTATCATAGTACCTATCTAATTAAGTATAACATATCTTATGCTATATTATTCTAGAGATACAATAACATAACACTCCCGTCCTTATGTATGCATAGATCTTTAAAACTAAGCAACGGATTTTGATGCGGTGTTCACCAATAGATAGAGTGGTTCTCAAGGAAGGTTTTTATATATAATTTGTCAAGCGGGCGAAGCCGCGGGCGTCCGCTAGTACATTATAAACTAAAGACAAAGGATCTTTACGCGATTATATTGAGATACGTAAATACCTCTTTATACCCCGACGTTTCGACCCTGTTGACTGACTACAATATACAAACTAACTTAATATGGCTATAATATTACAAAATTTTAGATTTAAAAGATCATTAGGAATGTTTTGAATTTAGTTTTTTAAACTTAACAACTTTTTTTTATCGAAAATCAGTCAAATCAACCATGTATGTAAATAAAATATATCTCGATTAAAATTGTAGAACACATGGCATTATTTTTAATAGAAGAATAACAATTTTTTTTCAAATTATTTCATGCATCTTCATGTAAATATGTTGTGTGTGTGTGTGACATGCCAAGTGTCAAGTAATTTTAACCCGTTTTTTTAAATCGTCATTTTTATATTGCACCCAAATGTTTAATTTCATCCAAAACAAATTAAGAATTAGTTAACGACTTGATTGCAAGTTGCTTGCGAATCAAAAGGAATTTCCCACAGTGACTAACAACGACGTCATCACGACCGACGAATAAGATAGTTACAAGCGAGCGATTAGAAAACTAAACTAAGGCCAACGAAACGAGAGGATTTTACTCAACCAACGGACCGTTACTGAGTTACATTGCGATAGCGAGCGATGATTATTATCTCTATCCTTATCACTCATACTCAGAACTGACGTAAGTTGGTCGACGGGAGTTGTTGCGTGTTTCATGGTACAGGTAGACATTTAGTACCGTAGTTGTCAACCATTTGTCAACATGATAGAATATCTGTCTGATTTGAACTCTTCCAACGAATCATCCTTATCATACAAAAAACAGCGATTAGAATAGACAATTAAACTAATATAAATGTTGGATAGAAACAGGCGTTACTTGGCGAAAATCCATGACAAAACAATGGTAAGTAAAATGTTTTAAGAAAAAACTTTTTAAAATTATATAATAGCATTAATTTTTCGCAGAATTAAAAAGACAACAAAACGTCGACAATTGTTTCGCCTCTAAACGAGGCATTATCAAGACTGTCTTAGAGAGAACAGCTTGGCTGTTCTCTCTGAGACAGTCTTGATAATGCCTAAAACATTTTACTTACCATTGTTTAATATAAATGTATTAAACCCCAGAAACTTTGGGTACATTTTTGTTTCGTCTCGGTGGCTTTACTTTAGCTACTAATATGTTCCTCTTATTATTCTGCTTACAACTATTATCATATAACAACAAAAACACTACACCCGCTGGCGCAGTCGGATAAAAATAGCGATGTGAACGTGATAACATAGCAATATTATCTTAATGACACGTAATTTAAGGCTTAATTTCATAAAATATATACATTTTTTTAATCAGATTTGGTAATCTGTCTTATCCTAGTATATGTTATAAACAAAATCGAAACTGGATATTAGTTAGATTGTTACTTTCAGCGCAACCATTGAGCTAATTTGGGTGAAATTTTGTAATTAGATAGCTGATTTTAGAAGACATATTATTTAAGTTATTCGTAGCATCAACAAATTATTAACAAGGCAAAGCCGTAGACATAGTGTTGATATAGACGCTAGTCAAAAAAATTGCAAAATACATTAAATGATGTGAAACTAGACAGTTCTTTAAACAATTCCTATAAATACCGGTCATTGCCTCCGGGTGTCATTATTTCATTTGGGATCAAGAATAATCTTTGGTCCAATCCTGTAACACATTAAATCTTCCCTAATTCTGTATTAAGATTATAGGTTAGGAGCCGTAAACAACAACCTTCACCCATCTGATAACCAGATGAGATTTATTATTATTAACAAACATGCCTATCGAGAAGTGTTTATAGCTATTTTTAATTGAATTATATTTATTCAATTATCTTTCATCACCTTTACTTCCTTTGATAACCAAATGAATTCAATAGGCAAGTTATCATAGGCATAATTTGTCAAAATTTGTCTCATCTGGTTACCAGATGGGTGAAGGTCGATAATCTGCGTCTCTCCTACTATTACATTCAACCCATAATCCCGGCAGTTCCCGTTGGCTATGAGACACTATCCCTATGCCTCAGCGCTTCGAGTTGAGGTACTATTGATTCTTGCTTGTTGAAATGTTCTTCTAATGCAGTTTGGGCCAACATCGTGGCCAGAAACTGTTCTAAGGTTATTGACCAAATGCCTTGCTCGGGTTCCTTCGACGGCGAAGGTTTTGGGGTTACCTCTTCGGGTTCCATTGCGTTACCGTTGGGGTCCAGCTGAAAGAGACAACACCTCTAGCTATAGTTTAATTAAATAAAGCATTTTAAATATAATTTACACTAAAACTATAGTCTAGGGCTGGATTCGAACCAGAGACTGATCGCTTTTCAGGAGGAATGTTCTACCAACTGACCAGGACACCACTAGCCTAAGACATCTAATTTCGTAATATTGTGTTACTATCCCGACTTACTGCGTCGCCAAAACGCCATCTATCGTTAACTACCTATGGTATGTATGTATGGTGTCATGATCAGTTGGTAGAACGTGGCCAAAGTCCGCAGGGCGCCACTGGAAGGGGTCACCAAAGACCCGCGCGGAATTAAAAAAAAAAAGCGTTTTGAAATTGAGAACTGTGTTGAAAAAAATTAAAAGAATTTTACTCATAACTTTTAAGTTATTCACGACCATGAATTTTAGAAACGACCATTACCATTATAAAGAAAATAAAAAAGTATCCATCAATCTTACGTCTGCTAAAAATTTATTTGAGGTCAAATGTCAATAAGGTTCGGTTTCTTTGGATTTTTCTCGTAAACGGTAAGTTAAAAAGAAATTGATCAGACCAAATTGTAGATAGTAAAAAAGCGAAAATTTTGGTTATTGTTAGGGCTAGCAAAATCTGAATATACAACTATAATTTAGTGTTAAATGTATGTGTGTTTACCTGTGCTTCAGGTTGTTTAGCAGCGGCGGCCAGGAACAAACTGTCTTGTGATATCTCGCGGTCTATGGACGACGGATGGTTATTTAGTTCACCCAATTGTAACAGTAGTGTGCCTGAAAAACAGTTTATACGTGTTTATAATGTACTAGTACGGTGTCTCGCGCCGCACTACGCCATAAGTTTTGGTCTATAACTTTTGACCCCTTAGGGCTAGGTCAAATTTTCGTTTTTTTGGCTTGCCTCCAGATCGAGGGCTATCCATAGAGGGGTCAACAATCATTAGAGCATAAGCAGTTCTCGAGAGCTAAGGGGGACATTCCCCATTTCTATTTATAGATTCTATGAAAATTACAGGTGACTTGCTTCAAATAATTTAATCGGCCCGGGATAGGACATAATGGTGGCAAGTAAAAGAAAAAACTCTTTTAACCAACCAAAAATTAACGGAGGAGGTTCTCAATAAGACTGTATTTTTCAACCGACTGCCAAAAAAGGAGGACGTTCTCAATTCGACTCTATGTTTTTTTTAAGTTTGTTTACGTTTGTTTGATTTTTTTTTGAAAAAAAAAATGTAAACTACTACTTCTGAACTACATTTTAATTTGGATCCATTCTGACGATTATTTGGTCCCATTTTCCATAATTTGAAGTCGCTTGCTGTGTCAATTTTTGACGTGTACTTTTTTTAGAAGATTGTTACCTCATAACTTTCGAATGGGTGAACCAATTATAAACAATCTTTTTTTATTTGAAAGCTAGTGCGGTCCGATTCGAACAATTATTTGGTCCCATTTCGGTAATTTAAAGTAAGTTTTTTTTGCTCAAATTATTATAATTTCCGGAATCTTTATGGATTCGTATCGACTCGTCGTAACTCGTTACGTTCCCGCCAACAAAAAATTTAGTTATAAGAAATTTTTTTTTTAAGAAATAGTTAAAGAGTGAGTGTGAAAACTTACCGGCCAGTACAACAGCCTCATATATAACGGGGTCATGTTGTGTAAGGTCGTGTAATACGGCCAGCAGCTGCAGGAAATGTTCCCGAGGCATGGGTGGGACCAAGGGCGAGGCCGCGGGAGTACTACCGCCTGAGGCTAGTCCGGCTAAGCCGCACGACCGTACGTTGTCACTCGTTATGTACGCGCTGTGAGCTGGACCTACAAGATAGCTGGCATTCATATTTTTTATATTTTACTATTTGAGCGTGATTTAGACCAAATTAAGCTAATATAAGCTTGTGCTGTGGGATCTAGACGAGTGATAAACACACTTACATATTTCTAAATACATACATATTATATGTACATCGAAAACCCGGATCGAATCAAATAATACTTGTGTGATCCACAAATATTTGTCTCGGAAATTGGGTGTTTTCTATGTATAATATACAGGGGATTATTTTTTCAGGTGGGCGTGGAAGGCCAAATCCGGAACTATAAAATATAATAATTAAAATTCTAAGTTTTCCTTAAATTTGTCGTATATCATTACTTCCCAGAATTTGATCCTTAACAGCAACACTATCGTATGGTGTAATAATAAAGGGTGTGATTTTTTTTATACATCAATGGGTTCTATTCCCAGCTAGGATTATAGGTTTTTAAAAAATCTAATGATGAGGTTTTAAATTTCATCAAAATGGGGCTCGTGACTCCTTTGAGCATTTTTCGCTATTCCTTATAGTTCCGGATTTGGCCATCCAGGCCCTTTTCAAAAATTCAACCTGTATATGTATTTAGAAATATATAAGTATGTTTATCAGTTGTCTAGATCCCATAGCACAAGCTTATAGCTTACTTTGGGCTAGATGACGTTGTGTGAGAATGTCCGAAAATATTTATTTATTGTAACTAGTCTGACGTCGACTGAATCCGTCGACGACATAATTAGATTCAGTTGATATATCAAACTGGCCGCTAGTAATCTATACCACTAGATCGCCCATTATGGTGTAACAGTAGACCTCGCGAACATTAACTAACACATATACAGACAGATAACAAGTTAAAAATATGGCAAAAGTTTGCCATATATTTTAGAGTTTTCGAAAGTTTTTTCATAAAATCTAAAAAATGTCACATGACATGAAGTTCAACATCAATCATTTTAGAGGTCTTTGACCATGCTGAGTTGATTGCAGCTGGTCTTGAGTCTCTAACTATTACCGTTCTCGATTTGACCACGTTTTGACTTTGAGATCAGAGGTCAAAGGTCAAGTTCATTTTAGAGGTCTTTGACCATGCTGAGTTGATTGCAGCTGGTCTTGAGTCTCTAACTATTACCGTTCTCGATTTGACTTCGTTTTGACCTTGACATCAGAGGTCAAAGGTCAAGTTCATTTTGGGTGTTTTCGACTATGCTAAGTCGATTAGCGTTTACACTGAGTCTCTAGCTCTTACCGTTCTCGAGTTGAAAGTTGTTCACGGACGGACATTACTGTTGTATAAGAGATTTTCGTTTCAAAAACTCTAAAAGCAAAATTCGGTCCTGAAATGTATACCCTTCGGTCAAATAGTATCTAAGACCGTTTAAGACCCGTGTTGACCCCTTAAAAACTTTTTAAACTCACCATATGGACTGAATTCAAACTCACACTTGTCCGTAAGACTACCTGGGGTGCACACTGCGCTAATGGATCTCGGCAACGGGCCCGGTAGCGGCTCAGGCGTCGTCGCCTCATCTTCTATGCTATAAATATACACAAGTATTTATAACTAGTGGTCCAACAGTAGACAAAAGCTTATAATTAAAAAAAAAGTTTTAAATTAAGGAACACATATAGAACATATATAGAAGGACCTTCCGGCTCGAAGGACCATAATAATATGTTCTTGAGGTTGGTGGTAAATGAAAGTGGACTGTATTTTACTGGTAGGTACTGGTATTAGTTCTTCAATAAATTACAATAAGTTAAAGGATGGTGGTCCATTCACCTCTACCTACCCCTCAGGAATAATGGTATATGTACAAATAAATACACATATCACGCCTATATCCCGAAGGGGTAGGCAGAGCCGCATTACACACCCACAATTTGCCAGTATTTTTAGTCCCACTTATTAGGGGGCAAGCCTATTGCCGTCACCGGACACACATAAAAAGTTATGTCCAAAATGGCCGAATGAATTTAATAAAAAATAGCAGCTACGAGTATATTGTAATTTTGAAAAAAAAAATTAAAACCCGTTGCCTTGCGATGAAATGGTGATGAAAGGCAACAAAATCTTACGTGGCAGCCGCTATGGCACAGCCAATTAAAGTCCTGGGCGTCTCGGACTATTATACAAATAAATAATACCTATCAAAGAAAGAAATAGCATCGGCAGCGAGTTCTTCGCCGGTATCAGTGAAATGCGTAGGCACCAAGTCTCGCCTCGGCAGTAATGGCGGCGAGTGGCTCGCGAACAGCGCGCGCAGGCGCCGGGCCGCGTCCGCCCGACACGTCAGCCCTAAGGCCACGGAGAGGCCGCGGGCACTTACGATCCCGTCCTCGTCGATGTCCATTAACTGTCAACGGCACATAGGGATGTATACAGGGTGTAACATTGGAAAGTCTGAAACTCTGAAACTATAAGACATACGAAGATCTGTTCTTAGTAACCGTTTTTTTTAAAGCTGTGTAGCTTTTTTTAAATCGATGACATAGTTCCTAAGACCAGATCTTTGTATGTCTTATAGTTTCAGACTTTCCCATACTGACCCATATGAATGTTACATCCTATATAGCTTTCATATGAGTAAAACAAAAATTATGAAATACAATACAAAGAACACAGGTGTTCTGTAAGTACTTCTTATCTAATGCACAACTCTTTTAAAAGACAAGACATTATTTTTGAACACAATTAAAAATAGATCTTTGACACTTACATTAGATAGTAAAAAAACACTTCATACAAATACCGACTTCAAATTACCGGATTGGGACTAAATAATTGTAGGAATACTTAGAAAGCAGTAGATTTTTCAAAATCGATTCACCCAGTAAAATACAAAATTAATAAATACAGTCAAATTGAGGACCTCCTCCTTTTTCTGGAAATCGGTTAAAAAATCCTGTAGCAAAACGCCTTAACAGTTCTTGTTGCAATATTAATTTTAATATGAACTTACTTTGAACATCCTAGCAGTAATGACCTCTGCAAAGTCTCCCTTAGCCCAAGGCGAGAGCGCACTGAACAATGTTTTGAACTGCCCGTAGTCAAGTCTATACGCTTCGTACGGAGCTTCTAACCTCTCACAGGGCACTCGTTTCGCCCACAATAGTTCTTCCCGGATGGCACTTAATAACTCCTGCAAAGGATTATTATGTGGTGACAGTACGTAACTAATTGACTGGCCACCCGAGTGATAGTTCTCTCGTTCCCAATTCCCAAAGAGAACATAATATTACCAGGATGAATGCTTATAGCCCTCAGGGATAATGTAGTTACAGTACCCGGCGATAAATATTGCACATCGACCTTTGGAAAGAGACAATCGGCTAATTTCGGCTTCGTAGAGCATTATCTCTGTCGCACACTACCTATGTGACGTTTTACCAGTCGTAATGTGAACATGTTATTTATTTTACCCGAACCTAAAGCCAACTCTTATAGAAAAATTGGTGTATTTTATACAAAGAATAAAAATAATTATTAAAAGAAGCAAATTATAATTGTTTTAACAGCTCCTAATAGATACCGGACTGTTTGTATTTCGTGCGACAGAGATAACGCTCTACGAAGCCGAAATTAGCCGATTGTCTCTTTCCAAAGGTAGATGTGCAATATTTATCGCCGGGTACTGTACATATTAATGAACAAATATTAATGATAAAAAAATCTCAATTTAACGTGTAAAATTTTTTTGGAGTTTACTCCTTAAGAATCGATTTTCATATATAAGGCGCCCGGTATGAGAAAAATCCGAGGGGTAAAACCTACTAACAAGTAACGAAAACGTGTCACGTTTTTGGTGCGTACCTTTAGTGCGCAACTTTCTAATTTGGATGTGAGTGTATTAAGATTATTATTCCCTTTATTACATTTTAACTATATTTTTAAATAAACTTATAAAAAACACAAATATATTTAAAAATATAAAAAATAGTGACCCACCGGTATCGAGTACAGTGACCAAGCTACCGGTGGTTAGGGCTCCAGAGATAGGAACTTCCGCACAATACGGGCCGTATCCAACAGAACCGCCTTCTGCATCAAGCCCTTGACCCAGCTGCCTAACGCGAGCCTCTGTAGGTGGTGGTCGAGGCTCTTGGCTATTAAACCATGGGCAGATACGACTATCGGAACAATAATCGCCGAATCCACATCCCACATGTCGACAATCTCGTGAGCTAAGTCCAAATATTTAATTTGTTTATCTTTTTCTGCTTTCACGAGATTCTCGTCATGCGGCACAGTGATATCGACAATTATTGCAAGGCGTTTTAATCGATCTATTATCACTATATCTGGTTTGTTGGCTATAATAGTCCTATCAGTGATAATAGACCGATCCCAATACAATGTAGCATGGCCATTTTCAAGAACTGGGTCGGGCACATACCTGTAATAAGGTATCTCTAAGTCAACAAGGTTATATTTTAGAGCAAGTTGTTGGTGGATAATCCTGGCTACTTGGTTGTGTCTGTGCAAATACTCACCGTTCGCAAGACGGGAACAACCAGAGATAATATGTCTTAAAGATTCTCCGGGACGATGACATGCCCGACAGATGTCTAGCGTCCCATCTTTGACAATAAATCTCCGATAGTTATTCGTCATCATAACTTCGTCAGTGATTGCACAGATGAAACCTTCAGTTTCTCCAAAGAGATCACCGAAACGTAACCAGGATATGGAAGCTGTAAAATCAACATCGGGCCCGTGTAGAGCCCGATAAAAACGACCGTGAAGCTCTTTGCTCTTCCATATTTCCTTGCGATCAGATACACCTAGTATTACCGGTTTGCGCCAGTTCTCTTTAGCTAGGGAGAGTGGGGTCAGTCCGTTATCAATTGCCACGACATCTCGATGCAGACCCACATCCACCTGTAAGAAGTACTCTCTAAGGTTGCATATCTCACGGTTATGGAGACTCTTAGCGTTTAAAAATCCTCGACCTCCACATTTCCGTGGGATATACAACCTCATTACTGACGAACGTGGGTGGTGCATTCGGTATGAAGTCAATAGACAACGCACCTTCCTATCCAGAGCTTCTAACTCCGTCTGAGTCCATCTAAGTATGCCAAAAGAGTATACTAAGACTGGCATGGCCCAGCCGTTAACAGCCCGTACCTTGTTACCGCCTGACAAGAGACTTTTCAATACTTTCTTCAGGCGGCCAAAGAAACGGTCCTGCAACGTCCGTTTCATGTCAATCTCAGCAATACACAGAGTTTGGGACATACCTAGATATTTGTAGGTTTCGGTTGCGGAGAGCGACTCAAATTGTGTGAAATCCGAAAGACTGACTCCTTCAGATTCCACAATCCCGCCCTTTTTCACATGCATGACCGCACACTTATCTACCCCGAACTCCATACTGATAGCCTTACTAAAAGTTTCAGTAACTTTTAGTAAAGCCATCAATTCGGGGCCATTAGGGGCAAATAACTTTAGGTCATCCATGTAAAAAAGGTGGGATAAAATTTGACCCCCTCTCCGCATCCGATAGCCTAACCCTGAACCCTCTAGTAGTGTACTGAGAGGATTCAGTGCTAGGCAAAACCATAACGGACTCAGACTATCGCCCTGGAATATTCCTCTCTTGATCCTTATTGGTACACCACCTCCTAGAATCTGACGACATCCTGGATAAACCAAAACCGTATTCCATTGTCTCATACATGACCTCAAAAAGGTGCACAGAGTTGCATCAATTTTATACAACTCCAGCACCTTTAGAAGCCATGTATGAGGTACAGAATCATACGCTTTTTTGTAGTCAATCCAGCATGTCGCAAGGTTCTTTCGGTTGCGACGTACCTGCTGACAAACAGCCATGTCAAGAATAAGGAGCTCTTTAGTACCACGTGCCCCACTTTTACATCCATTCTGAGAGATGGACAATATATTGTTGTTTTCTATATGTGAATACATTTTGACTCTCAGAATAGATGTAAAAAGTTTGTATATAGTTGGTAAACAAGTAATGGGTCTGTAATTTTTGGGGTCTGTGGTACCACCAGATTTATAAAGAAGGTGAGTAACTCCGGTAGTCATAAAAGATGGAAGCGACGCTAACTCAAGGGATGACTGGAAGCAAGATGCCAAGCAGGCGTGCGAGCTACGGAACCATTTTAGCCAAAAGTTGTGCAGTCCGTCCGGTCCAGCTGATTTCCAATTTGGTAACGAACGAACTGCACAACCAATATCATCTTCAGATATGGTTATAGGTTCCATAGCTTGTATTGGTTCACACGCCCGCTCTACATCCCCAATCCACCCACCCTGCGTATGACTGACGGGTGTCGACCAAATGTTTTTCCAAAAGGCAACTGTAGCATCAGCATCAGGTAGACTCCCATCAGTCACATCTGAATCAGGTCGCTCCCACCTTCTGTATACCCACCTCTCGTCTTTTTGGAACAAGCGATTTTGTGTATATCTGTCTACTCTCTTTTTATATCGCCTTATACGGTTTGCCCACGCATAGATTTTCTGCTTCAGGAAATCAATGCGCTCCGTGACCCGTACAGAGTATTCACGGGGACTCACGTTAGTTCCCGCGAATGCCCGGGTCACGAAGCGCATGACTCTCGGGCGTGTATTGCCCGTCCTGAAGCAGTGTAGCTTGCCTATGAGCACCCTAGCCTCGGTAATGCGACGTTCAATCCTGCATTGCCAAGCTGGTACTGTAGGTCTTGGTCGAGCAGCTGATTCTTGCTTATTAAATTTAACACCAGCTACTCGACATACTGTAACAGCCGCACAATACAGGATTGAATGCGCATCAGTGAGATCATCACAATTGAGAAAATAAGATGTTAAAATCGAGTCTAGGGCACACACTAGCGCTATATTTTTTCTATGCGTAGGCAAACGTGGAAGCCGCGGTCTACACTGAATAGGGACAGATCTAAACTCACCAATCGCTTGTTCCAAAACGCTCCTTAATTCATCATTGCACTGGATACTTACAGATGTAGCAGCATCATTTACTTCTTCATTAACTGTTAAGACGGGAGGTATTTCATTTTCTACTGTAGTGGAGTTACGGTTACTATGTAATGAAGAAGGGATGATACTGTTTCATGCTTCTAAGCGTAGCCTCTCAAGTGCGGCGTCATCCAACAGATGACAGCGTTGTATGGCGCGCACCTGATCCGATAGGCGTTGTGCTGTTATTATTATTATTGTTATTATTGGAGTTTACTCCTTATGAATCGATTTTCATATATAAGGCGCCCGGTATGAGAAAAATCCGAGGGGTAAAACCTACTAACAAGTAACGAAAACGTGTCACGTTTTTGGTGCGCACCTCTAGTGCGCAACTTTCTAATTTGGATGTGAGTGTATTAAGATTATTATTATTGTTATTATTGGAGTTTACTCCTTATGAATCGATTTTCATATATAAGGCGCCCGGTATGAGAAAAATCCGAGGGGTAAAACCTACTAACAAGTAACGAAAACGTGTCACGTTTTTGGTGCGCACCTCTAGTGCGCAACTTTCTAATTTGGATGTGAGTGTATTAAGATTATTATTATTGGAGTTTACTCCTTAAGAATCGATTTTCATATATAAGGCGCCCGGTATGAGAAAAATCCGAGGGGTAAAACCTACTAACAAGTAACGAAAACGTGTCACGTTTTTGGTGCGCACCTCTAGTGCGCAACTTCCTAATTTGGATGTGAGTGTATTAAGATTATTATTATTGGAGTTTACTCCTTAAGAATCGATTTTCATATATAAGGCGCCCGGTATGAGAAAAATCCGAGGGGTAAAACCTACTAACAAGTAACGAAAATCGTGTCACGTTTTTGGTGCGCACCTTTAGTGCGCAACTTTCTAATTTGGTATGGTTATCTAACCATACCAAATTAGAAAGTACTACTACCTCGTACTTAAGGAGTAAACTCCAGTCGTGCGACGGAGCTGACACACACACTTTTTTTTTTAAACAATTGTCTGGGTGGAAAATACACAATAATACACATATCCAAGGACGGACGGCCGAAGACGGACAGACGGACACGTACATGACTAAAATATATGGGTTTCGAGACTTGAAACAAATATTTGCAAATCGTATTAGCCGCGCAAGATGACAATGGGATTAGATTAGATTAACCTACAATACCATTTTTTTATCCGTACTTTTTCAGCAATTGATGACGTCACAGAGCTGTTATTGTGGCAAGGTTCTATCCCACTCACATCGTGCGTGACTTATACAAGTATTTGTCCATTTTTTTAAACAATACACATACAATACAATACCTGTAACTCATTAGGCTCCAACAACTTGTCATGTTGTAGCGCTCGCAGCGTGTTCCGCTCGAGGCTGTCCTCCAATTGTCTGACTACCCTCAAGCGGTGTTTAAGTCGTAAATGTTCTATGTTTTCACTGCTTACGCTCGATCCGAATGTGCGGTACGATTGGTAGATCAACTCTTGAACTTTTATTGTCTAAATAATAATTTAATACATAATAATATATTATTTCAAGTACCAAGACACATGATGTAATTACCTAATAATGTTTGCTTAGCCTATATTATATTCCGAGTGTGCACCTGAGACGCCGGATTATGGACGTAGGGGTAGCCGCAGCCTTCCTCTACGGACTTAAAAAAGAAAGTCTATGTTATTTAGGATATTTTTTAAGAAATGTCCTTTAAATTATTATTAGCGAAGACGGTTTCCACGGTATGAGGGTGACATCTCTGGTCGGCACGCGTTGTTCGGGATCGGAAGGGAGAGGGTGGGATCAGGTTGAAGAGCTCTTCAGAACACTCACCGTGGTAAATACGGTAGAACGCGGCCAAGGAAGCAATTGTTCGGCGCTGGGCTAGCGGCTCAAGGCTTCCCGTTACCTCCGGACAGTCTATAATGCGAACAGCGCGTCGCTGCATAGCGTCGAGTGCGTCCAGCAAATACTTCGCGGAGCCGTCCCAGAGGTGAGAGCAGTATTCAACGCAGGGTCTAATCTGCGTTTTGTACAGCAGACACCTCTGGTGCGGAGTAAAGAATCGCTTTACCTTGTTCAGTATTCCTAGTTTCCGCGAAGCTAGCCCAATACATCTCTCAATGTATTTTGTGTTATTGAGCTCTCGACGAACGTCTATGCCAAGGATGTCTAGATTGTCCTTCATTGGTAATATTGCATTCTGAAGAGTGGGTAGGGGAAGGAAAGGGGATTTTTTCGCTGTAAATGCACACGCCTGTGTTTTGTGGGCATTGAACTCGACCAAGTTCTCGGCACCCCATTGGGAGATACTGTCGAGGTTTCGGTCGAGATCACCCACGAGATGTCGTCTCTCCTCCTCTATCACAGATCGCCCCGCCGTCGGACGAACCGAATAACTCCCGTGCAATGTACTGTCATCTGCATAGCAATGAATGTTCCCGAGGGAAAGCATATTGTAACGCCATCTCGTAGCGAGTAATAAGACTACCAAACTCGGCGCCATGTAGTAGCAAATCGCAGTACTACTACGTAACGTCTTTCGGGAATGTTCTGTCAAGGTACTTCTATGTAACGTGTTATCTAGAAGCATCTCGAAGGTGTGGAATGTTCGCGATATTTCTTCCGTGAAAATTCCAGAGTAATCTAGAGTAATGACCGCACTATAAAGGCGGAGCACTTCGGTGGCGGATGATCAGTATTTCCAGAGCGATAATACGAGTTATACCTGCGAGTTCAAGTGCGATTAAAAGTGTTTAGTGAAGCTTTATAGTGAAGTGTAAATTAGTGGTGTAATAAATAAAGTGTTTTGTGGTAGTTTGATCGGCATTTTCCATTCCGTAGAACCCCGGCTCGTAACAATTGGTGTCAGAATTGGGGATTTGGACAATGCCGGTGTTACCGAAAGAAGACACAGAGGGCGTCCGTACCAGGGGTCAGCGCCAGCAGGAGTTGGACAGCAGGCGCTTCGGAGGTAATACGCCGGAGAGGTTGGGTGGTCAGGAGCAGCCAACGGTGGAAGCAGGCCCGCCCACGGTATCTCCAGCGCCAGCACCTCCAGACTTTGCTGCGCTGATGGCGATGCTACAGGAGCAAGCCCGTCGCCAGGAGGAGCAGGCCCGCCACCAGGAGGAGCAAGCCCGTCGCCAGGAGGAGCAAGCCCGTCGCCAGGAGGAGCAGGCCCGCCACCAGGAGGAGCAAGCCCGCCGGTTGGAAGAACAGCTGCTGCGGGACAAGGAGGAGCAGGCACGCCGCCAGGAGGAGCAGGCACGCCGCCAGGAGGAGCAGGCACGCCGCCAGGAGGAGCAGGCACGCCGCCAGGAGGAGCAGGCCCGCCGGTTGGAAGAACAGCTACTGCGTGACAAGGAGGAGCAGGCACGCCGCCAGGAGGAGCAGGCACGCCGACAGGAGGAGCAGGCCCGCCGGTTGGAAGAACAGCTGCTGCGTGACAAGGAGGAGCAGGCACGCCGCCAGGAGGAACAGACGCTCCTCATGAAAGATCTTCGAGCGACTTTTGGCAAGGAGATGAATGTGATGAAGGATCAAGTTCATCATGTTGAGAACCGCATCACGGAAGCCGAAACTCGGATTGAAGATGTAAAAAACCAGATTACAGATGTGAGGAAAGAGCTGGGAAATCTGAAAGCTGGAGATGGGATTGCGACTTCCTTACCTGCCGTACCTTCAGCGCGTGGATTTAAAGTACCGCCATTCGATGGGACATCTTCATGGTCAGCCTATAAAAAGCAGTTTGAAGCCGTTAAGAAGGCAAACGGGTGGAGCAAAGCCCAGGCCATGACTGCGCTTACATTGGGTTTGCGAGACAAGGCGTTAACCATCTAGTTTAAAATTAAGAGAACAAGCTAAATTATCTATGTTAGAACTTAAACAAAGTCATTTAAAATATTACACTGACACACAACGCTTAGAGTCACAAATAAAAAATTTGCAATTTGAATTAGAGTATGTAACTAAGAAATATGAATGGTCTCTAAAAGACTTTAATAAGTGTTCATCAAGTATAGATAAGGTACTCAAAACATCTAATTATAATACTGAGCGCCTTAATACCTTCATAAATAACCACTCATGCAATATCAATTGCACAAGTCCTTCTCAATCATTGGAGAACCAGGCTTCCCTTACAACTTGCTCACCTTCTAGTTCATTAGTGTATGAATTGTGTGACAGTGTAAAAAGTAATAGTCATACTGGATATACTAAACTAGTTTTATTTAGTGATGATATTGGAACTGATTTTAGTTCTTTTCTGATACAACAATTTAATTCAAATTGTTATTCAATTATTAATAACTGTTATCCAGGTGCATCTTTAAATGAAATTATGCAAAAGATATTAGAATATAATTTTGACTCAAACAGTAAAATAATTATTTTCTGCTCAAACAGGGGTAAAATTAACAAAAATGAACTATCCCTATACTTTGACAAAATGCAAAACTTAAATGTTGAACATGTAGTAATGTTTACATTACCATACATAAAAGGTGTGCCAGACGTGGAAAATTCTCTTAGATATAAGATAAATTTACAACTCAATTTAACTAGCCAATATAATAATAAATTGCATGTAATTGACTTTAATTCTGTTTTTAAGAGAACTGTATATAAATACAATTTGTCAACTTCTGACAGTAACTTTAACAATAACAAACATATTGTTTATGTAAACAAAGGTAGGTATTTTCTACCAAAGCATTATAAGAGACAAATAGCAAGTTTGCTATTCAATTATTTTTACACTTCAGCCAAGAACTTGGCTGACAAAACTGCTTTTATTGAGCAATGTAGATTTAGTGTTAAGACTTTGGAATCTGTTCCAAGTAATTTAAATTAAGTTCTACGACAACAGAGGCAATATTACCCTTTAGCAGACATAGTCAATTAATTGAATTAAATTTAGTTACAAATATTAATTATGTTAAAAAATGCCCTCCAAATCAAACCAAATCAAAAAATGTAAATTATATCAACATAGGGCATCAAAATATTGGTTGTTTAACACATGGCAAAGAGTTAGAGTTGGAACTGTTAATGAATTCAGATAATATTGATATTTTTTGTATTACAGAACATATGCGTAAGCCGTATGAGCTCTTGTTCAATTTCAGTAATCACCGGGTTGGTAGTGCATTCTGCAGGGTGAGCACAGTACGGGGGGGATCTTTGATTTTATTAAATAAACAACTTAAATTTAAAGAACGGAAAGATATTGTGTCTCTTTCTCTAGAGTGTAAAGTCGAACTGTCGTGCGTGGAAATGGAGCAATTCATAGTAGTATGCGTGTATAAACCTGGAACCTCACCCTTTTGCGAATTTGAGGAACTTATTGACAAAGTTCTATGTAAACTTGGAAAAACTAATAAGTACCTAATAGTATGTGGTGATTTTAATGTTGATTTACTTGTTAATACGCCTATGAGTTATAATATTTTAAATTTATTTAAATCACACAATCTTACAAACTTATTTTTGGAGCCTACTAGATATTGTAATACAATAGCCACTTGCCTGGATAATATATACAGCGATATGTTGCCAGAAAGTAAAAGTATTATAAAAAAGCTAGATTCAGACCATTGTGGGCAAATAGCATCTTTTAAAATCACTAAAGAAAAAGTTATAAAACGTAAAATATTATGTAGACCAATAACTGGTGACCGCTTGGAACGTATGAGGGTTGGACTTTGCAATAAAATTCCATTCTTAGACACTGGCTTAGATCCAAATGTAATGTATAAATTATTTTTTGATTCTTTTTACAACGAGTTCAACTCCATATTCAAGTCTAAGGAGGTCATGATTAGTGATAGTCCTACTTTCAGTGAATGGGCCACTGAGGGTATACACAAAAGTAGACAAAAACTTTATGAACTATACTCAGAAAGACAGCTTAATAGATCAGTTGCATTTCTAGATTATGTTAAAACTTATTCAAAAAAGTTTAAAGCAGATTGTTTAGCAGCTAAATCAAAATATATAAGTGATAAAATTCTCAATAGTGCAGACAAAGTTAAATCTACTTGGAAAATTATAAACGCGGAAAGAGGTCAACAAAAATTAAATGATAATCATTTTAAACTTAATATAAATGGTAAAATAACTACATCAGACTTCGAGGTCGCTAACGAATTTGAAAATTTTTTCTCCCGAATTCCTGTAGATTTGACAAAAACCCTAGGCTCTTCAACCCCCATTGCAGAATCTTTGTTAAAAGCAAACGTTCCTTGTTGTAACGTTATATTTAAATTCAGTAAAGTTAACATAAACACTATCTTAAAAACTTTTAAATCTTTAAATATCAAGAAAACAGCTGACCTCTGGGGCATCTCTGTGTATTTAGTAAATTCTTTTATTGAAATGGTTGCTCCTGAACTAGTAATAATATTTAATAATTGTGTTGATAGTGGTGTGTTCCCTGATTTAATGAAATCTAGTAAATTAATTCCCCTGTTTAAATCGGGTAGTACTTCAGATCCGTCCAATTTCCGTCCCATTTCTGTACTACCTACATTTAGTAAAATTTTTGAAAAAATTATGCTTAATCAAATGCGAAATCACTTTAACGTTAATAAACTATTACATACAAAACAATTCGGTTTCACTCGTGGTCGGTCCACCACTGATGCCGGTATTAAATTATTAGAGTGTATATACAGGGCCTGGGATGAGTCATATGATGCTTATGGTGTATTCTGTGACTTATCTAAGGCCTTCGATTGCGTTCAGCACCAGACTTTAATTAAGAAACTTGATCATTACGGAATCCGGGGGACGGCCTTGAATTTCGTCAATTCTTACTTAAGTGATAGGGTCCAGAAAGTAGTGATCAATGGTAAACAGTCACCTGGTTCTCCTGTAGCAATGGGGGTACCGCAGGGTTCAATTTTGGGACCTTTTCTTTTTCTAGTATATATTAATGATCTCCCTCACCTCATAAGAGACGACCACGAGGTAGTTTTGTTTGCTGATGACACTTCTTTAATATTTAAAGTTAAACGTGGACAGCGCGAACTTGACGATGTAAACATTGCCCTCTCTAGGATAGTCCACTGGTTTTGTGCTAATAATTTATTATTAAATGAAAATAAAACTAAATGTGTAAGATTCACCTTACCTAATGTAAGACTTGTTAAAACCAGTGTTAAGGTTAGGGATGATATAATAGAATTAGTCGATGACACTGTCTTTCTGGGCATAACGTTAGACTCCAAATTGCAATGGGGGCCTCATATCGGGAAAATTTCGGCCAGGCTTAGTTCAGCAGCCTATGCTGTCAAAAAGATCCGACAACTTACAGACATTAAAACGGCGCGTCTTGTCTACTTCAGCTACTTCCACAGTATCATGACATATGGCATACTACTGTGGGGTAACGCTGCCGATATTGAATGCATCTTTGTGTTGCAGAAGAGGGCTATCCGGACTATCTATCGAATGGGGTCTCGGGAGTCATTAAGAGATAAGTTTAAGCATATTAACATCCTTACAGTGTATTCACAGTATATTTATGAAATTTTATTGTATACCCACAAGAACAAAAGTAAATTTGTGAAAAATAGTGATAATCATAATCTAAACTTAAGAAATAAGGATAAACTGGCTGTTCCTAAATTTAGGCTTCATAAAGTGAGTAATTCTTTTGCGGGGAACTTTATTCGAATGTACAATACATTGCCAACCGAAATAGCAAATTTATCTGTCAATAAATTTAAAAAACTAATAAAAAGTAAATTGTGCCATAAAGCTTATTATAGTATTAATGATTTCTTAGATGACAAGGCGGCCTGGTTGTAACAACGTAACGAATTGCTCCTTTCTAAATAACTCTGTATTAGATTTAAGATGAAATATTTTGAAAAAAGCCGAGCTGAGTTTCTTGAGGGCTCTTCTCAGTCTCGTTGCATTTTGGAACCCTCGGTAGAGTCACACCAACTTCTGACGAATCTAAATAATTTTCTGAAAATTTCAAAGATAATAAACGTTATTTTATTTTATTTTATTTTATTTAGAAGCTCTCGGAGACGATGTTTCCTACGAGCAGCTACTAGAAGCCTTGGAAACCAGATACGGTGACGCTCACCTGGAACACGTGTATCGTGCGCAGCTGAAGGATCGTGTCCAGCGCTCTGGTGAAAACTTGCAACAGTGGGCCCTGGAAGTTGAGAAGCTGGTACGGAAGGCATACCAGTCGGTACCTGCGCTCATCGATGGGAATCTGGTGCAAGTATTCATCGACGGCATCCACGACCTGGAAGTCAGGGCCGCTGTCAGACTCGGGCACCATGAGACTCTCAAAGACGCCTTGGCTCATGCTTTGGAGGTCGAAGCCGTACGGAAGGATCATCGATCTCACCGTGTCAGGGAAGTTGTAGCATCACCGGCTCGCGACCGTTTCACGAGGTATAGCCCTAGGTGCTACACATGTGGTGAGAGGGGCCACCTTCGATCCAGTTGCCCAAAGCGGACTGCTGAAAGAGAAGAAAGTCGTTCCCAAGAGGATAGGGTGGCTAATGTCACCGCCCAGCAACAGGAGGGAAACGAATAAATGCCAGGACTGCGGGGCGGGTGCTGGCTGATTTTAGAAGAGCCCCAAGGGTTTCGATCTCACAAACCCAGGATGGGAACAGCCTGATCATCAAGGGCGAGGTAAATGGAACACCATGCAAGCTGACAATAGATACTGGAGCATCTCGCACGGTTGTCAGTTCCCGACTTGCAAATCGGTTCCTTGGTGACTCTGCAAACCGTGACCGCATCAACTTGGTAACGGCCACGGGTCAGCGCATACCCGTCCGAGGAGAGAAAGAGATGCAGTTAAAGTTGGGCAATGGAATTTACCTGCATAATGTCATCGTGGCTGACATAATGGACGACTGCATACTGGGCTTAGACTTTATGAGGAAGAACTCTTGTGAGATCGACGTCAAGCAAGGAGCGATGAAATGTGGTCAAGAGGAACTTTTCATGGAAGGAGCGTTATCAGGAAAAGTGTACAGCTTGAAGAAGGTCGTGCTTCCTGCCAGATCAGAAACGACTGTACCAGTTAGTCTCCCTCAGAATTCTGGGCGAACACATCGATGTGTACTCATAGAAGGGATATACAATGAACTTCCATGGAAAATGGCCCGAACTCTGGTAAGAGCCAATGAAGCCTCAGTGGTACGTGTGCTGAACCTTAGTGATAAGGAACACGTGATAGAAAAGAGCACATTGATTGGCACTTGCGAAGAAGTAGATTGGATGCGCCGATGCCAAGAGTTGAGTATTGGGAACATCGTCAACAAGGACGCTAGAAACAACGTGTTGACACTTTTAGAAGACTGTCGTAACATCTTAACGAAGAATGAAATGGACAAGGCTAAGAAGATGTTACTCAAGTACGCCGATATTTTCTCTTCGAGTGATGCTGACATTGGGAAGACTGGATTGGTTCAGCATAGAATCAATACAGGAAATGAGGCACCCATCCGTCAGCGACCAAGGAGACTGCCAGTAGCACGAGAAAAGGAAGTTGAGACCATGATTGAAGGAATGGTAAAAGATGGTGTGATAGAACCATCGTCAAGTCCATGGTGCTCACCTGTAGTGCTGTTGAGGAAGAAAGATGGCAGTATGCGGTTTTGTGTCGACTATCGTCGTCTGAACGACGTTACGAAAAAGGACAGCTACCCTTTACCAAGGATCGATGACACGTTGGACATGCTGACAGGGGTGAAGTGGTTTAGCACGCTAGACCTGAAAAGTGGCTACTGGCAAGTTGAAATCGATCCGAAGGATAAAGAGAAGACTGCATTTTCCACAGGAAAGGGTTTGTGGCAGTTTAAAGTTATGCCATTTGGTTTATGCAACGCCCCGGCTACTTTTGAAAGATTAATGGAAATTGTACTCGCCGGATTGACTGGAGACGCCTGTCTTGTCTATCTAGATGACATTATCATCGTGGGCCGTACGTTAGAAGAGCATCTTCAAAACCTGGAACGCGTGCTTGTAAAGATCCGAAGCGCGAACCTGAAGCTCAGCCCGAAGAAGTGCTCATTCCTCAAACGGCAAGTAAGCTTCCTAGGCTACGTAGTGTCTGAAGATGGTATCATCGCCGTCAAGGATTGGCCGGTTCCAAAGGATAAGACGCAGGTCAGAGCATTTTTGGGTTTGTGCTCATACTACCGGCGATTCGTCCAGAACTTTGCGGATATTGCCAAGCCCTTACACAAGCTCACGGAGGAGAAGCGACAATTCTGTTGGGACGGAAGCTGCGGCATCGCATTCCAGGAGCTAAAGAATCGTCTGTGCAATACACCTATTTTGGGTTATCCTGATGCGGAAAATGAATTTATAGTTGACACAGACGCAAGTGATATCGGACTCGGAGGTGTGTTATCTCAAAGGAAAGGAGATCGAGAGGTCGTTATAGCCTACTTCAGCAAATCCTTATCGAAACCTGAAAGGAATTATTGCGTCACGAGGAGAGAATTACTTGCCGTGGTGAAGACATTGCAGCATTTCAGCAAATATTTACTAGGGCTAGAAAATTCCTTATACGTACCGACCATGCTGCATTGAAGTGGCTATTACAATTTAAGAATCCAGAAGGACAAGTCGCCAGATGGATTGAGCTATTACAGGAATATGACTTTGTAATCGAACATCGCAGTGGGAGATCCCATGGCAACGCAGACGCATTGTCAAGAAGACCTTGCCCTGAAGACTGTAAGCACTGTGCCAAACAGGAGATAAAGGAAGCCATACCTGTGAAGATGCTTAAAACGGATCTGAGCGACGAATGGAAAGAAAGCCTACAACATGCTCAACAGGACGACGCAGACATCAAGCCAATATTTGAGTGGATTAAAGCAAGTGCTCCTAAACCCATGTGGAGTGACGTCGCTTCAATGAGTTCAATCACAAAAAGTTATTGGGCGCAATGGGACAGTTTGGTTATTCAGGATGGAGTCTTGTGCCGCAAATGGGAAAATGCTCGAGGAGACAGCTGTCATTTGCAAATGGTTGTCCCTAAAGTTAAGGTCCCAGATGTGCTACAGCTCTACCATAATGGATGTTCAGGGGGCCATATGGGAGTAAAAAGGACTCTGTTGAAGATACGTGAGCGGTTTTACTGGATCCACTGTCTCGACGACGTTGAGGACTGGTGTCGCAAATGTACGAGTTGTGCTGCTGTGAAAGGACCTCATACACGGAGCAGAGGTGCACTGAAACTGTATAACGTTGGGGCACCATGGGAAAGGATAGCCCTAGATGTTGCGGGACCGTTTCCTGAAAGTGAAAGCGGAAACAAGTACTTCATGGTTGTGATGGATTATTTCACGAAGTGGCCAGAAGTCTTCGCTATACCTAATCAAGAAGCTACTACGGTCGCAGATAAATTAGTTCACGAAGTCTTCTGTCGTTTCGGGGTGCCTCTAGAAATCCATAGCGATCAAGGAAGAAATTTTGAATCTCAGGTGTTCCAGGAAATGTGTCGGGTCATGGGTACTCACAAAACCAGAACGACCTCTTACCACCCGCAGTCAGATGGAATGGTGGAGCGATTTAATCAGACATTGGAGAGATATCTGGCAAAAGTTGTGGAAAGCAGGCAAAAAGATTGGGACAAGCACATCCAACCGTTTCTTTTGTCTTACCGAAGTGCGGTTCACGAAAGCACGTCAGTGACACCAGCTTATGCGAACTTTGGAAGAGAATTACGGTTGCCTGCCGACTTATTAACCGGTATACCACCTGACGCTCCACGCAATATCACTGATTATGCGAATGACTTGCGCAGCAGGATGAATGACATTTATGAGCATGTCAGACAATCAGGTCAACAAATGTCTGAAAAGATGAAGACCCGTTACGACCGAAAGACAAACAATAAGAGCTTCGATGAAGGTTCGTTAGTGTGGTTACATAACCCAGTCCGCAGTAAAGGGAAGTCTCCTAAGCTGCAAGCTAAATGGGATGGACCATACCGAGTTGTGACTAAGATTAACGATGTCACTTACCGAATACGGAAGAGTCCAAGAAGTGCGCCAAAGATAGTTCATGTGGATCGATTGGCGCGATATTATGGGCCTGACAATGCTCGGGACGAGCATGTCTTAGGAGGGGGCAGTGTAACGCCATCTCGTAGCGAGTAATAAGACTACCAAACTCGGCGCCATCTAGTAGCAAATCGCAGTACTACTACGTAACGTCTTTCGGGAATGTTCTGTCAAGGTACTTCTATGTAACGTGTTATCTAGAAGCATCTCGAAGGTGTGGAATGTTCGCGATATTTCTTCCGTGAAAATTCCAGAGTAATCTAGAGTAATGACCGCACTATAAAGGCGGAGCACTTCGGTGGCGGATGATCAGTATTTCCAGAGCGATAATACGAGTTATACCTGCGAGTTCAAGTGCGATTAAAAGTGTTTAGTGAAGCTTTATAGTGAAGTGTAAATTAGTGGTGTAATAAATAAAGTGTTTTGTGGTAGTTTGATCGGCATTTTCCATTCCGTAGAACCCCGGCTCGTAACAATATCATTGATATGCAGAAGAAAGAGAGTTGGTGACAGTACGGACCCCTGCGGTACCCCGGCATTCACTTGCAAGAAGCGAGAAGCCTGGCCATCGCAGAGGACCCGCACTCGGCGCTCGTTTAAAAAACTGGCAATCCAGCTGCACAGTTGAGGAGGTAGACCATATGCCGGAAGCCTGGAAAGGAGCGAAGCATGCCAGACCCTATCGAAAGCTTTGGCGATGTCCAGGCTAATAGCCAAGGACTCGCCGAACTTTTCCATAGCCTCACCCCATACATGCGTGACGAATGCCAGGAGGTCACCCGTTGATCGTTTTGGCCTGAAGCCATATTGCCGATCATTGATTAGCGAGTGATCCTCCAGGTATCGCATGAGCTGCTTATTAATAAGAAGCTCGAGCACCTTGCAAATGACTGAGGTGACAGCTATGGGTCGATAGTTGCCTGGATCGGATCGATCCCCTTTCTTGGGGATCGGTTGTACGTTCGCCTCCTTCCAGGCCTCCGGCACGAGGCCTGTAGAGTATGACAGGCGGTACAGACGCGTTAATACTGGAGACAACTCAGCAGCACATTTTCGTAGCACCACAGCCGGAATGCCGTCAGGGCCACTGGCTTTCCGCGTGTCGAGTGACCGCAGCACTGCCCGTACATCACATTGCCTGATAACAATATCAGGCATAGTGTGGCCACAGTTGGCGATGGCGGGGGGCTGCAGGCCACGGTCATCGACCCGGGAATTAGCCGCAAAGAGGTCTGCGAGCATGTCCGCCTTCTCTTGGGCTTTGTGAGCCAGTGATCCATCAGGAAAACGCAGTGGTGGCAGCGAGGGTTGACAAAAATTTGACTGTACGGCTTTGGCCAGTTGCCAGTATCCACGGCTGCCCGTGGGATGGGATGTGAGCTCCTGACCAAGCCGCGCGACGCGCTGGGCATCCGCTCTCTTGAAAGCCCTCTTGCTGAACCTAGTGGCCCGATTGTACGCTGCTTTGAGGCGGTTCACGTTCGGGTCACGTACCGCCCGAGCCCTGACCCAAGCGCGATATGCCGACTGTTTTTTCTGGACAGCCTCGGCACATTCACGCCCGAACCAGGGGCGAGCTTTGCGGATGCTGGCGACATCAGTGAAAGGGATATAATATTCTATCCCTAGACTGATCTCGCCAGCAATGGCAGCAGCGCTATCCGAAGGCGCCTTCCCTACAAAGCAGCGCTGGCTCCACGGGACGGACGCAAAGTAATCGCGGAGACCGTCCCAGTCTGCCGATGAGTAGTGCCATAGTCGTCGAGTCATTTGTTCAGCACGAGCAGGTGGTGGCACTTGGAAGCTGGCGTGCACCACACAGTGGTCGGAAGTGCCCAGTGGGGCGCGTACCGACACACTGTACTCGGCTGGGCGACTCGTCAGCAGTAGATCCAGCAGGGCGGGCGTGTGGTCTGACCTGTCAGGTATCCGGGTGATCCCCCGTACCATCTGGGTCAGCCCGTGGGAGAGAGCGAATGCATGGGCGGTTCGTCCCGCATGATCGGTCCTAAGGGACCCCAGCCACTCAACGTGATGACCGTTAAAGTCCCCCAAGAAAACCAGGTCAGCGTTCGGGAACCGCACCTGCGCATCGTCAGCCATCTCGCTGAGGTATTCGAAAAGCCTTGTTGTCCCAGTGTCCCCTGTGTGGGAGCGGTAGACGCACACGTAGATCTGGCTCATGGAGCCATGATCCACGTGCAGCCAAAGGACGGAGTAGGAGGGGTTCTCCAGACAGCGCAACCGGCGGCAGCAAACATCCGCCCTAACGAACACGCACACCCCGGCTTTATCGCGGAATTGTTCCTCAATGATATAGCCCGGGTAACAGAGGTACGACGTGTCGTCAGGGCGGCGTATCTGTGTCTCCGTTAGGAACATCACAGAAGGCCGTGCCGACTCCAGGTGATGGTGGACGGTATCGAGGTTTGCATGGAGTCCGCGGATATTCGCGAACTCCACCTCAAACGAAGTCAACTTTGTGGGGTTTCTAGGGGCCGCTGTGTACCGTCTATTATATTGTTGCACTGTCATTGTGAAATATGGGGAAGCGTGAAGACAGGGCGATATTTGGTGCGGCAGTAAGTGACAAAGTGCAGAGGCTAGCTTCGTCTAGAACCGTGTGGTTAGGTCGGAGCCGACCCGCCGGACGGAAGGGCTCCCAAACCCCCCTGATGCAAGGCCGCCGCTACCCCACACCGGTTACCACCCGGAGCGGCGACCCCACAACAGGATTATGCGCAACATGTGGGGCAGCCTACTGGGGTGGTTGGTCCCAGGCGGGCCCCATGACTATGTTGCGGGCGGCCGCGGCAACGCCGTTGCTAAGGGTCTCCCTGGCCGGCGAATCGACCCACACCACCCACACTAGACTCCGCTTCGCCCCCACTGGACCCCTGCCTGCCGCACCATACACCGTCCCGGGCCCGGCAGTGCAGCTGCTGAACCCCTAACGCAACCCAGCCTGGGCTGGGTTACTTGGGGGGCTTTAGCACAGCTGCACCGGACCAACACTGTTGTACCACCTGGTATCCACGTAGGGGCCAAAGCCACCACATGGGTACCGTAATATACGAACCTCGTCCGTTAATCAGCAGGTGCGCCACTAGCAGGTGAGGTCGCTGGGGCCCGATAGATGTAAGAAGGGCCCCTTTGCACCCAAATAGCCTATAATATTATATAATAGCCTATAATATTCCTTAATAAACATAAAGCAAGAAAGGTATATTTCAAATCGGAATTACTTCCAAAGATTTTCAAGCAAACAAAATCTTCAGTATATTGTAATATTATTATGGATTTTAATATCAGATCTTACCCTTTCCGCAGTTCTAGGTTCGGTAGACAACGACATAGCTTCTTCATTGTATATTCCTTGGAGGTAGTCATTCAAAAGTTGCATTGCTTGCCCGTCTTCTGTACATTTGAGAAGCTTCTCGCGATTTATGTCCAATACTGTCAATGTAACCTGTGGGAAATACAAATATTTAACCGTGACGTTTAAAGGCTCGTAGCTTGGTGGTTACAACTTTGGATTCCTAAGATGGCCGGTGCCGTCATATAGCGGCTATGATGCAGCTGTGGATTGACCTCACTAGAACTATCTATGTAAGCGTATACTTTTCATTGCCCGACTTGCCTGATCTTTGTGGCTTTTGAATTATATTTAATTAAAGGACGCCCACGGCTTCACCCTCTTGCCAAATTATATAGGTATTTAAAACCTTCCTCAAGAACCTCTCTATCTATTGGTGAAAACCGCATCAAATCCGTTGCGTAGTTTTAAAGATCTACGCATACATACAGACCGGGCGACTTTGTTTTATTTTATAATATGTAGTGATAGTGATACACTGAACTCATTGGAGAGGCGGCAGTGAACAGTGATAGGGTGATAATGATGTGACACAGAATGGTTTTTTTGCAATTTTTATAACACGTATTTAAATAATTCTACATACCTGAAATATAACCTTAGCACCATCATAGAAGAAGCAGTCCATAACATTGACAGCACACTCGTAAGGCATCACGCTGATGAACAGTGTCAAGAACCATGACAACGAGATCATCTTCATCATGCCCAGTTCGTCCAGTTTAGCGTGGAGCTCCGGTAAATGGGCCTCGGTTAATTCTTCTAGAACACCTTGATCAACCTGTGAAATAATTAATATAAATGGGGTAAGGTGTTGAATTTTTTATATAATTCAACATCTTACCCCATTGTTTATCATGGATTTTCGCCAGGTAACGCCTGATTCCATTCAATAATTAATATGCTGAGTTGATTGCAGCTGGTCTTGAGTCTCTAACTATTGATGAAAGATCAAAGGAAACGAAAAAGATGTCAAAGGTCAAGTTCATTTTGGGGGTTTTCGACTATGCTAAGTCGATTGGCGTTTACACTGAGTCTCTAGCTCTTACCGTTCTCGAGTTGAACGTTGTTCACGGGCGGACGGACGGACATTACTGTTGTATAAGAGATTTTCGTTTCGTAAACTCTAAAAATTGCAAAAAAGTCACGTTTGTTGTATGTGTAAATGTTTACGGCAACAGAAATATATGATCTGTGAAAAATTCAACTGTCTATCACGGTTCATGAGATACAGCATAGTGACAGACGGACGGACTATTATGTACCCCAATGTATGTACAGTATATACATAGACGCTGCTCCAATTCGCTGCACCGTGTTGTTACAAAGCCTTCCTCAATAAATAGATGAATAACGAGCGCGTTCCACCAAACATACAAACTCTTCAGTATCATAACATTAGTTGTAGATAATGAAACGATTATACTTGCATTATATGTATCAGTTAGACACGTGTCGGTACATACTTAGTGAGTACTAAACACACAAAGTAACCAAGTGATAACAATATGTTACAACAAACGTGCCAGTACTAAAATCAATTCTTAGTGTGATACAAACGAGGTTAAGTCTTGCGAAGGTCACCCAAGTGTTCAGTTTCAAGGATGGACGATACAAAAACAACACTAAAAGTGTAATTTATCTAAATTAGGTTTCTTTGTAATTTACGATATTGTAATAAATGCATTTTCGTAAACGGTACAGTTATCAGTAGTTACCACAAATTTAAAAAAAAACAAAGCCAAGTGTGAGTCGGACTCACGCACGAAGGGTTTCGTATTAAAACAGCAAAAAAAAAAAAAAAAAAAAAAAAAAAAAAAAAAAAAAAAAAAAAAAGCATATGTTGACATTTTTTTTTTGTATTTATTGTTATAGAGACAATTGAAATACACCATCTGTGAAAATTTCAACTTTTTTACATCACGGTTAATGAGATACAGCGTGGAGACACCCCAAGACAGACGGACGGACGGACGGACAGCGAAGTCTCAGTAATAGGGTTCCCGTTTTACCCTTTGGGTACGGAATCCTAAAACGACGTTATAAATATTCATACTTACATGCTTATAATCAAGCCTGTTTCCCCGAAATGGGTAAGTAGATTAATGGGTAGGTACATTATGCCCACGACCGCATTTGGCCCCACGGTCCCACAGTTCAGTGGTGCAAGGATACTTACCAAAGCGCCGACAACTCTCGTGTTATAATAATCAGGTAGCAACGTTTCACAAATAGTTGCTAGCAACCAAAACGCCTGCTCCTCAGGGCAGTATATAAGGAGTACCGACGCCACTATGTTCATAGCTTGACAGTATCCGATAGTTGGGTTCTTTAGTGCGTACGCGCATAATACGCGTCGAAGTGCTGATATTCCTGAAAGATACTGTTTAATAAAATCACCAAGTTATGAAATTAATTGGAGGTAAATATAACAAAAATAATAATATAAAATCTGTGACATTTTTAATAACGAAAAGAAAAGTAACTCAGCACTACTATTATTATAAGTACTAACTAAGAGTTTCAGAGTTATAAATCTTTTGGTTCGCATCGTTGACTATTCGAGCATCAAATAACAACTGCAAGTTCGATTTTGATGTTTTTTAAAGAAATATAGACTCCAGCCAACAAAAATATACACACATATCAAGCCTATATCCCCGAAGGGTTAGGTTAGGTTGGGTGCATTTTTTAGTACCACGTACGTCACCGGGCACACATATAATGGGTTATGTCTAAAATCGCCGATTGAATTTAATAAAAAGTAGCAACTATATTGTAATTTTGAAAAATAATATTGAAACCCGTCGCCTTGCGATGAAATGTTGATGAAAGGCAATCAAAATCTTACGTGCCAGCCGCGGTGGCACAGCCAATTAAAGTCCTGGGCGTCTCGGACCAAAACTTTTACCTACTTTTATATCGCAATAATTTGTAAAACAAGAATACCGAACTTCTAATAAGATATTTTTTTTACTTTTATCTCTTGTGGCCAAATATTTAAATCTATATAAATGTCAGCAGCAAACTTACCAACATCATTCTGAAACGCCATATGCTCTGGCAGGGATCTGTGCAAGTCCCTTTCAATTTCATCATTCGCCTGATTCTTGGTCGACAGAGCCTGATTGACGTGCTTTTCATATAACCCTTTGTTTTGCGTCTTCATCAACGTGGACCCAGAGAAAACGCTCCATAGTTCCCCACGAAGTGCTTCAGGAAGACCATTAACGACTAGTTCGCTACCGTCTGTTGTTTGATACATGCTCACCCCTCGGCCTACTTCGGCCATGTGGTCTTCCCAATGCTTTTCCTAAGACGATGATTTTGAATAAGATGCATTATCATACAGGACATCGATCTAGTGTTTATTGGTTCTATTTCCGAATCGAAACAATTATTTGTGTGATCCGCATGTATTTTTATAAGAGTTTGAGAGTGTCAAGGATACGTAACCAAGGTGTTGTTCTTGGGTTTCGACGACGTGAGGTCGACATTACTGACGTGAACTGACTACTAACACAAGCACATTAGAGCCTAGCTAGAGGGAGAACAATCTCTGTTTGTTTATTTAGTCACTTACCTTTTTTAGTTGTATCTGTCTGATAGGCGAAGTCTGGTGTGTCTTGAACAGCGACATGAGTGGAGGCTGCGGTGTCCATCCTTCTACCTCAGTCTGCGCGACTGCCCTCGGAGACTTCTCCCTGTATACATCACTATCATTCACACAATTGAGTTAGTGAGCAAATATATACCTTAAATCTATTGCAACCATTCCATGACAGTGAGCGATGGCAGCATCGTGCGGTTAGCTGTAAACCCTGTTAAAGAAATGTTATTAAAAAGACAGATATTGTTAAACATATTAATTGTGTTGATTCATGTTTATTACTCAGTGAATAGCTTTTAAATTTGAGGTACAATCATCATCAATTACTTCGATATTGTCTCTTGATTGGTACGCATTATGGAGAGTGTTGAATGAGCAGATATTATTGAAGCTCAAATATTGGATAGAAACAGGCGTTACTTGGCGAAAATCCATGACAAAACAATGGTAAGTAAAATGTTTTTAAGAAAAAACCTTTTAAATTTATATAATAGCATTAATTTTTCGCAGAATTAAAAGGACAACAAAACGTCGACAATTGTTTCGCCTCTAAACGAGGCATTATCAAGACTGTCTCAGAGAGAACAGCCTTGATAATGCCTCGCTGTTCTCTCTGAGACAGTCTTGATAATGCCTCGTTTAGAGGCGAAACAATTGTCGACGTTTTGTTGTCCTTTTAATTCTGCGAAAAATTAATGCTATTATATAAATTTAAAAGGTTTTTTCTTAAAAACATTTTACTTACCATTGTTTTATTATTGAAGCTTTTAGTCCTGTCTAAGAATTTGGACATCTTCTTAGGAGTAAAAAAGTAATTGATGCTGACTGACTGGTACGATTAGTGTTTTATATATTGGATAGAATCAGGCGTTACCTGGCGAAAGTCCATGACAAAGCAATAGTAAGTATGATGTTCAAACTTTTTCAAATAATAGATTTTCGACAACATTATTTTCGCTAAAATAGTAGACATTAAAACGTCGACATATGTTTCACCTCTACACGAGGCATTCATTCATTCAAGACTTTCTCTTCTTGGTTTATGTTAATGACTTGCCTTGCATGATCGAGGCACAAGCTGGCATAGTAATGTTCGCGGATGATACATCACTTATATTCAAAGTAAATCGGCATAGTACAGATGCGAATAATGTTAATAATATTTTAAATGATATTTCAAATTGGTTTTCCACAAACAACCTATTGTTGAATGCAGAAAAGACCAAATGCGTTAAATTTACAATGCCCAATGTCAGACAAGCAAACGTCCATGTCGTACTGGGTAGCCAAAGGTTAGAATTTGTAAATAACACTACCTTTTTAGGAATAACAATAGATTCTAAATTACAATGGGGTGGCCATATCACCATTTTAGCTAATAAGCTTAGCTCTGCTGCATATGCTGTGAGACGGATTAGACAGTTGACAGATGTAGCTACTGCTAGGCTAGTTTACTTTGGTTACTTCCATAGCTTGATGTTCTATGGAATACTACTTTGGGGAAATGCAGCAGATATAGAAACAATTTTCCGTGCCATTTATTGTTTAGGTAAGAGAGATTCTCTTAGGGAGCTATTTAAAGATATTAATGTTTTAACTGTAGCTTCCCAATATATATTTGATAACATACTGTATGTCAGGAAAAATATATCTAGCTATACTAAAGTAAGTGACGTTACAGACAGAAATCTACGTAATAAAAATAAACTACTCCCTTCGTGTTATCGGCTTAGCAAGGTTAGTCATTCTTTCAAGGGGGAAGGTATACGCTTTTATAATAAATTGCCTGAATCGGTCCTTTGTATGCCCGACAGTAAATTTAAAACCTTTATAAAGACCACTTTATGTCAAAAAGCATATTATAAGACAGTTGATTACCTTAATGATAAAAGTGTCTGGCTTGAGCATGGTGCAGCCGCCTCCTAAAATGCCGTAATTGTAGCATATTTTGTACTTAGGTGACAAACAAATTTATTTTTTTGCATTATACACGCTTTTTGATTCTGACACGAGACCAATGTACATTCGTCCACATTTAGTCTTAAGAAAATGTGTAAATGAGTAAATTATTGAAAAAGAGTGACCGAGAGTTTTATTGCCAGGTTCTTTCTCTCGGTTCTACTTATTGCTTTGCGAATCTGGCATTATATGTAAATATAGAAGCAATGACATTTTTTATTTTAAGTACATACTGACGTTTGTAAGAGCCATTTAGTGACCTATACAAATAAATAAATCATTTCATTTCATTTCACTGTCTCAGAGAGAACAGCTTCTGTTCTCTCTTGATTGAAAAAGTTTTTGAACATCATACTTACCATTGCAGTGTTTTATATATTTTGGCACTCGGGTTCAATGCTAGTGGCAACATATTGAAAAAAAACGACAAAAAAAATCACCTTTGTTGTATGGGAGCCCCCTTAAATATTTATTATATTCTGTTTTTTAATATTTGTTGTTATAGAGGCAACAGAAATAGATTATCTGTGAAAATTTCAACCTTCTAACTATCACGGTTCATGAGAAACAGCTCAACGACGAACGGACGGACGGACGGTTTCCGTTTTACCCTTTGGCTACGGAACCCTAAAAACGATAGGATTGTATGTGAATGTGTTAGTGCGATCTAGTGTCGATTAGAGTGACGTTTTTAACAATTCGTTTATCTCCACTTTGATAAAACGATTAAAACCGTGACGTCCCGAGTGCCAATGTGGAAATCGTAGTGCATACAATTTGTAATGAAAGCGACCGTGACTATTATGATAAACATGGTAGTTTGTTAGCTTACATGTTAGGATTACGTGCACCCAAATACAAATATACCCTGGTTAGTTATGAATGGACCTTTATGCATAACTAATTTCTACGTGAAAATTCACAAAAATAAAGCAGTGGTCAGCAGCGGTTTTTTGAGGCAAAATATGAGAAATCATTTTGAATATTATTTAAATGGATAAAAAAGTTTATAGTCGTTTGACTAGCGACGTGATCAGTTACATGCATTTACGGCCGAAACTCTTTCTGTAGTAAATAAACTAATAGGTAAGTATAATGTGTAACTTTGCATGCAGCGGCGGCCAGTTGTACACATTAGATAACACAATTGAAACATTGCTAACAAATAGTATAAGCCGCGCAAGATGACAATGGGATTGGTGGCCATGTTGGTGACGTAGATTAACCTACAAAACTGTTTTATTATCCTAACTTTTCATCGATTGATGACGTCACAGAGCGGTTAGTGTGCAAGGTTCTATTCCACTCACATCGTGCGCGGCTTATATTGGCTGTTATCCCAAATCGCGTCATAACTTACTTAGGTAATTTAGCAAGGAGCTCGGAGATCTTATGAACAAGGAAATCTCTATCAGATATATTCCCGAAAAGGAAACTAGTGTGATGTGCGGTAGTTATGAGGATGCTTCCAGAATCCCCTGAACTGCCTGTTCCGCCAGAATCGGCTCTTTCTACTTGACGGACGTTGCGAAGAGGTATCGTGAGACGGACTAGGTTCGTTACCTGTTGGAAGTAATTAATTGAATCTGTATCATACGTTTTTTGCACATCCTATTAGTAGGTTAGGTAGGTAGGATTAGTCTGCTAAGTTCCAAATATATCAACGCCGAATAGTTGGATAAAATATGCAATATTACAACAGATGTTAAAGGGCCCTACTATCTACGTTCACCTGCTAACAAGCGGACAAGACTCTGGCAACTATACGCAGCCTCCAGAAACAGCACTACGCTCCTCGGCACCTGTTACGTGGGGTTAACGAAGTGACTGGCGAAACGCGGGCTTAATAAGCGCCTCTGTCTACCTCTTAAAGATGTGATTTGACTGATTGCTGCTTCGGTGGCGTAATCGGTAGTGCACCCGCTTTCTACGCCGGAGTCTCGGGTTCGATTCCCGGCCGGGACAAACTTTATGTGATGACATATACGTTTGTACCGAAGTCTGGATGTTTCCTATGCATAATATGAGGTATTTACAAAAAAAACACAAATCACAAGCTCTGCTTAGTTTGAGACTAGATGGCGTTATGTGAATTGTCCTAACATATTTTAAATATTTATTTATTTATTCGTGTCTGTCTGTCAAATAAAAGAACACTATACTAGTACCAACCCATTGAAAGAAATGGGGTAAGTAGTTATTAACAGTGGTATTACTAATGGTGTCCAGTTTTCCCGTTCCCACAGGTAATTCCCTGGATAAAGAGTATAGATAATCCTGTTGCCATGGAAGAGATTGCTCTTATCGATAAGGCCGCCTATTGTACCGACTTCCAAAAAAGAAGGTTTTCAATTAGATTGTATGCTTTTTGTGTTGTACAATCAAGAGTAGGTATTTATCTTATCTTCTATCTACAAGTATCAATTATAAGTACACAATGGCATCCGTCCCAAATTAGATAGCTTTTCTAAAATAATAATTATTAACATCCCAACTATATATATCCGGTCAATTTTCCGTCTATTATCAAAACAATAGTGTTTGTGAGTCAATAATGATAACATTTGTACGTAATAGTTCATAACCACTCACGTTATATATAACAAAAGCCACTGACAGTATAATCAATTGAAAACCTTATCGCGTATGCGCAGAGTTAGTTATTGTAGTATTTGTACAAATTTGTGTTTGTATTAATTTCCTAAACACTTGTTTAGTTAACACAAAACTAGAGTTCAATGTGTCGCCAACATTACCAACTGTATTTGTGTACATACATACCTA
This sequence comes from Nudaria mundana, assembly GCA_963556515.1. NCBI lineage: Eukaryota > Metazoa > Arthropoda > Insecta > Lepidoptera > Erebidae > Nudaria > Nudaria mundana. The sequence continues at coordinate 17,011,476 of OY748292.1, read as the reverse complement.
CATAAAATCACGCGTCTTTCCCAGTGGGGTAGGCAGAGACCACGTATTTCCACTTGCTACGATCCTGGCATACTTCTTACGCTTCCTCAACTTTCATTAATGTACTCATGCATGCTCGCTGGTTATAGGTGCTTTTAACCTGGCCTTTATTCAAGACCTCTGCGATTTGATCGCTATAAGTCCGCCTAGGTCGACCGTTACTAGCTTGTCCATTCACACTCGCTTCATATATCTGCTTTGTCAGTCTCCTATCATCCATCCTCTCTACATGACCGAACCATCTAAGCATCCCTTTTTCAATTTTGGTCACTACATCTTCTGTCACACCACAACGTTCCCGTATCACGTTGTTCCTTACTTTATCCACTAGCGTATTTGTGTAATTGTGTAGATATATGAAAACAGATAAACATTTTATTTAAAGGTGCAGGCACTATTTGGTTTCCCGATAATGTTTCCACAAAGTAATTGGGAACGTGGATGACACGCGAGCGGAGCCGCGGGGAACAGCTAAAGAGGAAAATTGTTAGCATTGAATAGGCGCCATAGCCCGTAACTACTAACCCGATTTTTAAAATCCTTCACTCACACAAATATCTAGCTTTACTTTTTATCCGTGCCATGCCCTCAGATGTAATTTAATATTGCGCCTCGTTGGCGCAGTGGTATAAGTATGCGACTGCCGTCTCTGATGTCCCAAGTTCGACAAATGTTTGTGTTTGAGTTTGGATGTATTCTATATATAATATGTATGTATATAGAACTATATAAGTATGTTTATCAGTTGTCTAGATCCCATAACACAAGCTTATAGTTTGTAGAATTATTCGTAGTGTCGAGCACCCAGCTAAAGGGTCCTGTCGACATCTTTAGGGCCTAAGTCATATTTACGTGGATGCGGTGCATCTACTGATTGGCGAAACATGAGCGTAATAAACGCATTCGGGGATAAAGATGTGATTTTATGTGTGTGTTTGTGTGTTAGATACATATTTATGCACGCGATAGAAAGCAGCGAAACTATATATTATCAAATATTGATACTAGGTCTTATCGGTAGACATACAATGTCAATAGTACCTCAAATCCACTCAATAATATTGATAACAAATCCCGAGAATTATTTGCAGGTAAACGATTTAAATCATTAATTACAAGTAGAGTACAATACTTTTGCCACGTAAACGATACCGGCAATACCGTCCGGTATTAATGTGATGTCCTACATTCTCTTTTGACATTTCATAAAAATGGTTAGACATATATCTCTGGTCAGATATTACACTTTTTATCCTGCTGATAAAAGGTTTTTGTGGTCATCAGTAACGAGAAAAGAAGTCTATTAAGGCTCTGGCATGAGTCTAATATATCATCAATGTTATTAACCATTATTAACTCTATTTAAAACAATCTACAATTCAGAGACTGCGTGATGCCTTCTCTACAATCTCATCTTGATCTATATCATATCTTTTATTGCCTGACGTTTCGGCCAGATTGCACGGATGGATGTTAATTCCTGTGAAAACTATGACTTAGGTACTTATATTATGAAAGCTTTCTTCTATAAAATAATATGTACTTCCTTACCCGACTGTCAAAGCAAATAAAATTCTGCGACAAATACAGCCTTCCCCAATTGTGTTTCTTATTGTACGGTGTCCACAACGTGCACTCTTCAGAACCATCCAACTTCTCGTTCTGCGGTAATCTGAATCTGAGCGTGAACAGGTTCGACTGTTTCCTCGCGTCCAAATCCCTCTTAAGGAATGAAGGTTTCTTTGGTACGTTCTTGCTAAGCTTTGTTAGCAGGTCTTTGTCGATGTTGAAGCTTCCAGACTTGTCATCTATCAACCTATATTGTAGGTACAATAATTATTAGATTTGAAAAAAAATATAGATAAGTAGCAAAATGCAGCAGAATCAATGGCCAATGGAAACAATTGACAAAACAAATGTTATTGTAAAAAGAGAAATTGGTTAATTATTCATTGGTGTCCGGAGATAGAGTGGAGAGGTTAATGTTCAGTAGTGGGCTCCAGTACCGTGGGTTGATGATAAATGAATGGTACCATTCAATAGGTACCTATCCTGCACGTATTTAATTTATTAGCAATTACCACAAAATCCCGATAACGTAAAAGATCAGCATTGTCGAACGCCCTGCAACGCACCGAATGTAACGGTACGCCCTCGGAAGGATAACCTTATGACGCGCACTAGTTCAGGTGCAAATTACGTTTATAAGACTACCTATTTATAAAACATCTAGATACATATAAATGTAAATAGGTATTATTATACCTACATACTGAAGCTACTAATGCACTAACTATAATTTAATAGCGCACAATTAAAATTAAGATTCTATGTAAAATTTTATTGTACAATTATTATTACGAAATAAATTTATTATTATTATTTCCTTTATTTAACTTGATACATATTTAGTACATTTTTAAATAAATCTATAAAACAAATACAAATATATTTAAAAATATAAAAAATAGTGCCCCACCGGTATCGAGTACAAGGACCAAGCTACCGGTGGTTAGGGCTCCAGAGACAGGAATTTCCTCACGATGCGTGTCGTGTCGAGTAACACTGCCTTCTGCATCAGCCTCTTGACCCAACTGTCTAACGAGAGCCTCTGTAGGTGTTGGTCGAGGCTCTTGGCGATCATTCCATGCACGGAAACGACTATCGGTACAATAACAGCTGAGCTTACATGCCACATGTCGACAATCTCGTGGGCCAAATCCAAGTACTTTACTTGTTTGTCTTTTTCGGCTTTCACGAGATTGCAATCATGCGGAATAGTAATATCAACTATTATTGCACGGCGCTCTAACCGATCTACTATCACTATATCAGGCCTATTTGCAACAATAGTCCTGTCCGTGATAATAGATCGGTCCCAGTACAATGTGATATGATCATTTTCGAGAACTGGGTCGGGCACATACTTGTAATATGGCACTTCTGAATCCACGAGTTTGTACTTCAGAGTAAGCTGTTGATGGACGATCCTAGCTACTTGGTTATGTCTATGCAAATACTCTCCGTTGGCCAGACTGGAACAACCAGATATAATGTGTCTAAGGGATTCACCGGGACGGTGGCATGCCCGACATATGTCAACCGTACCATCCTTCAGAATATACCTCCGGTAGATCTTCGTCATAACAACTTCGTCCATAATTGCAAAGACAAAACCTTCGGTTTCACCAAATAGGTCTCCGAATTGTAGCCAGGATATAGATGATTTAAAATCAATATCAGGTCCGTGTAGGGCCTGATAAAAGCGTCCATGTAGCTCTTTACTCTTCCATACATCCATGCGGTCACTAGTACTCAGTATCACAGGTTTGCGCCAGTTCTCTATAGCCAAACCGAGCGAGGTCAGTCCATTGTCTACAGCAACAACATCACGATGCAAATCCTCGTCCACCTGCAGCAAGTATTCCCTGAGATTGCACACCTCACGGTTGTGAAGGGTCTTAGCATTAAGAAAGCCACGGCCCCCACACTTCCGCGGTATGTACAATCTCATTACTGATGAACGCGGATGATGCATTCGGTATGTAGTGAGTAGTGTACGGACTTTTCTATCCAGAGCGTCAAGTTCTGTCTGAGTCCATCTGAGTATGCCAAACGAGTAATAGAGAATAAAACACTTAAATAGCTAACACACGAATGGAATTTCTTAATGTAGGTATACTTTCATGTCCCAAAGGAAATATGCCACAATTTCTACCAGTATATCAGATACTCAAACAGTCAACTATATTTGTGTCGGAAGTAATTCAGTAATCTAGTAAGTAAATATTACATCAGTGACATTCTACAAGGTCACGCCGTAAGAGACAATGTCAGGCTTGTTTTTGTCTGTTTGTTGTACCACTTAAGCATCCGATAAGATTATAACCGACGCTTTTCTTGACATAGTCGAGTGCTCATTCTCATGCAGTCGCGACCGTGTGTCTAATTACTAAGAATAATCAGTATCATACAAAACAGTTTACAGTACCTAGATACTTAACAATGTTAAAATCTAAATTAGGTAGTCGATTATCTATCTCCAAATTTTTTTGAATATCAGTGTTTTTGGCATAGGTTACTTACTGTTTCATAGCAATATTGGCGAGCTGCTGCATCAAAGCGAACGTTTCACTTTTCCTAAGGAACATGGTAAAATAATGTTCGCCATCCCTGGTGACCACTTTGATTGAATCAGGGAACACAATACTGTTGGTTTTGGCCAGTTCTGTGACATCAGCCCATCGGATTTTTATCGATGTTTTGCGTCCGAAAATGTAAGAATAAAAGCACATATAGTGCACCGAGAGGTACATCCAACCCTGTCTTGGCATTTTACCCTTCCAGTAACTGTAATACAAAACACATTTCAACATACAAATCATATTTTATTCCCGATGGACTAGACAGAGGTGTTTATTGCACCTACATTTCGCCAGTCACTTTATTGGTTTCACGTAATACCGGGTGAGTCTATTGCAGTTTCCGGGAATATATTTGCCATAGCCTCTTCCGTCAGTCAACAGGTGCACCGCGTGCAGGAGAGAAATTGACTTGGGTTTGTCCTTTTTTTGCACGCATTTTAATAAACATTAACAAATTAAAGTGTAAATCTCGAATTGTAGGTAACAAAAAACTTCATGAAAATCCGCGACCTTTGAACTATAGACTCGTAAGGTGAGTAGACTTTGGCCCTGCGTATAGGGTATGCGTGGCTCCTCAGACCCCGATCATGGAAGCCGGATGCGTCAGGTGTAAGTACATTATAATAAACCTAAGTTTTTGAAAAATAGTTTCATTCAATAATACTGTGACGGAATTCTATATTCAGATATCAGGGAGGAACTTTCACTTGAACTAAGGAATGAGTCAGTTTTCACATAAATACAGTGTTTGTATATTTAAAGCTTTGAATAATATCACATGTTTCGAGTCTTTGTCAACGCCACATTCGACCAGACGGCCTCTGTGGTGAATCACCTAACTACATGCGTTGGGACTAGTTGGGAGTTAATTGATAAGCTTAATTACATGATGCACAACCAAATGTGGTCGTCACTTACCTGCAGGAGTAGTAACACACGAGTTTCTCATCTGTGGGCATTCGAAATCTTTCGTGAAACTCGATATTTTTTAGTGTGACGGTGTCTTCCTCTACATATGGAAAATAAATAATAATATAGTATTGTGATGATAATAATATTACAACTTTTATCTTATCATAACAAAAATAAACAAAGTTTATCAGTAAAAAGGTGTTATGATTTAAATTATACCTAAAATCTGTATTTTTTGTCATCTAAGTACATGTAAGTATTCTTGGTCGAAGGCAACCTTTGTTGCCTGGTCACAATTGCCAACATGTCGACTGCACTAAAGGAATAGGCAATCTATTTATACTGTCGATTGACGGCACTTGGTGGAATCTGCTACACATATTGCACAAAAACACATAATATACTACTTTTCCACTGTTTGTTACACCAACAGTGGAAAAGTATGTGTTTTTGTGCAATATGGAATAGGCAATGATGATAAAGACGATCGCACTAAGGTCGGGTCAGCCAAATTGGAGCAAAGCCACAGACTATTTAGTAATCTGTGGCCACAGGGCCATCTGACTAAATAAATATTTATTTTAGAAGAAAATAAATATTTTAGATTTCAAAGAATAATTTGACCAATAAGTTAAATACTTTCTTACTTTTATTTATACTATACTATTTTATATGATTTTAAAGGGGTGGTCCTGTGACTCATTCATTAGATAGGTACACAATTTATAAATTGATATTAATTAATTATACTAAAAATGTTCTCAAAATACTTACCTTCAGTCAAGTTTTCTTGTTCAGTTGCAATAATAGAATTGATTTTACAAAGAACAAAAGCTGTAACCTCTTCTTCAGAGTCAAACAAGTGTAGAGTGGGACAGATATTGTCAAACAACCACAGCCAATCTTGACGAATTTCTGGTTCAGTTACAGCAGTTGCTACCACTGTGGCAGTAAAAATACATTATAATGTAAGTAAACCTGAATGTAACAAGGAATTTTTGTACACTTCCTACACAGTCTTATTCTGAAAAGTATATCTTAAGCAAAGGTCAATAGGTGGAATCCAACCAGCTTACGACCCCCATCGACTAGTCATGTACCATAGGTAAGCCTACATATTTATAGACATAGCCAATGAAATTCTATTACCTCTGAGAGGAGTCTTCATAGTCAGTTATTATATTATTTTACTGGTGACTAACATATTTTATAATTATTTCATTTGATACAACAGCTGTAATATTTGACTTAGTGCAATCAAAACCATATTTAATAAACACACAATAAATAGCACAAGACATCACAGTACAAGCTATGATAGTTTGCCTGTAGTCACTTAACTTTTGGATAGGGAAAGGTTGCAGGTTCAATTCCGGATGAAAGCATTTGTTTTTGTGATTTACCATTTCTATCTAAATACTCGTACTTAAAATTAAAATTTTACAAAATATATTAAAGAGGAACAATTTTTTAGTACACTGTTTTAACATAACATTAACTGTTTGGCCAGTGCACACAAAGGAAGATCTCAAGAGAAATAAATACTCCTCTACTCCTATTCATCATAGCGTGATGTTATATAGCCAATAGCTTCCCTCGATAAATGCACTACTCAACAAAATCAGAATTTTTCAAATTGAACTAGCACTTCCTGAGATCAGCCCATTCAAACACACAAACTAACTCTTCTGCTGTATAATATTAGGATAGATAAGGGATTGACGGTAAAAAATTAAATGGCATCTATAACTACTCTTAAACAGGGTTCCAGCTTTTAGGTCATTAGGGGTCCATTGTAAAATTATAGTTTTAAATCTCCAAGTACAATAAGCGAATGGGAACTTTGTACTTTATTCACTATGAAGTTTTAAATAATAAAAAAATATTATGTTTATCAAATATATAAGTTTAAAATTGATAACTTTATTTATGACATGTTGTGTGGTTGTTTATGAGTGTAAACAGTAGTTACATACATACCGTAATACATTTCTGAATTCGGAGTCTGATGTAAGATTCTGTAGGGTGCTGGTTTTGTGTCTCTAACACTGTCTAAAGTACCCACTAATACAGAGTAGAACCCCTTTGATTTTTCATGACCCTTTCTCCTCTGCAGTACAAAATATAAAGTAGTTTCGTCAGTATCCCTAGGACAAATTTAATTGATTTAATATACACGATAAAATCCGATCGCTATACAGAAAGAAGTAACCATTAGAAAACACAATTAGGTACCACATCGCAGTTTTCAGGAAAACTTCTTGAGGCTTAACCCACATTTTGATCTATTGAAATAAAACAATAATAAGTACTTAATATTGCATTTCAAACATATTGACGAAATATTCGGAAATATTTTCGAAAACGAAGATTGCTGCAAGTCCAAGAAAGAACACACAAACAACAAATATTTGTAATGTCAACTGTCAACGACGACAATGACAATTATGGCAACTAAATATTTTTTCACTTTTTGTGAATGGCAATAACAAATCAAAGAATTTATAGACTCTTGGAATCCCGGAATCTGCCTTCAGATCAGTCTGGAGGACCCATTGATATTTAATTATTTATTGAATGATATTTACTACCTACGCGTTGCCTCCTCGCCGACACGAGCTGGCGATGGCGGCGCGGTGGTGGTATGTATGCACAACATAGCAGCGCGGTGGTGGCGCACGTTGAGAGGTCTATCGGATCAGATAAAACTGCAGTAGTTCGGCCTGTATCGATCTTATCTTTAGGCCAAATTACACACACACGACGCGAATTTGCATTCGGTCGAAGATCAGGCTGGCCGTGCCTGATCGACGAGAAGCGGCAAATGTGATGCGATACCTTAGTGATTATCTTGAAGGACTAGACCTGAGGACTAGGCGAAGAGATTATTATTCTCTTTGCCTCACGTGGGACATTATATATATATATACATTATATATAGGCAACAAATGTAAGAATATAGTAAATAAAACCTCTTTATGATTATGTATACATGGTGATAATGGCAAAGATTACTATTGTCTGTGGCAGTCAGGGATAACGTATAACGTGTGAACAAATGAATATTGAAAAGATTTTTTATTGACAAAGTCGCTAAGAAATAAAATCGTGGAAGATGGTGACACCACCGGTTTTAAAAAAATTCTATGAACATGTGGAGCACGTGTTTCGAGCAAATGGATTAATTGCAGGGTAGGTGTAATGTGTGTTTCAGAACCGTACCCAACCTCGACCGGCTCACAAGACATTTCTAAATTAATTGAGATTAATATTGAAACCTCTGCTACACTATGGGGAATGATACAACCAGATATTTATTATAAACAGACCTTTCGACCATGTTACATACAAGAGCCTTGATCACAGGTTGACTGGATTCAACTCAGCATCGTCTTCCTGAAGTGCGGGTTTGTTAAATTCTTCATCACTAATAGCCGGTTTCTGAATTGAGAATTTCAAGTTGAGTGTCGAGTACGTGGAATGTCAAAATTTGTTCCTAAATTTTGACATTTAGCGTACTCAGGTCTCATTGGGTGCTCAACTCAGGTCTCAATTAATTCAGAAACCGGCCGTAAATGTTGTGTTCGAAGAGACCGATATTTATTATTTCGGTCCCTCATGCGTCAGTGGGATGCCGTCCTGGGACAAAAGCGTCCCAAAAACAAATTAATAACGATATTTTTATATACTTATCATGGTGCCGAACCCTCGGAGAAATTTCTTTACTTTTTTTATTTCGGATTTCACTTCTACCTGATAGGGTGGACTAGCGGCTATAGCAATTAATAAAAATGGGTTTTACTTGTACCTATATGAGAAAATATCCTACTTCCTACTAATATTATACACGTACGTCTCGTTTGAACAAAATGCCTTTCTCTTTGGTTCCCACTAAATATTTGAATATTTTCTTGACTTTTGTGACGTCTTCTCTAGTGGGGTTTTCGACCTTCCTGCTAACTAGATTGACCGATTCTGCGATATCTGGTCTGGTTCTGGTAGACAGGTACAGTAAACTGCCCACTGCTTCCCTATAGGGATATTCCTTCTCCTGGGCAGTTTTATGTATCAACTTTGAATCGCTACTTGCGGGCGTGTCACAAGGTTTGGCATTTTTCATGTTGTATTTTTCCAGTACGTCATTTATGTAGGATCTCTGAGTAAGAATTATTCCTTCTTTTGAGTTTTTTATTTCCATACCCAGATAAGTACTTGGATTTTCATTCTTTTTCATTTCAAATTTGGTTTCAAGTTTTTTCAAAATAACTTCGATCTTTTTCTTGTCTTTTTCTATGACAAGTCCATCATCAACGAATAGTCCGATTATTATTGACTTATCTTCGTTTATGAAAACGCATCGATCTGTTTTGATTGTCTTGAATCCCAAATCAAACATCGCTTGGGTAAAAGTTTTGTTCCATGTAAATGGAGCTTGTTTTAATCCGTACAACGATTATTTTAATCGGCAAACTACTTCAGTAGTATTGCAGTCAGTATCATAGCCAATAGGTAATTTCATATAAACTTCATCTGTTAACTCTCCGTATAAGAAAGCTGTCTTGACGTCAAATGTCATGAGGTAGTAAGATTTAGATGCGGCAATTGCTAATAAAGTTTTTAATGCAGATTGACTTACTACTAGGCTGTAAATGTCTTCGAAATCCAGGTTTCCTTTCTGCTCGCATTCACGTACGACTAATCTAGCCTTGTACGTACCGTCATCTTTAATCTGAAATACCCATTTGTTCGACAGTATTTTGTGTCCTTTGGCTTCTGACTTGTCTACTAATACCCAGGTGATATTTTTCTGTAATGATTCCATTTCAGATTGTATCGCCTTCTCCCAATTTCGTCTGTCGGTGCCAGTCACAGCTTTGTATGTGAGTAAAGAGCAGTCATAGTCGTCATTATTTTCTGACATACCTAACATGGTCACGCAGCGACTTAACTCATAATCTTTGGTCCATGCTGGTGGTCTCACGTCTCTTTGTGGTCTTCCACTTGAGGGAGATGGTTCATCAACAGGATGTTGACTAGAGCTGGAATAAAGAGGGTTAGGTTCCTGAAAAGGTAAGTTCTCATTAATTTTGTTTCTTTTTTCTGGAATTTCAATTTCAATTTGTTCTGTTTCAGGTTCTGGAGTAAGATCTTCGCGTTTCTCAGCAGGAGTACCGCCATAATGCATCTTTTCGATTACTTTTACATCTCTGCCGATAACAACATCATTCCTTTCAGGTATATAGAGTCTAAAACCTTTTGTATATTCTGCATACCCCAAGAATACTCCTTCTGTGGCTTTGGCTGTGAATTTTCCTCTTCGGTTTTTTGTTTATCACAAACGCTCTATTTCCGAATAAGTGTATGTGATTTCCTGATGGTGGTCGTTGTACCCATTTCTCATATGGGGAATTGCCTTTAAGAGCTCTTGCTGGGCTTCTATTTATCAAATAGTTTGCAGTATTTACTGCTTCTGCCCAAAATTTTGCTGGGATATTGGCATCTAGCATCAGACATCTGGCTTTATCCATCAGTGACCGATTTTTCTTTTCACTCATGCCATTTTGCTGTGCGGTATAAGGTGCAGATAGTCTTCGGCTTATACCGTTATCTTTGAGGAATTTGTCGATCGCTTTAGACCTGTATTCGCCTCCATTATCAGATTGAAAATTTTAATTTTCTTCTTATGAAACAGTTCAACATAGTTTTTATATTCCTTAAATTTATCGATTACTTCGCTCTTTTCTTTTAAGAAATATACACAGCAGCATCTTGTATAAATCGTCAATAAATGTTACGAAATAAAATATAAAATATAAAATATTTAATGTTTTTTCTTTAAAGTCGAGTCCTCGCATCATTTAATTTTTAACCATTTCTTTTAGGTCTCTTTCATTGACGTGACCTAATTTCTTGTGCCATTTCATAATTTCGCTTTCATCACTAGGCTTTAAGTTTGCTGTCTCTTCCTGTTTTCCATTCCATTTCTTCTGTTAGCTTTTAATACAGTTTTCCCGCTTTTTGTGACACTGGCTTGTTCCTTTTCAAATAGACCCTTATAGCCATGATCCGTAATTTTGCTTGCAGAAATAAGATTATTCGACAATCAGGTACATATAATGTGTCAGAAAGATTAATTTTATAGCGTCGATCCTTTGTATAAAGTTCGGCTTTTCCTTTCCCTTTAACTTCGGTCGTATGCTTTTCTGAAGCTAGCTTTAGAGTGTCAGTCGCGGGGATTAAGTTATGGAGTATACTTTTATCACCCGTCATATGTGACGTACAGCCACTGTCAAGACACCATAAATTGCCTTTACATTTCGACGTTCCTGTTGTTAAACAGATGTTATATTTATTTATTTGTTTATTTAATGCTTCTGAAGTCTGAGGTTCACTCGCTTCGGTTTGCCTTCTTGCTTCGTATTCTTCTACGATTTTTATTTTTAAATGTCAGGACTTGGCAGAACATCTCTCGACTCAATTGCCGTTTGGAAGCTATCGAAATTTGTAGGTAAACTGTACAAGATCATTGTGCTTAATAACTCTGGATGAATTTTGACATCCATGTCTTCTAATTTACCTACTACATCCATAAAATTACTGAGATGGTCTCTCACATCTTCTTGTGGAGTAATTTTCTTCAATACTAGTTGCTTTAATAGCGTAGCCTTTCTTGCCGGCCCTGAACTTTGATGTACAGACTTTAGTTTGTCCCATATCTCCTTGGATGTATTACACCCTTTAATTTGTTTAAGTTCTGGTGGAGATATAAGTAAAAATAGCTCTGACCTTGCCTTTAAGTCTTCCTTTAGGAACGCACTCTTTTCTTCGGCAGTCGAAGTGGCTGCTAACGTTTTTTCACCACTAGCGTATTCCCACAAATCGTATCTCATTGGAATCGCATGTGCTTGTAAGCATCGTATCGTATTGTATCGTAATTTGATTTTGTCAACGGTTCAATGCTTCTGATACTCGAGCTCATTTTAAAATGTTTTATTTTCTCATTTACTTACTATTTTAAATATGCTTCTTCCATTTGCCACTAAGCACGCTCTGCTACCACTGATAGGGTGGACTAGCGGCTATAGCAAATAATTAAAACGTAAAAATACTTGAAAACATTCTGTTACTTGTATATGAGAAAATATAATACATAATAATGACACCGCACATCAAAAGGTAAAAGAACATAATACAAATTCAAATGCAGTGTATCATAGACAAGTATAAGTGGACAGCATCACGACCTTCCAATACTACCTGACCTAAAGTTTGATATAATTATTGCTATCGAGTTTTACGGACGTGTTTTACTGCGCTAAGCGATAACATAATAGATATTTTACAGTTTATAAGTGTATCGTAATAGGTATTTCACAGTATAGGGTGCTACACGGGCGGAGCGGCGGCACCGCAGTACAACGCTGTTTTTTTTTGCGCTCTGACCGGACTTAATGACGACCCACTTGTATAATTTGTATTTTCTTAATAGAATTTTCTTAATAGTTTTGAGAACTACAATAATCTCAAAACTTTTCATTGAGACTATCAATGTGTTCAATCACCTGTGTTGCAACATATATTTTTTGTCAGTCAAGGTGTAATTATATTAGTAAGGGCCCACGGGGGCGGTTTATTTACGCTATGGAAGTAATTTTCTCATCCTTTTCTTTCAGAAAGTCCGGTCGTCATATGAAATTCCCATATACAATGGCAGCCAAAATAGCTCAGTTTCCGATATTCTTTTATCTAAAAAATAATTGGATTTGGATGTACTATCCCTTAGCTGCTACAGCGGGATTTTACGTTTTCGCTCAAATACATGCGTTAGCTAATTCTGAAGCAAGCGTAAGAAGTTGGGCAGAATCCCAAAGAAAAAATGCTGAAAAGGAAGCAGCAGCACATCATTAATTCTATAAATTTACTTCAACGTCCCAACAACCACAGGTCGACTGCTTAACTCAGATATCGCCTGCGGGGTAACAGGGACGCGGGGGGTACTGCTTGATGTACACTGGAATCGGTAGAAACGGATAGGTCTCAAGATTTATTAACGTTTGTACATACGTAGATAGCTACAATTATTATTACAATGGTACATAACTGCTAGCAAAAAATTTACAGCTTTCTTTATTGTAAGGTACTCTGTAAAGTATTAAGAATACAATTACTTATGGGTAAAAACATGATTAAAAAATAATAATGTGATTTTAATAATAATTTGATTTCATTTTATTCCAAAGTACTAAGGTCTATTTTCTTTTTCTTATAAATTTTCGTAAATATTAAATGCCATTTGCTTGTCTTAACTTCCAATTTTGTGTCCGAAGATCTATCAGCTCATTTTAATCTATTACACATAGCGACCGTAGCTACGGAAACGTGTGACTGCTAGCTTTGCAGCTAGCGAAGATAAGTCATAATTTTGCCTGCCAAGCACTCCCGCACGGTCCCCTTTTCCGTCAGCCCCCGCGTCCCTGTCACCCCGCAGGCGATTTTTGAGTTAAGCGGTCGAGGTATAGGTATAAACTTGTACTTCTGAATGTCTTTTTCAGCTGGATGAAATACATATTTACTTACATAAAAACTAAAAAAATGCTTCCAACTTGCAAAGGTAAGCTGGAAACTAAAGTTGTATTGTATGCAATAAATATTTGAAGTTACTTTTTTGTATATGGTTAATTATTTTTGGTTTGTGAATAAATTTAAAAGTTATATAGTATAGATAGACTTTATATTTTGTAGGATACGTGAGGATGGGGCTTATAGGTCCTCGCTAACCTTCCGTCTGAAATGAACTGCATTAATAGGGTAGATGACTATCAAAAATCTTCTCTTTTTTAGGGTTCCGTAGTTTGCCTCGGAACCCTTATAGTTTCAACATGTCTGTTCGTCCGTCCGTCTGCCCGTCCTCGGTTTTCATCCTAAACGGTTAGTGCTAGAAAGGTGAATTGCCTGGATATTTTTATTAATTTTCATACATACGGGCACCCTCCATTGTGATCATAGTTTTGCCGTAATTAGTGCGTTGTGTAGATAATAATCTAATGAGATAGCTCACTCATCGCGTTCGTCAGCCGAGTAGGTACTTGTTTAAGCTTGTCGTACGTCGTTACGGATAAAGACATTAACTTCGGAGTGCAAGTTCTGTATGTAAGTACTATTCCCTATTCTGTGCCTATAGGCTTTATCTTGGGCGCGAATTTTCCTAACCTGCCATCCGGTGTGCGGTTTCCTGCGTTTTGTGCGCACGCGCAGGAAACGAACCTGTGATGATACGCGAACTATTAAATTTATATAATTTTTTTTATGTTCATTAATTTTGTTTCCCGATATACTTGACTTGTAGACTTTTTACAGTGCAATAAATAAATACAAACCAATACCCTGATCGATTGACATGCAATTTTTTGGTGGGATAACTCATGAACTGGATCAATTCAAAAAACTACATGAGTTCCGTTCTGTACGTGTAAACCGTCCTAATAGGAGCAGCACTCTGGGGCGCGGACGCGGGTACACGAACGAAGGGTGTGCGCCTTTGTTACCCGTGTTACTACCAATCTTACTACTAGTAGTAACACCGTTAATTGAATTACCCTACTTACTACTAAAGTTGAAAGTTGTTAGAACAGTAATAAAAAATTGCCAGTGTACAACCTTTTACTTTTAATTAGAAAAAGAAAAAGAAACAAATGAACATCGCGAAACATAAACAAAAGAAAATTGGGAAAACAAAAGAAAATCGGGAAAACAAAAGAAAATCGGGAAAACAAAATAAATGGAACAAAAGAATTGCCAGTACCAAATGAATGAAAAATTGCCAGTGTTACAAGCTTTTTACAAAACAAACAAAATATAGCGAATTTCTATTTTAACAAAAAAGGTTTCATATTGGTTCTTCATTCTTCTTAATACGAGTATCTAACCTTTTTTAACGTCCACAAGACCAAACGTAAGAATATTTTGTTTATTTTTGTAATTGAAAAATAATAATAGCTTGTAACGCTGGCAATTTTTCATTCATGTGGTACTGGCAATTCTTTTGTTTAATTTCTTTTGTTTTCCCGATTTTCTTTTGTTTTCCCGATTTTCTTTTGTTTTCCTGATTTTCTGTTGTTTTCCCGATTTTCTTTGTTTTCCCGATTTTCTTTTGTTTAGGTAGGATGTTTCGCGATGTTCATTTGTTTCTTTATGTTTTTCTAATTAAAAGTAAAAGGTAACACTGGCAATTTTTTATTACTGTTCTAACAACTTTCAACTTTAGTAGTAAGTAGGGTAATTCAATTACCGGTGTTACTACTAGTAGTAAGATTGGTAGTAACACAGGCAACAAAGGTGTGCGCGGAATCTTTAAGTGCTGATCACATTCATCGGATATCCGCGCATAGCCAATAGACTTGCGACCTTCCATTGGCGGAATCTAAAATCAGCCAATGAAAGTCGGCTCAGTCGGAAAGATCTCATTGGTAGAGACGCAGGAATCGGCCAAAGAGAGCTCGTTAGTCTACTGTCTATGCGCGGACTTCCACGTAGTGTGAACAGCCCCTTACGGTACGTAGCGAATGCCCGCACTGTTCAAATTCATCGGACAGAACCCTCACTGGCGGATTCTCAAATCGGCCAACGAAAATCTGCTCAGTCTCAAAAATCTCATTCTTCTTCTTCTCGTGTCGATGGGCAACACTATGGTGATTATATTGTCTTGGCCCAGTGCTCTGCGACGCGAATCGCATTTGGCCTCGCCTCGTACATGTCATCAGGTGCACGACTCTGGGCAACCCGGACATGACATCATATGTGGCTGATGGTTTGTCCTCTATTCCACAAAGTTCAACTGGAAGTTCAACCAGTTGAGTGGTGATAAGCCACATTCACACTGGTTCTCTTTAGTGTCAATGTAACACCATTTGGACATATTATCTTTAGACCTGCCAACCTGGGTTCGCATTCTATTAAGAGCTTTCCCAGGTAGGCCAGGATTTTGTGTCCGGGGGGTAGTTTCTCTTAATCAATAAATTTTTTTTTGTTAATTATTACATAGAATATAGATCGGCCAATGAGTTCTGTGCGTAAAAATTATTACAAGCTATATTGACATACCATATAATAAAATGACTACCTTGGTGGCACAATGGTACTATGTACGGACTGCCACGCTCGAGGTCTCGGGTTCGATTCCCGGGTCTGGTGGATAATGTATAATTCTCTTTAGAATTTTACCCAGATAATTATCCCAGAGTCTGGAACTTGTGCCCGGTAAATGGCAATAGGCTCGCCCCCTATTACATGGGACCTAACATAGCTGGCGAGATGTGGGTGTGTTTGCACACCTCTGCCTACCCCTTTGGGGAAAAAGGCGTGATGCTATGTTATCTTATGTTATGTTATGTTATAATAAAATATTCCCTTTCGGGGCGACTCTTTACACCTAACTTTTAAATAATATATTCAATACTCGACTATTATTTATTATATAAATTTTTTATCATCGAATCCAACTCGGTTAAGCAGCGTTAGTTACGAACTTTCAGCGTTTTCTGGTTTCTGGACGAACTGTAATCTGCCATCATCAATGACAATTTCCCCACCCTCCGCTCACTTTCCCTCCTCATCCTCCTCATTCTGTCTCATCAATTCCCATTATATCTCTCGGCTTTTGGCCTTTTTTTTCAGCAGGTACTTTATTTCCTTCCAGCAGCAGATTTCTTTGGTATTGTGTATCACGATTTTTCAGCCCATTTAATTGAATTGGATGGTTATTCTCACACGCTGTATATCATTATTAAAGTAATCGTATAAAATTAAAGACAGCTTGTTCTTAGTACTTGTTTAATTATTGTAAAGCTTATGTTAAACGGTACTGAAATGTGTGACAACGAAAAAGAAGAGGCTTCAAATCTGGTTTGTATTTTTATTATACTACCTAGTTTAATGGTGAAATTGTTTCTACAAAATTTTATTTTTCATACTGCTTATTGTTTTTAGAAAGAAGAATTTGAGTGGGTCCTTCGGGAAGAAGTTCATGCAATATTACATCAACTGCATTCTGTTTTAGTCGTAAGTACAGGCAACTACATTTCGATCATTGTGTTACTAATTTTATTTTTAAAACATAATTTAACATTTCAGGAGTGTGCACACAGATTTCCTGTGCCCTTGTATGGCAATGAAGGCCAAAAGCAAGATAAATTTATTTTAACATCACAGCCTGAACAACTAAAATGTATTGTTACACTAACTGGAGATAGTATAACACATGCTGTAAGTATTTAAGTACAAAATATGGATCTATTTTGTACCTTTATGGTGATGATATAATGTTTTGAATTTTTGAGAATGTAAAGATAAAAAAATACATCCTAAAAAATTTTGAATTATAATCTACCAGAACTATCAATTTGCCATCTAAGTACACAACTAATAGGCCACTTTTATTCTAGGACATAAGTTTCAAGGTCCTTCGGCAAATGCATACCATATGTCGCACATCAATAAATCAGGATGGGCAGTGGAAACTCCAACAGATACAGGATGCAGCTAACCACTTGCAACAGGCCATTGGTTACATAGACAATGTGGATAAACATTATGTATTTAGGTATGTATAAGTTGCTTCACATCAAATAACGCGTCTATATGTTGTCCCATATAGATTGATAAATAGCTTACTGTGCAGCTTGAGAGCAAACTCTCAAGGGTACAAGAGAGAGTACCAATGCGCAAACACCTCTCCATTCTCGACCAGTGTTCTTCTTACATGAATAGTAATCTACTCTGTTGCTTACTTGCAGACATAGTAATTGTTATAAGAATGCCAATATTTTTCTTCATACTGATGTTTTAACTTGCTAATTAGGCATATTGCATAAATATTACTACTACAATATTCTACTTCTATATGTCAATGAAAACAAGCACAGTTTTGCCGTTTTTTTAAATAAATTACCTGGGTACCTATTGCAAGTTACTCTGGTAGGTATAATGTTGAGTTAAAACTGATTGAAATGAAAGTATTATGATAATGAGTAGACTATTATCTTCCCCATGGCCTCGATCCATCTTTCTAGTGTTGTCAGACACGGTCCGGGCCACACATAACACCCACAAATGCCACCATGACAAGCTGGGACCATTTTATTTCAAAAGTATTTATTAGCTGCTTTGAATATAATTCCAAATTACTTAATAACACATTTAAAATTTGAAGTGAGATACAATTTATTGCTATTAAAATTTATTTATCATAACTAGATTGCTTTTACCATTAAGTATCGATAAACTTAATTCTATTTATAATTTTACTGGTTTGAATTGAAGTAAATTGAACTTGAACCCTTTCTGGATACAGGCGTCTACTACAACAAATAAATTTGACACAATATATTACAATTGACATACCTACTGCCAAGTAGATAATCACAATATAAACACCAAAATCTCAATTATGATTGACAGTATTCTTCCTGTCTTTATTTACTCCATTTTCACTACTTCCTGTGTTTTTTTACATCTATGATCATTGTACATTGTTATTTTATTTTATTTTATTCAGGAAACAAACAATTTTACAATATACATAATATATTAAAGGTATCGTAATACTAAACTTAAGAGTCGGTAAAAGTACAATCAACTACGTTTCCACTATTTACTAAACTAAAGATACAAGTACAGTAAGGAATTAATGTTTATGCTAAATTACAGTAAAAAAAAAAGCAATAAAAAACGGTATTCTATTGGAATCTAGAGGCTTCCAATAGAATACCGTTTTTCACAGTCAGGATAATTTTAAATTGGTGTCGTGTAAGGGTAAATATATCTACAGTGTTGAAGTATGTGTTGTAAATTTTAATAAGCTACTGAAGGGGCGCACGCTCCCCAGCATTAGTACGACATGGGGTGGTAGAAAAAAGCGGATAGGTGCGCGCCACTCTTCTCAAAACAGTTCTGGGTACTAAATAGCAGATGGAAGTTACTAGTTCAGGGCAATCATAGCAATCATGTATTAATCCGAAGAGAAACAATGCATGTAGAATGAGATGCCTGGATTTTAAAGTGAGTAGATCGAATTTTTGTAACGAGTCTAGTATGAAACGTGTTCCAAGTGACATTTATATTGCATAGCCTTGAGGAACCTGCGCTAAATCCTCTCTATAGCTTTGTCATATTTACTGTAATAGGGGTTCCATATGGTACATCCGTATTCTAATTGAGAGCGAATCAGGGAGTTATATAATAGCAGATAAGTTATTGGGTTTTTGAAATCAGATGCAGTTCTAATAACAAAACTATGCAATTGTTTGGCTTTCGTTGTAATTTTATCAATATGTAGATTAAGATGCAATTGGTCATCCAAGAGGATGCCGAGATCATAATGGTGGTTTCTCTGACTACAACTTCACTACATAAGGTGTAATTTAAATTAACTATACCTATTTTTTATCTTAGTCAAGGTAATTACTTTGCACTTGGATATGCTCAGTTTAAGTTTCACAAATTTCAGTCATTACAAAATATAGATAATCGGTTTAGGTCCTCCTGCAAGTCTTGACAATCGCCAATCGATGTTACCTTGTTGAAAATTTTGAGGTCGTCGGCGTACAGCAGGAACCTACTATTGACGAAGCAGTTATTTATGTCGTTTATATAGATATTGAACAACAATGGGCCAAGTATTGATCCCTGAGGAAAACCGGATGTTACATGAAACATGTCAGAGCGATAACCATTGCATACGACTACCTGACTTCTGTTAGTAACGTACGAAGCGAACCAACGAAGCAAGTTACCCCTAATACCGTTGAAAGCTATTTTCTTCATTAGAATTTCGTGATCTACCCTGTCAAAAGCTTTTTTAAAATCTGTATAAACTGTATAGGTCTGAGCTTTAGCATCATTATTTTTGAAAAGAAAATTGGTGAAAATCATAAGATTTGTGACGGTTGATTTTTGTTTCATAAAGCCATGCTGTTCAGGTAAAATATTTAACCTGAGAAAAGGATACACTTTCTGAAGAGTCGGAGTCTTTCGAGAAGCTTGGCTAGGGTACATATAATATGGCTATCGGTCTATAGTTTTCTGTGTTCTCATTCGACCCACCTTTGTGAATAGGTATTATATTGGCACTTTTCCAGCGAGAGGGAAATGTTCCTTGTAGTAGACATTCGTTTAGAATGATGAATAATGGCTCACATATTGTGTCGGCTGTCCGTTTTAAGAAAGAAGGTGGTAACCCGTCCGGACCAGGGCCCTTATTGATAACTAGTGAATTCAGTTCACTGCGAATATGGGGGAGGCTGAAATGTACAGTCTGAAGGACATCACTGCCAGTCGAGTCCGCCTTGTCAGGTTGCTGAAGCCAATCCGGCCCAAGAGTAGAAGGTTCATAAACGGATTGAAAGAAGGATGAAACATATTACTACTACATACTACTTATTTGTTATATAATATGTCATCCAATATAATTAATATCAAACTAGCACTTCTAAGAGTCTACCATTATTATTTCCAACGGGGACGCCGGCAGCCGGACGGACGATCCACCCGCGACTCTTGCGGGCCATTTCGTCCATTTCCCCAGTTCTCCCCTTGGGGAGAGTATGGTTGATCCAGCTCTCACGGGCCCCCGTCGAAACTCCTTGTGTCCGTAATAAATCTTAGTATCTGTTCCACCTTCAGATTACTAATGTCTTCCTCGATTAGTCTGTCGGACCCTAGAAGTTCCCATCTGGTCAATGAGTACATGGGGCATTCAGCCAGCAGGTGGAAGCTTGTTTCATCGCTCTCCATGCACTCTGGGCATTTCGGGTCGGTCTTTACTCCTATCACTGTAAGGTGTTTGTTTAGTCGACAGTGTCCTGTTATGACTTCTATGGCGAGTCTCATGTTTCCTCTTGGAAGTTTCATGATATGACTCGTCGTTCTCTTATCCATACCCTTGGTGAAGATTTTCGACTGTCTCATTCCAGTCGAGGTTTTCCATCTTTGGTTGTTTTCTGACTTTAGTCTGTGGCTGATTACTCCTTTGGCTATTTTGTGCGCTATGGGCAACCGAGGTTCCGGTCCCACAAAGTTTTCGTCAGCACCTTCTCTGGCTAGTTCATCGGCCCGCTCGTTGCCAATGTTTCCCTCGTGTCCGGGGACCCAGACAAGCGTTAGGTCGGTGTTCTCGGCCAGTCTATCTAATGATTTCTTACATTCCTTGACTGTTGCTGATATTGTCTCCAAAACTAAATTAGTTTTGTTCACCAACAAGAGGAAAATAGAATGTGCTGTACCAGTGAGACTGGATAATCACGACCTAGAAAAAGTTAGGGAGGTGAAATATCTAGGAAAGTTAGCTTGCTGTCCAGGGTTACCCTGGACAGCAAGCTAACTTTCAAGACTCATATCAGCAACACATGCACAAAAGCTAAAATGGCAATGATGCAGTGTAAAAGGACAATAGGAAGAACCTGGGGAATAAAACCATCGGTAGTGCTATGGATATACAAGGCAATTTTGCCAAGAATCCTGCATGGAGCCCTGGTATGGTGGCACAAGGCTGCCACAGGTGAAAATAAGAAAGAACTAGACAAAGTCCAAAGGCTGGCAGCCCTCATGATCTCGGGCGCGATGAGGTCCACACCAACAGCGCGCTAGAGATCATATTAGGGCTGAACCCCTTGGACTTAGAAATAAAAAGAAGAGCCACCGAACAATGGTTCAAACTCAGAAGCATTGGCCTATGGACTGGAAACTTCATGGACAAAGGCCATGCAAGTATAAGCAAGAACGGAAACAAGAAAGGAATTGACTAGTCTATCTGGATCCGGAGTGCATATAAAATGCCAAGATGGAACCGAGATGGATAGGTCAATACCCCTAGGAAGATTTGCAAGTGTCTTTCAGGCAGAGATATATGCCATAAAGGAATGCGTGGAAATAATGGAACACCTGACCACAACGGGAAAGGAGACCATATACAGCGACAGCCAGGCGGCATAGAAAGCGCTTGACAAAGT
The DNA here is from genome assembly GCA_963556515.1 of Nudaria mundana. Lineage (NCBI taxonomy): Eukaryota > Metazoa > Arthropoda > Insecta > Lepidoptera > Erebidae > Nudaria > Nudaria mundana. The sequence goes on along the minus strand of OY748292.1, from coordinate 16,989,377 downwards.
TTCTTGTTAGGATCTTCTCTGTCTTGGCTTCTAGACTGAAAGTGATTCGTTTGTGGTCTGACATTGAACTGCTTTCGTCTAGCTCCCAGTCTTTAATATGTTGGCTGAACCTATCTGTTGCGATAGTGATGTCCAACACCTCTCGTCTTGCTCGGGTTACAAATGTGGGGGTATTGCCCACATTAAGAATTTCCAAGCCTGACGTACCTATAAAATCCAAGAGTAAGTCACCTTTTTTGTTGCAGTCAGTACTGCCCCACACTACGTGGTGTACATTAGCGTCGCAACCTAGAATAATTGGAATATTCTTACCTTGGTATTTTCTTATAATTTCTTCCATTTCTCGGGACGGTGGCTCGAAATCTCTCTCGCTGGGTAGATACGCGGAGACTAGGAGCACCCTTTCTGTAGTATCTATCCCCGTTTGTATTGTTATCACAATGCTAGCGAGGTCTCTGTAACAATCTGCTTTTATTAATTGTAACGTTTTTGCTTTGCTGCTGGTATAAATGCATGCCCTAGGTGTTGACTCACCGTCATCATGGCGGATAATGTCTCCCCCCAAGGAGCCAAGCCCGGTCACTCGTCCATTCGAGACATGTGGCTCTTGCAGCAGAGCGATATCTATCTTCTTCTCTACCACGTATCGACAGAGCTCATTCATAGCATCGATGCAGTGGTGGAGATTTATCTGGACTATCCTTATTTTTTGTGTGTTTTTGTGTAGTGTGTTTTTGTATGGTGTGTTTCTGTTAGTGTACATGTTGTTTGTGTGTATTTGTGTGCGTGTTAGTGCTCTGTGTTCCCTCTCTTTGCCCCCCCCCCCCCCCCAATGGGGGCGCCATTCTGTTCGCCAAAGTCCTGTCCTAGCAGCCAGTCGAGTGCCTCTTCAGTGCTTGCCGTCACTAGGAAGTAACCTTCCGCGACCAGGCCTGAAGCGTCGAATGCCAAGAAGCGACTATCGGCTATGTTTTTGATGGCCATGCCTATTACTTGTGCCAGCTCCTTCCTGATCCCAGTTGCTGTGGCCTCGTCCACCGCCACCCCGTCCTCCCGTTGTATTGTGACCGCGAGGTCACTTTGGGCTGCCGCTGACCTCCAAGGTTCCTCGGCTTGTTTCCGGCGTTTCGGTGGAAGCTGCTGGGATTTTTCTCCGGGGCCTGTTCCTTGCCTCTTCATTTTCTTAGCCCTGTAGCCTTCCCCTCCGAGGTGCTGTCAGCTCCGTTCTGGCCGGCTCGCCTCTGGGTTTAGTCTGGTTCTGGGCTTCTTGTCTCTTGCGAGCCTTGATCCGCCTCCATTTGGATTTGGTCACCCACTCGCCCTCTTTTTTCTGGCTTTGGTTCTCCCCAAGCGACATGTTTGTCAGGTCGTCCCAGAGAGTCTCAGACATAAACACGATTCATGGTGTTGATTTTACCGGGGTTGCTGGTTTGCTTGATCAGGAATTGGGTGGGGGTGTGCGATGGGAGGGGTGGAGGGGACTTGGGGATGGAGGAGGGATGGTGTGTTTGGATAAGGAGGGTAAGGTTTGGACAGGGACAGAGTTCTCGGCTATAGATTATTAGTTACGTCTGTTTCTTATAGAATCAGACCAATAACAGGCGGCACCGCGTGAAGGAAGTCTATATAGCCTTGCTTTGGGGATCTGCACGACTGTAGCGCTGTCCCCCAAAGCCTTTCACCAGACTCAGCATTGGACATGTGCTGAGAATAGGAGTTCTTTTGGTCCAGCTGTTCCCGGTCTTATAGACCGTGGATTCACCTTTCCAAATTGCCTTGGATAACCCCCCGCCAAGAGTCTACCATACTGCAATACCACCTAGAACCTAGACTTACATAGAGACTTCATAACATAGACTTGACATCGGCATCTGTAATGTACTGTTGCTTACTGTAGGTACGTGTTTTGTGTGACCATGAGACTTGCATTAGCATAATGTATTGATCCATTATGATACTGAATGAAGTACAATATTACTCATTGTTCATTAAGCATATCAGTGAAGTGACGATACCTACAAGCAATATCAATGTACCACTGTGTCCACCCGCGTCCTAGCTCACGTGGAAGAGTTTTCTAGTTCTCCATTCCCATTGGATCATATTCCGTGACACATATTCAGAGAAATTCCTGATGAAATTGGTCCAGCAGTTTCAGACAAGATAGACAGTAGGTAATTAAGTTAACCTCTGCGGTTTTTCTTCCTTGGGCATACTTGGAGCGGCCGGCATATTGATTAAATAAAAGGGGCCTCGTCAAAAGATGGCAATATATTTAATTATAAAATTACTAAAACTGTAATCGGCCACTCCACTTGGTACTAGGTTCACCTCTTACTACATAGATACTTATAAAGTTACTTGTAAAATGCGCATATTATATGCCTATGATATTATGTATTTCTGTATGTATACCTCTAATCCACTTCGCTTTAATACAAACAAGTGCAGTACATAATGGGTAGTTTACTCCCAAAGGTGTTCGCGGTATTCTATAAGTAAAATAATAACACACATAGTAAAAAAGTAAGAATAGATAGTAAAAACAATGGCTTTTTTATATATTTTACTAGACCTCGCGTTATTTTCGCATTTACCCCCATTTCTCCCCTATTTTCCCCCCAATCGAAAAATCCCTTCGACAAAAGTTGCGCCTTGCAACAAAGAACACTTGTGCCAAATTTCATGAAAATCGGCTGAAAAATGCGGCCTGTAGACCGGAACTGACACACACCAACAACGCCAAATCGGCTAGTCCTCGAGTTAAAACTGAGACGCTTCGCTTGCTTCGCTAGCTCGGTCAATAAGCAGTGAAGTCTGCTAGCTTTTTCTTATATAATTTTACAATATGAATCACAACTATAGTCTTGGGCTGGACTCCAACCAGCCACTGACTCTGACCCTTTCCAGGAGGAACGTTCTACCAACTGACCAAGACACCACTATCCCAAGACATCTAATTTTGTGATCACATTGGCTTAGTTTTGTAGTCACATTTCATTGTGTCATCATCATCCCTGGAATATAAATCATAAAATAGTGTATAATAGTAGTCTGTAGTTGTAGTATTTCTAAAGTAATAAAACCTACAAGTTGGCACGAACTTTTTTACAAGAATTCATCTACCTATATTCTGATTGTAATTTTTTCCAGGTCATCAGAAGAAGTATTACACATAATTCAGTGTCTGATTGGTTCGCTACAAAGAGCCCGGACCGCCCTAGTATTACCTAAGAAGAAAGCGATTGATGAACTTATGAAAAGTAGGAATATGGTAAGCTTTACTTGTGATTCTATTAAGTTTAGGCCATCTGATATTATAGTATAAAATTTATAATTATAATACAATTATATTTCCAGAAAGCTTTATCACCAAATCTACCAGAAGACTTAGCAATATCGTTCTACATACAGTCACATAAGCTCATATTTGTAGCGTATCAACTCAGTTCTGTACACGGTACGATGCGCATCGATTCCTGTCAGGCAGATTGTGCAGTACCTTGGCTCAGTGATGTTTTGTTTATGTTGACGGCTTCACTTCATATGTGTCAACAACTTAAAGATAAGGTAAGATTGGAAATCTATAGTTCATTCTTTATCTACTGAAGTAGTTGATGCAGTAGTGGATTTACCAGCAGGCTGAGTAGGCTGAAGTCTAGGGCGTCAGATTTTGGAGCTAAATTTTTAGAAAATGTACACGGTAAAAAAATAAAAAATAGAAAAAAAAACATCATTCATCATCGAATTTGTTGTATGGCGTAGAGGTTCCCTACGCCAACACCTTTGCTCTGGCGTTCGATGCCAGTTCCTACGCTTTTTCCACGTATTACCAATGCGAATTATTTGCGTGGAATTTCTTCGACACCTTGACTTACGAACTTTCAACGAAAAGAGAGCATTTTTTTCTGTATGATTGTCACTCATTCAGTTATTACGAGCACAATTATTTGGATACAAATATTCTTATATAATTATTTAACTATTTATCTTAAAAATGTCATAGAAGCTGTGCTCGTCTTAATACATATCCGTCACATTATGTCTCAAATGACGTTTCCGCATATGATAATGGAGTGTCTGTTTTTGGTAAACCCTCTTCTTTATCTTAAAAAACCGGCCAAGTTCGAGTCGGACTCGCGCACAAAGTGTTCCGTACCAAAACAGCAAAAATATCACATTTGTCGTATGGGCCTTAAATATTTATTATATTCTATTTTTTAGTATTTGTTGTTATAGCGGCAACAGAAATCATCTGTGAAAATTTCAACTCTAACTATCACGGTTAATGAGATACAGCCTGGAGACACAGACGGAGGATCTGACGGAGAGCGAAGTTTCAGTAATAGGGTTCCCGTTAAACCTTTGGGTACGGAACCCTCCAAAGTAACAAAAAGGGCTTTATCAGAATAATTTGTTATCTAAATCCCTGAAGTCACAAAAGTATATAGATCTACAGATTCCGTTAAATTAGCGAGATACACTTAATATAAGTAATCAATATAATCAATAAATTTATTATCAATATAGGTAATCAAGTAATCACCAATCTTGAATTATAATATAGGTATATCGGTCATAAAATGAGATCATATAAATGTTATTGTTATAATACCTTTATCTTGGTTCACGTGCGTTAAAATGAGTTTGTTTAGATAAACAGTTCAATAAATCCTGTCAAAAAACCAGACCTATTAATGACAGTGGGAGTTGTTGAGTATTGAGACCAATAAATCCTAGGGAGAAACCTTATCGCGTGTAGGTTCACTTTGATCTAGCGTCTATCTGTCATTCTTTGGTGTATATAATATTGTTTGATGGATTACCTACAGCGCTATTCAAGTGCGTTCATCGTCAACGGGTTGGGCTACAGAGTAAACGCTTGCAACGTAATGTAACTGTATCCAATCGGAATCTGTTTAAGTTTTAAGAGAAATCGGATGAAGAAGGTGCGTAATCACCCATACAAATAGTTTTATGGCAAACTGGGACTGAGTGGGATCGGATGCCATGCGAAGTGGTATACCTCGCATACGAAGCACGAGTTTGTAATTCCGAATTCCTCCAACAATCAAGAGCAGGCTACGCTAGCTTATTGGTGGAATTCGGAATTATTTAGATGCCGACATCTACATAATAAAACTTTATGAAGTATCAGCGAGAGGCCTATTATTTTCTCATTGAGTTAGTTTTCTTTTTTTATCGTTTCAGTTGTGTGTATTCTCACAATACAAAGATTTCACAGTGGGATCAAGATCTGCATCAATGGTATTTAACTGAGTCTACAAAGATGTCACCTAGTTCGCAATTGTAAGCATTATTACCTTCAGGTATGAGTAATATTAATGTACAAGATGGTGTATGACGTACCTATTTATGTAGTTCTAGTTCACAAGTCCATTGTTGATATTCTTGTTGAGTATGATGTATATTAATGTTAATAAATACTTATTAACATTAACACTAAGTATATAGTAAACATACTAATAATATAAGGTCTGCCATGATTGTATATTTTGAATGACATTAAAACATGTATACCTAGTTACTTACTATTTATTATTATAAAATAATATTCTTAGGTGTTTAATTATGAATTTTTGGTTAAATATGTTGTTACGCCCGTATACTATTCATTAACGCAAATAAAGAAACTAAATGTTTGAGTTGGTGACCTATTGAAATCTCGAATTTCTGTTACCCGAATCTTAAAACCCCGGAAACGGTTGGTAGAACTTTTAAAAGACAGATGTAATTAATGACAACTTTTTAAAATTCCCTTTTTAATTTGCCAGATGAATCAATTTCCAGGTGCACTAAAACCAAATTTTCAAAAAGTATTTTTTTGTTTCCCATATTCTCATAATCTAGATATAGTTATACCAGATTCTCAGAATACTTTTTCCCATCGTACCATTTTCCAAATAAACTGTTACCAAATTTTCATAATCTTTTGATTTGGTTCCCATACAATCTTGTTCCAGCTAAACTATTGAAAAACATAATATCATTTTTTGTTTCCCATGCATTATTTGCCTATTACAGATAGGTTTAAGTGTCAAATTCGACTCAGTAGGTTAGGTTACGTTAGAACTGCCGACTCGCTATTGTTTTACTTGCCCATTACAGATAGGTCAAATTCGACTCAGTAGGTTAGGTTAGCTCAGAACTGCAATCCCTCTCACGAGCCGAGCGAGCGAAGCGAGCGTGCCGCGGCAGCGGCCAGTGAGTACCAGAACCGATTCGCTATTGTTTTACTTGTCCATTACAGATAGATTAAGGTTAAATATTAAATATTAAATAAACAAACTGATTTATGTTGCCAGATGACTAAATACCGAACAAAATTGCAAACATTTAATAATTTATTTATTTATTTAATATAAAAGGATTTAGTTTTTCTGGATATCTTTTTTTTTTATTCAAAAAAATCTGGATATTGTTTGTCTGGATATCAATTAAATGTATTTCAAAAATTTGTGTTTTAAAAATTGGGCTTTCGTGCATATGGATTACGGTCATCTGGATTTTGTGCATTTAGATTTCGTGGGTCTGGAACTCATTCGTCTGGATTGTAAAACGTCGTACAAATGAATAAATGGGCAAATGAAATTCGGAGTTGCGATTATATGGCAAACAAAACTTCGGAATTTGTAAAAACGGGATTATGAAAAAATGTCCAAACGTTTTCGGGATTATGATATTCGGAATATTAAAATTCGGGATTAAGATAGGTAACCGTTTGAGTTACCTATTCACACTTGTCATACATAAGTGCATTAACTAAATTTTATTCAGAAAATAAAAGCTTGCAAAATTTCTTTACAGTTAGATATTGGGATAGGTAGAAGTAAATAAAAGCTTGTAATAAATGGTTTCTGCTAGTATTAAGTAAAGGTTACATTGTATTAAACTGAATATTTACCACGGTAATATCAGATTCAAATGAGCGGCATGTCGCGTCAAAGTAACTTTATTGTAAGGTCACTCATACAGAGATGGAAATGAACCTTACGAAACTTTTGCTCTACCCAAAATAGTTTTTTTTTATATACAGGTGTAACATTCAAATGGACCTACTATGTGTCATATTTTATTAATTCTAGTAGGTGACCCCTACTAAAATAAATAAAAGATATTAAAACAATACATTTTATTAATTATTGACATCATGTTAAATAATAACATTTATTGTTTAAGACCTACACAATCGATATGTAAATATAAATAGATTCCCCAAGTTGAGAACAATTTTTTTTTAAAGAGTTAGTGTAGTTTTTATTTTTCTAAAATCGATTCCATGATTCCTAAGAACAGATCTTCGTATGTCTTATAGTTTCAAACTTTCCCACACTGTCTCATATGAATGTTACACCTGTATATAATATCTTAATCATTTACATTAAAGAGATGCAAAAAGAAAAAGGCACATGCACTTTCTTAATATTTTTGGTATTATTTTATTTTACGCAATATTTCCTACTCTTTGAAGCATCATCTATTTCTTCTTATTATAGTTTGCTGGAAGAGAAGTTATAATGACTTACCACTAATTTCAATATTCAATCTCAATCCATATTTTGCTATCTGGGGTTGATAATTTAATGTATCCCGTCAATGTCAAATTAGGAATTGATTGAATCATCAATTTGTGTAGTGTGTGCCAGATTGCAAAATATGGATAGAGTTTAAATATTGAAAGCAACCGTTAAACAAGCCAATGCATTTTGTAAATAATATAGGCGCTATCGATGACATCGCAGACGTAAGAAACAATGTGTATGGAATGTTCCGTATGTTGATTGTGGTTAAATAACCAGTTTAGCGCAATGTCACAGATATTGAAAATTACGACAAAGCAATAATTTACTACAGGCTAACAAATTGATAATGTGTAATGTATATAGCTTAGATGTTTGTGAAATTGTAAGTCGAAAAAACTTTAATTATTATGCTGTGATTTTCGATGTCAAGTGAATCCAAAAAGGCAGGAACCTGTTTGGTTGACTTAATTGAATTAGAATTATTCTAATACTAGTGATCGCCCGCGACTTCGTCCGCGTGATTATTGTTCTCGTCACCGTATCTTTATAAATTGTAGTCTTATGTGTTATTCTGATGTATAAGCTATATTATTGTAAAGTTTCATCAAAATCCGTTCAGTAGTTTTTACGTGAAAGAGTAAGAAACATCCATACTTACAAACTTTCGCATTTATAATATTAGTAGGATATACCTACTTTTGTTCGGTTTTATACTACACTATATACTTATTTCCGCTATATATACCTACACTTGTGTTTATGACATGTATCGTATTATATAAATATTGTAATGTAATTGTGAATAGCTATGTATGTACTAATAAACTCAACCATCACCATTGTAAATATTTACACCCTGGAGGAGTAAGTTCTACTTTTTTCATTTTAATCATCATCATTCACCGAGCCTTTTATCAACTCCGTTGGGGTCGGCTTTCCAGTCTAACTGCGATTCGGCTGAACTTCGATATTTATATACTTTTTCTCTTTTAATGCGATACTAAATCGAGTAGGTACTCACAATAAAATTGAGACTAAGCAAGTTCATAGGCCATTGGATTAATTTGACATCATAATGCCTTTTTATAATTCACTTATATATGCCTGAATACAGGCGGTAGATAGATCTGAATGTAATACGAATAACGGAATTATAGTTATACATGCCTAAAATGAAATAGCAGCTAATATGAAATAGAAGCCATGTATACCTATATGTGTAGCAATTTAAGAAAAGTATGTTACGTAAAAGTTACCATTAACACTTAACTTTTTTGTATTATAGTTTATTGTGTTAGTAAAGTCAATAATTAATTATGTTTCGACCAAAATAAAATGAAAAAGTGTCATTAATGTCATAACTTTGGCTGTTTGATATTAATTGATTTCCAACATAATTATTTTACACATTTAAAAATGAAATATTATAAAATCGAGAATGATGTGACACTATGCTGTATAAAAATGTTTTATCTACTCTAATGTGGAAAAAATCGAATTATGATTTCAAAAGTGGAGATAAAGCCTAAGATTATAACACCAGTCTATTAAAAAAATGTTTTTTTTATGATACAGATTTCCTATAACATTTTCTGCAAATCTGTGTCATAAAGTAACTTTTTAGTCAATATAGTACATTTTACTAACAATAACAGGCTAAAGTCTGTCGACCGTACGGCCTTGTTGTTTTTTTTCCGCCATATTGTCAATAACTTCTTCAAGTTTTTTCATAAATGGGAAATGGTCGATTCATGTGCTAATTGCTGTCGAAATTTGTTCAGCAGTTTACGCTACACTGGGTTCATGCAATTATATAAACACACTGTCGTTAAACATATAACTAAATATGTATCTATTTGTGCAAATAATATGTTTGAATTCGAGTTCTCATTGCACACAACAAAGCCGCCGAATTTAAGAAAGTTTAAAATATAGCGTCAGTGTTTAGGCATATACACGAAGTAATTTTAAAGTAATTCGTAAGGGTTGGTTGGTGGCATAAGGTAATAGTACTGCTATAATGTGCTAAGACTAATGATTATTGAATTAATTAAATATTTACGCACATTTAAGATGAGAACTTCGTTAATTAGGTAGTATTATTTCTGAGACACCCGAAAATCACCTTTTTAATTTAACCATATATTTGCAAATCAATGCTTTTTGCTTGAATGTAACTTTCAGTGCATTCATTTATACAATGTATAAGTGACCAACATGATTGTGTTGGATTCCAGCGTAGACTGTGGCTATTGTTCAGTGCTGAGTTAAAAATTAATGATGCCTTTAAACTCTTAATGTGCATTTATGCGAGAAAACCCACGATTATTGATTTGAGGGCTACCTCCAAATAATGATGACCATCATGTTAAATGGTGTATTTGACATGTTCGACAATAAAATAATTGTACTAGTATTACGAGTATTAGATAGTCTCAAGGCTATTTTAACTATATCTACTGTATAAACAGTTCATGTGATTGTGTTGTATTTCAATAAATCAAAATACCGTTATGAATTATTTGTTTTAGTTCTCATCCCGATTCCGATAGGAGATAGCTTCAAAGGTCAAGCTTGATATTGTTGGTGGAAGGTGAATGTGCGTTCCAATGGACTCTGAAACCGTTATTTTATTTAAATCTGCCTGCCATACATTTTATATGAAATGCATAGGACCTGCGTCGTCTAGAGGCGGGTCGGAAAGGAGTGCGACGGTATCCGTCGACGGGTACTCTGAGCGTATTTATTATTCCATCACTGCGGTGCGGCCTGCCTCGCCCCGCCTAGTGGACGCAACTTCTCGCCAACGCACTGACGTATTATTTATATAATAAACAGACCTCCAACCTATAGACTGGCAGTATAAAATAAAAATTGTGTCGTACGCGAGGGCAGCAAATAAAATGGAAAATTGCGATAAATAGTAATATCATCATCATCAGCCCACATCAGTCCACTGTTTTATTAGACATAGGCCTCTCCAAGATGCACGTGTTCTGTCTGATGAATGTGAACAGTGCTTGAGGGCAAAATGCAGTCTATGATATATCCCACCCGGCACTATTTGCCAAGTGGATGCAGTACATACTCAAAAATGCTCGCCGCACCGATGCAACCCGACCCGTCTCAAGTGGACGTCTATAAGTCGCGCTCGTAAGTCTCGTTTCGGGAATCTATCAATGAGATTCTCGTGACTGACGGCAGATTTCGGAATCTGCCAATGTGATTCCCGTAACTTACGGCCGCAACTTATGAACACTCCTTTATTCAAACAGTTTATGTCACTGTCAAACAGTCGTTCAAAAATGTCAAATTTATAGTCAAAGTTGTGGTTTTCAAGTTTGTTTTCACTTTTATTTTGTTATTTTATAGTAAATTGTTGTTAATCTTCACCACGTTATAATTATGACTATTAGACTTATTGGCTGGTATGGTCTAGTTACCATTATTATTACTGGTTTGTTCGGTTTTGGGATATATTTAACAATTCATATATTTCTCGTAACTTTTGCGATTGGGTAAGTTGATAAGAATTCATAATAATTATGATATTATTAAGCTTAACGATACGCTTATTATGACTGTGAATGTAGTCTGACTGGTAAAATGCGATAAACATTTACATCTTAAAGACAGAGTTCAAGTAAAGTGCCTGGAAATACATTTCACTTAAATACTTCAATTGATTGGTTTATACAACATAACATTTTCTTCTTTTTTAAAACAACAACGCTTTTTGATGTCCAATTTTGTTTAACATTCCTTATGAGTCGGGGACCATAATGTGATAGTGAACTACAAAGTAGCAGTACTAAGTAAGCATTTAACTGATGACTAATTCTTCATTACAGTGTTCTAACAGTATTATATTTCTCATACGACCACAAGAAAGTATTTGCAATAGATCTGGACTCTCTAGATGACCCCCTACAGCAGTCAAATTTTTCAATCCAAATACCCAAGGTATGTAATTTAAGTCTACAATGCCTAGTTTTTCAGTCCATCCTAGATACTATGTTATCCTTTAATACAGGGTATTAGGTTGGTGTGCTTGGTCGGTAACAATAGATTTATGTTTAGGGAGATACTGTGGTAATTAGGTGTAAGATTTTCTAGAATACTACCCGGTGAGATCTGCCTCTCCTGCAGGACAACAGACACCGTCTCTGTTCCGGTCCCTGTCCACCACAAGGAAACTGGCTTTACACCCCAGGCAGTAGGGTATTACCGTACACCTCCTTTTGGAAGTGAACATCTAAGCTTCACCCAATTAAATCC